>JAOSBP010000205.1:34888426-34916328 GCA_027563825.1 Erythroxylum mucronatum
AACCAAACACATCTGTCCTGGAGACGGAGACAAGATTCTCTGTTCTGTCCACCATCAACCAAACAGCTCTCTGTCCCTAGTTTCTGTTCCATCCCGTCCTGTTCCGTCTCGTCTCGTTCCGTCTCCAGCTACCAGAGACGCTAACCAAACGCAGCGTAAGAGACGACAAAGAGGTGCCAAACCCGTCGACGTGAGCTTCTTAAGGGGACCAACCTGCTTAAATTTTTTCCGGCTGTGTGTGTGAGTGTACTGGAAAAATTCTTATCGTATGTGCCTGTTATTAAAAAAGTCCAAACTTTTATTAATTTTTAATTATAGTCCGAAGTTTAAAGAATAACAATAAAATATCTAAATTTTCAATTGTTTTTCAATTTTAGTCTGAACTTCAAAAATTAACAATAAAACACTCAAACTTTTCATTTTTTCAATTCTACCCCGATATTATTGTTTCTATTAAGTTTGTTGACGTGACTTGGTACGTGTTTCAGAATTCTTAACTATTAATACACCTCAGCCAAAATTAACACAACAAATGAATATTAGTAAAACGACATCGTTTAATTATTAATACATCAAATGAAGATTAGTGAAATGACGTCGTTTAGTCATTTGTTGTGTTAATTTTAGCTGAGATGTAGTAACTAAAACGATATCGTTGTTTAAAAATAACTTAAATCAGATTACACAGCCCTAACGACTTTACACTTTGATTTAAGTTTTTCTTTTCATTTTTAGTTTGTTTCCTTGACGCTCTCACCTTTCAATTTTTAGATTACGCAACCCCGACACCCTTACACTAAGAGTATTAAGAGAACGAACTAAAAACGAAAAGCTTACTGGTGCAGTATGCTGTAATGCGAAAGTAGTTTGAGACGTTAGAAAAACAAACAGAAAACAAAGTATTGAGAACAACAGATAACGTCGGTTTAGAATTGAAAAAAATTAAAAATCTGAGCATTTTATTGTCACATTTTAAAGTTTGGGCTAGAATTGAGAAAAATTGAAAGTTTGAGCATTTTATTGCTATTTTTTAAACTTCAAGCTATAATTGAACAATTAATGAAAGTTTGAGTTTTTTTTATAATGAGCCCATATATATATTATATATATGAAAAGATTGTGTGTATATATAAAAGAAAATGTTTGCAAAACATGTGAGTATACAAATTGGAAATAGTTTGATTTCTATTTGTGCATCTATATAAATATGGAAGACCATCTGTGTATATATATTAAGAAGAGTGTGATAATCATGTATATATATAGATTGGAAAAAAAAATTGGTTGCCCTTTGTATATATATATAAGGAAAAAAAAATCATTGCCACGTGTGCGTGTATATATGTTAGAAAATTTTTGTTAACCACGAATGTATATATATTGGAAAAAAAATCCTTTACTTCTTAGGGAGTAGTGGAGTTGGTGGAGTAAAAGAGCATGAGGCCAAAATGTCCTGTGTTGGATTTTCTTATTTACGCTCTCTCGATCGAGCCTGTCGTACAGGGTTTACTTAGTGCGGAGTACTCGGTTAACTTGATTTGCATACTATTGCGTCAATCTAAAGGTTTACCTAGTGCGCATCCAAAAGATAGTGACTGTGGGATTCCTCCGTTTCAAAAAAAAAAAAGAATGCTGGCTTTGCGTATATATATAGGTAGGAAAAATGTCTCCGGATCGTGTGTGTGCGCGCGCGCATATATATTGAAAAAGTTTTAGCAACCGTGTTTGTGTATATGTATAAGAAAAATGTTTTGTTGCCACATTTATTTAGAAAAGAGAAAGTTTGTAAACCATGAGCGTGTATATGTATAAGAAAAAGTTTGTTGACCATATGTATATTTATATATATCAAAAAAAATGTTTGCTGGTAATATGTATGCATAAAAAAACTTTTGCGATTATGTGTGTGTGTTATATATATACATAAAAAAGAAAAAGTTTGAGATCAACCCGAAATTTAATCAACTTAGTTTAGCCCGTTAACTTCGAACCAGGCCGGGCCTGAACGGGTCAAACTTTGCCAACCTTATTGGTTCAAACATAATCTTCATATCTAACATCAAACAACCTTGTTTAGTTGTTTGTATGTTTAATGGTCCAATGAGTAACTAACCATTCAAGTTCATAACAAAGGAAGAGTACATCCGTATGTTTTATTACAAATGCAGGTTTGGTCTCAGCTTACATCTTACATTACACAAATACAATCTTCCAAGTAAAAAAAAAAAAAATCATACAAACCAAGCTTTTTTTTTAATTACAAGGGACGCAAAAAACAAGAAAATTAGCGCTGTTGGCGGGGATACGTCATGCCTTGCGCATCGCAAGTAAAATTCTATCCGGTGATTACGAATCTTTTTTGTTTGCTTATGTAGCGATATGTTTGGCTCTTCCACAGAGAAGTGCATTCTTTGGGATTGGCAATTCATCTCTAGTCGAATTTGATGATGTATAAACTCTCAAGTAAAATTGTTCTCCAAGGTATTGTCTTGCCCAAAATTCTGTCCTGATGTTCCACATTCCCACATTATCAAGAGATATGTATATAGCTGTCCAAGATTTTGGAAAAACCTGAAACCAATAAAGCAGAAGTATACAATTAAGAATGTAAGCATCAGATCATCCATCAAGGAATTACTTCAAAGTCAACGAGTCAAACTCAAGTTGATCGGAATTTAAGACGAGTTCAAGCTTAGGGATTGATATGAAGCCCACTCCAAACGGACCGGTCGATCCAAACTACACATGACTCAAGTACAATCGGACTCGAACCACTGTCAGTCCGACCCGGTTCGGCTCATTGCCAAACATTAGAGAAGTAATTTGGAAGTTGAAGAACCAGAGAATTTGTGTAAATCACCTGGGTGGTGGAACGTGGCAAAGCATCAATAAGATTGTACTGTTTACGACTATCTGTTGTCCACTTCCCTTTGTCCATCCTGCAAATGTCAAATCCAGAACTTCTTGTTTGTAATTCTTGCTTGGAAGATTAGGTTTGATCTGAAATTAACGGATAAAATCTATTTTAATCGGAATTCATGTTTATGTTTCAGGTCAGGCTCTTACCCGACCACGAAGAAGGAGTAACCATTGATATGCCATGTTTGGAGGATCTTCTCGTAGTTGTTAAAAACAATCTCAACAAAATCATGGTAATCAGCTCCCATCACGGCTGTGACAAGCCTTATGTTCTTAACTGTACTTGGCTGATCGGAGATGGTTCCGACCTGAAAAACGCCACTGATGTTGAAGTGATCAGCAAGTTTGAGAGGTGTATCGGCAGGGACGAATGAGACTCCATTAACACCATATCTCTGCTTCCCATCAACAATACCTGCGAAACTCCGCAGGATGATTGTCCTGGAAACTTTTATTTGTCCATAACGGAACGATCCTTGCGGGTTCGGTCTCGGTCCGCTAGCTGTCAAGTTCGTCCTGCCGTTATCACGAAAAGTTCGTTATAAGATCAATTGTTACAGATAGGATCGGTTTTGCGAGAAGACGAACCTGATCGATCGAGCTTGGTTCATAGACCAAAAGATTGTTCCTTTAGGGGCTCTAGGGATTTGGCCTACAGGTTTGCTATTAGAGTTGCGGTAGTGAAGAATTGCAGTGGAGGTCATGGAAGTGTTGGAAAAGCGGGTTGAAACGGCAACGTAGTAGCTTCTTGGTCGCTGATTAGCCGTGACTAACACTGAATATGATTGACCGACATGAATGTCCAGAGAGGAGTAGCTGTTTTGGACTGTGTGTGTTCCTTCAACTTCAACAAGTTCCATCTTGTGGCCTTGGATGCGAAAGTTGAGTGAGCTCTCAAGTCCCACATTTGATATCCGAAGCCTGTAAGTTTTTCCTGCAACAACAAGTGAGCTCCTGTATAATCAGAACCTGACATATCTCAGCACAAAACGGTAAGTACGATTGGGTGGTTAATCATATAACTGAATATGAGAAGATGGTTTATAATAAAATGAAATGAAATAGGAAGGAAAGAGAAAGTTTCACGTTACCGATTAGGATGGAACGTAAAATGATAAATAACATTTCACTATATTACATTATAAAATCTTATTCCAAACAATGCTTTACTATATTACATTATGAATTCTTTCATTCTTTCTAAACAACAATTTTATAATATTATATTTATTTAAATTCCATTTTATTATAAATCATTCCATTACGTTAAAATCCTTACGTCTAATCAAACATAACCTTAAAGTATTGGATTATGGTATTATTGTATATAACATACTTTATGTCTCTTTCCGATATGGGATGACTCCATGTATGAATTTCCAATATGAATCACTTCATGAATTCAAGTCTAATGAATGGTAATTCAGTCATGAAATCTACGGAAAAAAAAGTCAACATACTCAATGCACAATGCTCCTTATTTTGTGAGGGTTCGGAGAGGGTTATGATACAAGTAGCCTTCTTTTTGTACTTTTACAATGAGAAAGTTTCTATGACTTGAACATGTGATTTTATAATCACAAAGGAGCAACTAGCTCTCCTCCATGAAATCTATAAAAGACTTAGTTGTAATTCTATCCGTATCGAACTAGTTCCTCCCAAACTTATAACTAATGTGAAACTAAATAAATTACTATATACATCTGTATTATTAATAAAAGGTTACAAGAGAGTTAAAACAAAATTGGATTAAGTTAAAGCAATCTTATATATAATTAGGAACATCATAATTCAATCTTGAGATGGCAATGCGTTGAATTTTTTAAACAATTTTAAAAAAATTAAAAGTGTAAAACGTCTTTTTTTAATTAGATCCAGATATGAGTTGTCTAAGCCTAGTCTACCCGAGGCTAACTTTTCCAAGCAAAACGATATCGTTTTGTTCAGAAGAATTGCACATTGGGCCGGTCTGATTTGGACTCATAAGCTGGTCAACTGTCACCCATTCTTTAATCTAAAATTTTAATTTATAAATTTTATGAAATTCATTTTATTGTCGTTTCTCTTTCAAATAACTCTATCATAAATTTTCGAGAAAACACCAACGTTAAGTACTATGGCAACTTACCTTGTTCGAATGTGAAAGTTGTACCCTCCCTACGACCATTAATGAGAATGGCATGTGGAGAAGGAAGCTTGTGTCCACCATCTAGTATGGCCTTCAGCTTCTGAAACATCAAAACAACCAAGCTTTGATATGTATTATTCACAGGCTTTCACAAAAACAGAAGGTATCAGAAATAACAAAATAAATAAAAATACATAATTTACGTGGATCGATAAATATAACTTATGTACATCGATAGGAAAATAAAAGTTTCAATGTTTTTAATATCAGACTGGAAGTTAGATCAGTAAGACAAAAGATTTTAAGGTTTAACAAGTAATAAATTGTCATAAAATCAGTTAAAATTGAATAAAATTAAAGAATTTAAAAAATAATTGAAGAAATTATTTTTATCAATCGAAAAATTTAAAATTTAATTAAAAAAATTTTTTAAATAAAAATAGATCAGTTTATTTTGTTTTATAAAAATTAAAAAACTGATCAATTAAATAATAAACTAATCGTTTGTTAACAATAAAGACTACCGAGCGAAACCAAATTAAAAGGTTAAAAGCTGAATTAAAAAATTAGTCGATTCAAAATTTTTACTTTTATATCTTCAAATACGGTTGAATTGTTAAGACATTGAAAAATCTTATTATTGAGAGAGAATGACATAAAGTACAAAGCGTGACATAGCAATAAAATGAACAAACCCGAGGAAAGTGTTACCTTGTGGGAGGTCTTGTACCAATCTCCGATCAGGATGTGGAAGTCGCCGGCCGGTTGAGGGAAGGGGACAGGAATAAGTGGTCTGCTGAGGATCCTGATGCCTCCAAAGGCACCGGCTGCTTTGTGCAAGCCCAGAGAAGGAGAGTAGTAAAAGCTGCCTATTTGATCCTTCATCTGTAATTTGTAAGTGTAGTTTTGGCCTGGTGGGATTGGGCATGTTGTTCCAAGAACTCCATCTACGTAGGAATTTTTCCTGTTTTGGATCCCATTCCTGGTAAATTTCAATTAGATTTAACTAAAGACTGATCATCATCAGCAATGGCACTGATTTAGAAGAGATGGTTTACTTTACCAGGTAAGTAGGAAAGGTTCGTCCAAGTGATTCCTGACGTTAATGAAGACATTATCGTTGGTAAAAGCTTCTATGTTCGGCCCTGGAAATTCTCCATTAATCAGAATTCCCTGAAACACAGCTCAGGAACAAAAAAAAAAAAGACAAGATCATCACATGTTGAGTAAATTGGGGGAACAAAGAAGAAGAACCAAGTCTTTAACACACAAAACCTGTTGTTTAATGCCAAGAGGATAGATATCTCCATAAGTAATGTTCCAGTCGAAGAATCTGTAAGGATCTTCGGCCCCAACAATGGCGGAATAGTACGGAGAAGATGTTACAAAGAGAAGAAGAAGAACAAGTGACATGTTTGGTGATGACCGGAGAGTCAGCGTTTATTTGCTCTCTCTGAATATAGGTATAGTGTAACTGCTACGCATAGATTGGTAGCACATTTAAAGAGCCTGCCCTTTACATATAAATAATCTTTACATTTTGTTTTTAATTTTTATATTTTAAAAATTATTGTTTTTTTTTTTTGCCTATGTTTTAGGAAGGTCCCAACTATAAGAAGGTACTTTTAAGTCATCCACACTTAGATTAATCCTTGCTCGAGAAGGGTAGGTCTCTTGCGGGAGGCAAAACTTTAGCCCCAAATTTTAAACGGCTGCATATGTGAGGGTAGTTTGAATCCGCGACCTCACTTTCGTTTATTCTTTTATATTATATTTTAATAAGTATTTTTATTATATTACGCTAAGTTATTGTTTATGGACCAATTACATCCTGCCACGTAAGTTA
This sequence comes from Erythroxylum mucronatum, assembly GCA_027563825.1. Classification (NCBI taxonomy): domain Eukaryota; kingdom Viridiplantae; phylum Streptophyta; class Magnoliopsida; order Malpighiales; family Erythroxylaceae; genus Erythroxylum; species Erythroxylum mucronatum. Next base: position 34,895,320 of record JAOSBP010000205.1, read on the forward strand.
ACAAGAATGTTTTAACGTGTCCCGTGATTACCGACGCCGCGGCACACACGGGAGTTATGCAAATTTCTTGCTTAACCGACACGTCAAACTTCGTATGAAACGCCATAACTATGCACAAAGCGGGGAAATTGGAAGGAGGACTTTGCTAAAGAGTCTTTTATTCTAGGGAATTTAGGTGTTTTAAATCTATATAATCTTAATGTCAGCACCCAACATTAAGAAAAAAAAAATCTAAAGTTTATGCTTAATTTTGGATGCGTTCTTCTTGTCAATTGGGGAAGCTTAGTTGGTCAATGGTATGTAATTTATGCTTGATATTTTTGGTCTAGTTCGGGCATAAGTTACCGGAGCGATATGATTTTATTCAATTTTGAATCGGATTAGGTGAGGCTTTTGGTTTGTGCCCGATCAGATTTTGGACTACCCAAGGTTTGATTAGGCTTAATTGCGAGTTTATAATTAGGTTCAATTTTTTTTAATTTCAAACTTTGAGTCGAGTTTCAGAACATTCGAGATGTTATCAGACTCAAGTTTGAGACGCAAGTCTTTACCGCCTCAAGTTGACAAGCTTATTGTCACCTCAAGGCCTGGACCAGCCGAGACTCAACTCTTTTAAATAAAACGATGTGTTCGAACACAATTAAAAAAAGACATTACTTTATATTTTAAATTTAAAAAATTTGGCAAGGCATTGTTATCCTTACAAGTACTCATTAAAGATAATGTGATAAGAAGATTTTATTGTCTTAGATTGGTTAACAAGTAAAATGATGTGATTATATACTCAAATAGTTTGGGATTAATAAAGGGATTCCTTGACAAAATTCAAGAAGAATATGTACAACATAGAAACATTAACAATTTAGAGGAAAACAATGAATTAAAAGATTTTCACAACAAAGTGACTATTAGAAGTATAAAAAATGGTCCAAATGGAGCTTGATGTGATTCAATTTAATTTGAAATTAATAAATAAAATTTAAATTAATTAATTTTAAATTCAAGATAATAAATACAAAATCCTAAAACTCCAAAAAGCTTAAGCTTGAAATTAAAAGAAGTTTGAATCCAACTAATCGAATTCAATCAAACTTCAAGATTGAGTTTATTAAAATGATTTATGTTAAGCTCAAATGTTATATAATCTAAACTAACTAAATTTATTATTAAATTTGGCATTTTACTTTGGATCTATCTAACTCGATCTACTCTGAAATCAATAGACTCGGATTAAGTGTTTTTATTTTTAAAAACTTTTTGTATTTTGAACTTTGAACTTGAGTTTGAGTTGTTGTATGGACAGTTCAAGCCTAAATCCATGTATAAATTTTGGTGCTAAACTCAAGCTCCAATTGAAACCCTGTACGACTTAAGGATGGCAACTTGGTCCAAACTTAAGGCTATGATTTGAGGTTTATTAATGGAATAGAATGTAATGTAATATTATTTTATCGCTTGAGAAGAGGGTTTATAATAGAATGAAAAGAGATGAGATAGAAGAGGAGGGTTTCATATTATATCTCATTTCATCATAAACAATAAAAATGAAAAACTTCCAATTTGAAAAGTTTAGGGTAGAATATAAAATGATAAACAATCTTAAGTTTAAGGTAGAATGTAAAATGATAAACAACCTTACATTATATTACATTATAAACTCGTCATCCAAACAATATTTCACTATATTACATTATGAACCTTTCTATTCCTCTTAAACAACAATTTTCTAATATTACGTCCAGTTATATTCTATTATAGTATAAACTATTTCATTTTATTAAAAACCTTACATTCAATCGAACATAACCTAAGGCTCGGTTCGTAGGTGAGATTGACCAAATTTCAAACCTAATTTTTTAAAACAACATTTTTTTGTATTTTTAATTTAAAATAATTTAGATCAAGTCAGAATCAGACTATTCAAGTTTGGGTCGCAAGTGACCCCGTCTCAACCGGACCTATTGTCATCTCAAGGCCAGTGCAATGCCATCCTTATTTGCTACTTTGCTAACAACAGGACTGGCTTGCTGCTAACCTTCATCATCACACGTCCTTTGCCGAATTCGACTGGGCGCTCTTATTCGGTCTCACCTGCTGATACCTCTGGACCTAGCGCAATAAATCCATTTTTGAACCCAATTTCGTTCGGCCGACGTCTCCCCTTCATGTTATCTTGGCTTTCGACCATCAGCTTATCCAGGCTTCGAATTGGCATCACCGAGCTTGTTTAGGGCCCCTACCCCGCAGTGAACACTTCATCGGGTGGCTTAAACCTCCTTACGACTAGATTAAACTGAATACGGACGATGCTTGTACCAGCCCGTCGTCTTCTGCTTCAGCTGGCGGCCTCCTCCGGGACAGTTCCGGCGCCTGGGTCGGTGGTTTTGTTCGAAATATCGGTCGGTGTTCGCCCCTTTCAGCAGAACTGTGGGGCGTTCTCTCTGGTCTACAGCTTACTTGGGATTTATGATACCGTCGGGTTGAGCTTGAGATTAACTCCCTTGAGGCGGCAACGACCATCTCCTCCCACCTGCACGGCCTCAGTCCCCTGACCCCCTCGTCTAGTGGATTAATGAGCTGTTAGCACGAAATTGGGTTGTCCGGCCTCGCCATATCTACAGGGAGGGCAACCGCTGCGTGGATTGGCTCGCCCATTCTGTCGTTACTTATAGCCTCGGTTTGTTCGTTCTCCATACCACCCCTCCAGGGTGCCTCCCATTCCTCCTAGAGGACATGGCCGGGATTTGTTTCCCGATATTTATGTTGTAATTGCTTAGTTTTATTTCCGTTGTACAAAAAAAAAAAAGAGGCGTGGGCAAATTTTGTAATCACTAACAAATGATAGAATTTTAAGAAAAGGATAAGAAAAGATAAAATCTTTTGTTTTCTGACGTGGAAGACACAGAATCTAAAACACAAGTGCTCAGATTGTCCCGCATTGTGCGAATGGATGGGGTTTCTTATCCTCGAAAACACACAAACATGACCACGAACCAGAACCTAAGAGTTCCAGTTATGTCCTGTTGTCTACTCCTCCACTAACGATCAAATCGATCTTCTTCTTGTTAAGTATGGACTCTTTGTTAGTTAACCAATGCCTCTCTCGTCTCAAGCTATCTTCTAATCCAAAACCATCCATTTCTTCTTCTTTCATTTACCATAAAACCTCTTCTCTTGTTAAGCCGTCAAACCGTTCAAAGTCGAGCTTTACCCTCCTCGCCATTCAAAACCCTGCCGGAAACAGCGTCGTCTCCGGCGAAGATGACGAGTCCTATGGCGAAGTCGAAAAGATCATTGGCAGCAGAGCCCTCCGAGGCGGAACCGGCATGGAGTACTTGATACAGTGGAAGGACGGCCACGCTCCGTCTTGGGTTCCTTCCGATTTCATTGCTAAAGACGTGGTGGCTGAGTACGAAACTCCCTGGTGGACCGCCGCCAAAAAAGCTGACCACAAGGCTCTTGCCCAGCTCATAGAAGCCGACGACGGACGCGACGTGGACGCCGTCGACGGCGACGGACGCACGGCGTTACTTTTCGTTTCTGGACTTGGTTCGGAGGCTTGTGTTAAGCTCCTAGCAGAAGCCGCAGCAAACTTGGATCACCGTGACAATAGCGGCGGGTTAACGGCGCTGCACATGGGGGCTGGTTATGTGAAACCGGAAGTCGTTAAGTTGTTGACGGAGTTAGGGGCTGACCCGGAAGTGGAAGATGACAGAGGATTGACACCGTTAAATTTAGCTAAAGAAATTTTGAAAGTGACCCCAAAAGGGAACCCAATGCAATTTGCGAGAAGATTAGGGCTAGAGAGGGTAATAAGCATTTTAGAGGAGGAAATATTCGAGTACGCGGAGGTGCAGGAGATATTGGAGAAGAGAGGGAAGGGTGATAAGGTGGAGTATTTGGTCAAATGGAAGGACGGCTGTGATAACGAGTGGGTCAAAGCTGGATTGATCGGTGAGGATTTAGTTAGGGATTTTGAGGCAGGGTTAGAGTATGGTGTGGCAGAGGGTGTGATAGGAAAGAGAGGTGGTGATGATGGTAAAAATGAGTATCTAGTGAAATGGACGGACATTGATGAAGCCACGTGGGAGCCAGAGGAGAATGTTGATCCTGATTTGATTAAGCAGTTTGAAGTAGGGAGTCAGATCAATGGTGTAGGACATTTGGAGGGTGGATTAAGTAACAATGAGGATGTTGGTGGTACGACCATTGAAGCTGGATTAAGAAAAGATGATGATCATTGAAGATCTTTTTTGTTTTCTTAATTAGGAAACTGTGAGTGTAAGAGCATAATCATTGCGTGTTTGCTATTTCCATCTATAAGTTATCCATTTTTCCACAAATTTTACATTTTACCGCATTATCACAATTGCCCAAATTACTTATACTTTTGATATAATGATTGTGATTATTGTTATAATCATAACCAATACGGTATTTAGGATGATTGTGATTTTGAAATAAGCAATACGGTAGTGTTCATGGCTACAACCAAGGACATTTAGGATGCGATCATGAAGACGTGCTCAAAAACTAGGGATGCTGGCCAAGTGTATAAAGTGAAAGTCAAAACCATTGCTTCTAAGCAAGAAAACAAATATGTGACTAAATATGCCAACCAGTTGAAGTTATTATGGCAAGAACTTGATCATTATCGAATAATTCAGACCAAGTATCCTGATGATGATGCTATACTAAAAGAGTTCATTGAACATGATAAAGTCCGTAACTTCCTTGTGGGATTGAATTCCAAGTTTGATCAAATAAGGATCCAAATATTCGGAAAGCAGAAAGTTTCATGTTTTAATGAGGTAGTGGCTATTATTCGGAGTGAAGAACGTAGGAGAACTTTAATGCTTAATTCTCAACCTACTGGTGGTTCAGTTATGGTAGCTAGGAGTGAAAAGCAAGTTGGAAAAAGATCTAATGTAGAGATTGGAAAGGGGGTTCAATCCAAGCTTCAAAACCTTGATGATTGGTGGTGCACCTACTGCAAAAATAGCGTCATACGAAGGAGCAATGCTGGAAGTTGCATGGAAAGCCTCCTAGCCGTGAGTGGAGACAGATAGGATATCAACCGAGAGGTAATGGACAAGCACAAGTTGCTACAAGTACATCCCAACAGGAAGACAAGCAGGACTCAAAAGGCCTCAATCAAGATGAAGTGGAAAGGGTGAGTGCATTTGTTAGCAATATAGAGAAACCTGCAGGTACATGGACTCTGGTGTATTCATGTATGTGTTCTTTTTCATTTGGATTAAATGCCATGTGTCCAAACCAAAATCTCCTGAATTTGAACCCATTCTTAAGCCTGAATCTGCTTCTAAAGATGCGCGATTTGGAAAAAATTTGGTGTACTCAAGGTAGAAAGAGGTCAAAGAAATTTGTGCATGTACAAGAATTTGATCCAAATTCCTCAAATGAGGTAACAATTTTTTATTTCCCTACTTTGCAAACTGAAACTGAGGTACAAATTAGTGAGGAAGATCACGACCAACCAATTGCCATTAGGAAAGAAACCAGAACATGCACCAAAAGGCTATTATACCACTCTCACACTACATGTCCTTTGAAAAATTCTCACCAACAATCAAAGCCTTTCTTGTAAACCACAATACCACAATACCACAACCACTCCTACAACCTTATCTGAGGCATTGTCTAATGAAAAATGGAAACAAGCCATAGATGTGGAGATGGAGGCACTAAAAAAGAATAAAACTTGGAGTTTGGTGGAATTGTCGGTTGGAAAAAGGCCGGTGGGGATACAAATGGGTGTATATAGTGAAATATAGGGTTGATGGGTCAATTGAAAGGTACAAGGCAAGACTGGTAGCTAAAGGATACACTCAAACTTATGGGATTGACTATCTAGAGATGTTTACTCCTACAGTTAAGATGAATACAGTTAGAGTAAATTTATCTGTTACAAACTATGGTTGGGAACTACAACAAATTGATGTAAATAATGCACAGGGATCTTACAGAAGAGATTTACATGGAAGTCCCACCAGGCTATAAAACAAAGGTGACCACCAATACTATATGTAAGCTAAATAAAACCTTGTATGGATTGAAACAATCTTCTCGGGCCTGGTTTGGCATATTTGTAAGAGTCATGTTATCTATAGGATATAAGCAAAGTTAAGGGGATCACACATTGTTCATTAAGCATTCAGCCACAAGGAGAGTTGATGAGATAGAGCAGCAATCTTGAGTAATTGTTTAGCTAAGGAGTTTGAGATTAAGACTTTGGGAAGGTTAAAGTATTTTCTGGGAATTGATGTAACACACTCCAGAAAAGGAATTTTTATATCATAACAGAAGTATGTTACTGATTTACTCAAGGAGACAGGTAAAGCTACATGCAAACCCATAAGAATACCCATGGAGCTGAACCTTAAGCTAGGAAAAGCAGATGAAGATGTTTCAGTCAATAGGAAAATGTATCACGCCTTGTAGGACAACTTATCTATTTGGCACATACCAGACCTAATATAGCTTATGTCGTAAGCATGGTAAGTCAATTTATGATTAGTCCTAGAGAAGTCCACTTACAAGCATCGCATAGAATTTTGCAATACCTTAAAAGAATGCTAGGAAGAGGGATTTTGCTTAAAAGAAATAGAGGTATGGCACTTGAAGCATACATTGATGCTTGCTATGCAGGATCAATAGTTGATAAGAGATCTACATCAAGGTACTGTACATTTCTTGGAGGGAATCTTGTGACATGAAGAAGCAAGAAACAAGAGGTAGTAGCATGATCTAGTGCTAAGGCATAATTTCGTGCTACGGCACAAGATATATGTGAATTGCTTTGGATGAAAATTATTCTAGAAGACTTAAAGATTAAATGGGATGGTCCTATGATAATTTACTGTGATAATAATAAGCATAACCCACAACCCAGTTCAGCATAATAAGATGAAACTCATCGAGGTGGATAGATATTTCATCAAGGAGAAGTTAGACAGTGGCCTGATATGCACTTCGTATGTGTCAACACAAGGGCAACTTGCTGATATTTTCACTAAAGGATTGAGTAGCTCAATGTTTGAGGGTATTGTATCCAAGTAGGGAACGGAAAATTCCTATTCACCAGCTTGAGGGAGAGTGTGAGAATTCGTAAGTCTATTTTAGGTAAATATTGGGTATAAGATATGTATTGTTAGGATCCCAAAATTTAAGGGATTTTCTAATAGATCTAGTTAGTATCCTAGTTTAGTAGGATTAGTTTCCTTATTTGTGCTGTACTCTTTGTATATATATTACTAGTGGTTCAATATATAACAACTTTAAACCCTAAATTCTGATAGATCATAATAATTTGAAAACTTGGTTAGGTTATTTGAGTAATGTGAAGCTCCTCTAGGAAAGATGCCAACAAATTGGGCCTTGGATTCATCTTAAGTCTTGTCTTAAAAAGAATTTTTGGTTTGATTTTGAACTTGAGATTAAGGATGATAATGAGTTTTGTAGAGTTTGAGTTTAATGCGATCCTTTTATCAACTTAATTGAGTTTAGCAATTTGGCTTAATTGAGTCGAGGACAAGTGGTATGATGTTTGATTTTGGCATTTGACCAAACCATGGCCCAACTTAGTCGGACTTATCCTTCTAACCTCGAGCACAATTTGAAGCACGATCAACTCAAGCTTTTACTTGTTTACCTGGGTCAGACTAAACTAAGTTAATTTGTCATCCTTATTTGAGTTTGATTGTTCCCACATACTTGAGCTCAAAGTCAGATCACTCAAACTTTTTTACTATCTCTATTTTGTAGGTACCATTAAATTGAATGTGAAAGTTACATACATTAGACACGCACAAACTTATATATATATATAACTACCTAAGTTACCAAGCTACCTTCTCTCTTCTCTCTTTATTCTTTTTGTTCATAGCATCACTCCCTAACCTACTGAGGCTTGAAGAAACTAAACTTGATACCATTGTCAATCATAACATATATACCAGCTGATATAAGAGCAGCCGTTAGAAGCACACCAAGTAAACCTAGTCCCCAGTTCAGGAACCACATTGGACTATAAACCTTTGGTTTCTTAATCTTGATCCACATGAAACACGGGAACACCAACGTCACTGGCAATGCTAGACCTCCGATCAGACCTGCCAAGCTTGACAAGAATGGGACCGCCACGGCCACGAAGAAGCACCCAAATCCGACCACCACCCTGATCAGTGCCCGAAGCCACCATGGACATGGCTTCTTCAACCTCTTCGTGAACATGGATTCCATATCGTCGAAAGTTGGCATCCCGTAGATTTGGAAGGAGCTCACGGCGTTTATTATTACAAACAAACTTGTGGTTCCTAGGAGGAACCGCGAGGTGTCTTTCCCGTGAAATGCGTATAGAGCTGTAAGCATTCCACTTTCTGGTATCTGCAGGTTACTTCTTTTGGTGAAATAGTATTTTGAAGACATGAAATCAGATTTAACGCACAGTGTTTTTAGTACGTACCATTTGACCGTATGCCCAATAACCTCCGATGGCTAGAGGAAAGATGCACATTGCAATGCTAAGGTAAGCAAATTTTACACCTTTCCACATTGGTACTCGAGATGGATGCTTCTCACTTGAAGGCATTGTAGCCTGCAATTGGATATATTAAACTTCTCATGAACATTTACAAAAAGTTTTCAGATTCGACCTAAACCAAAAGACAAGATCCTCTATCCAATTTTATGGTGCCTTATTCTATCTTATAAATTTCAGCCATTTATTTATGTGGATCCCATGAAAAGTTCACATAAATAAATGATTGAGATTCATGTGATAGAATAAGACACCATAAAATTTGACAGAAAATCTGGACCCGTAAACTAGACCCAGAACAGTAAAGAATCAGATTCTCCCTGAAAAGTCAAACCAACCCATGTGGACGGAAGTCTAAAGTCAATGGTCTGTATTTTCTAACTTCAATGGTCAATGCCAATTATGGTCGTGTAAAGAAAGGTGTAAGAGGTTTGGCATTGACTTAGACACGTATGTTTCAAAACATACAAAAATTAAGTGGACTAAAATTACTTTATTAATGAATGATTACATTCATTTGAGTAACCTTTTCCAAATTCTCAACAACTAACTACTCCTAAGTTGAAGATTTTTAAGTAAAAAATCATATGATAAAGATAGTTTAAAATAAAAACAAAAAATTGAAATTAGTTAACCATTGAAAAATATATTATAAAAAATTTTGACTTAAAGATCGAGAAAATCTCAGTCATAAATTAACTAATTTATTCTATCTTATTAATTTTAGATTCATTTAGAAACAATGTAAAGTTGTGTACACACGGAGGCACATGGGGCAGTGATATACCGGGCCCCACAAGATTATTAAATATTTTTTATTATATATATATATAATAGGGCGGAGTTATTTAGAGGTTAAGGGTATATTGGGCCTCTAAAATTTAAAAAAATTAAATATTTAAGAACTCATATTTTAAATTTTTGGCTCCGTCACTGACACTAGACCTCTCTAGACCTCACGTTTAACTAGATTTTTCAAGTCTTAACTCTTGAAAAAAATTCAAAAAGTTTATATTTATTTAGATATATTATATTTAATTTAAGATTGTGAAATGAGTCAGATTAGGCTGACTTCACTCAATGTGAAAAGCTTAAATTGACCTGAGTTTTGGATTAACTTCGAGTTTAATACTAGCAAACTTGGTTCAACTAAAATGACGTTAGTTTAGTCGAAATGAGACCATAAAGTAAGCAACTCGGAGTTGAACCCGAACCTGACTCGGCCATTAATGCTATATCCAACTACTTGCGGGAAAAAAAAGGAAATTAGCAAGTGAGCATCGCATACCTGAATCTCAAGTATGAGATTGTGACCTCTAAAGGCAAAAGCAACGATTCCAAGAGCATTAAGAACAGCAAAACACCTCTCCAGGTACGTGGGAGGACGAACAGGGTTATATGACACACCAGGCATCCTGCCTTCTGCTACAGATATAACCCAAATAAGTGTGCAATATCCTACGGCTGTGATTGCCCCGACGAGTGATACACCGGCGATGGAGTTCAGGTTCGGCAGCTGAGACAGAACCACGGCGGCGCAAGTGAAAACCAGGTACCATTCCACCGTCGTCAACGTCTTGACGCCACATGTCGACCCACACACCGTCTGAAAGAACATCTTGGACGTCGACCCTCCGACGATGATCAGAGCCACACATGTCCCTCCTGACAGATACAAAATCGGAAACATAGCTACAGCCTTCGATAGTTTCGCACCTGGAGCAGATTAACTACTCGTTTAGCTTATAACCGAATCTTTGAAAAATGCTCAAACTTACTCAAAAGTCGAGTTGTGAAACTCGTGAACTTCGAAAACAGGTCGGACCAAACTCGGACGCTTTTTGTCAACCTTACCTAAAGTTGCACTAGCGAGTTGCATGTATCTGCTATATCGGATTCCATGTTCAGGCGATTCATGAAGTTGGACCAGTATGTATAGAGTGTAAAGCTGCCATAAGAATGCTAAAGTCAAGCATGTGACACCCCAGGCCCTGGAAGCGACAGAGAAGTGCAAGTAATGAGAAAAAATTAATGGATCATATAAAAAAAAACATTTATAAAGAAACTCCAACTTTACCATCCCAGAACGGTGAAAGCAACAGGAAGAACAAGTGCCTGAATACCAATTCCTGAGCACAGACAATGAAAGGCGGCGTAATATTTGTTCCCATTTCGGGACTCGGTGATCGGAAGCCATGCCTCTTGTGGGTCGAGCTTGGTGAGATGGAGGGCTTTTCTCAGGGGACTACCTAAAGGTGTAACGAATCGAGGTGTTCGAACTCTTGGGGATGTGTTTTTTGAGGTTTTGTTTGTTGCAGGGTGTATATGATCCTCCGGCGGCGAATGAAGCAGCGGTGATCGGGTTAACGACGGCGAGTGAAACTGCGACGGAGGAGCCGATATCGGTGGTGTTGGTGCCGCTGAAGCCCGCTGTGGAGTCGCCGGAGTGGAACCTACTTCAAGAAGATCATCCATTTCTCTACTTCTTAAGTTTCCTCACAAAAACCAAACTAGTGATACACCAACGCGTTATATAGACAAGCTGAAGTTGGAATTTCTGTAGCATGGTCTTAAAGATATGTAAATGGAACATATAATAATCTATAAATTACGTGTTAAAGCAAATTATTTCGAAAACGACTTCACTTGAGTCACCGGAGTGTAAATTTGATTCTTGGGAAAGTGCATAACAAAATGAGTCTTAAGTTTGAAACATGATGAAAAGGGTTTAGGTGGCAACCATGTTTGTCAAATTAAGGCAACTTGAAGGCCGGTCATTACAAGGCGCTGACGAAGCTCAATGGTCAGAATTTGAAGAGTTCAGATGTTTAATATTATGGTCTTTTACTGTGTCCAATAAATCTCAGTCATTTATTTATGTGAGGTCTCGTAAAATAAATAACTGAGATTTTATGAGATAATGGTACGGTACTACTTACACATAAACGCCACAAGGATTATGCTTTGGGCTGGGTTGGGATTGAGCTTTCCTCGGTTCGAATGAGTTTGAGATTCACAACTCGAATCCCCGATCGAAACAAGTTTGATTAAAATTTTAAATTTTATTTTATTTTATTTTTAAAATAATATTATTTTGTTTAAAACAATATCATTTATATTTAAAATAATCGAATTTCATGTCAAATCGAACCATAGAGTTAGATCGGGTATAAATATTATTCGTAATTAAAGATAACAATATAATTCCAATTGAATTTAAAATTAACATACTATAGTTTGAGTTAATTGAAGTTTTAGATTTTAAAAACTTTTTAGACTTTATGCAAACCTTTAAATTTAAGTGTTTGATAGACCCGATCTAAAATTGTTCCAAACTATATATTTTGACTCAAAATTAAAAAGGAAAGTTTGAAATCCCATCTAAAATGAGCTCGAGAATCAAAAAATTTTAGCTTGATTATACAGGGCTATCTCCTTGGCGAGACAAGATCCTCTGTCTAGTTTTATGATATCTTATTCTGTTCCATAAATTTCAGTCATTTATTTATGCGAAACCCACGCAGAGCTCACATAAATGAATGGCTAAGATTTAATAGAACAGAATAAAACACCATAAAACTGGACAAAAAATTTGAACTCCTCCCTGACAACTCCCGATCGAGCCAACCAACTCATGGGTTGGGTCAGGTCGGGCCGAAGATTTTCTTCCATACTCATAAGTGAACTTTGTGTAAGATCACGTGAGACAAAAAAGAAAATCATGATTTCACACTAATTTTCCTTTTATGTTGAATGGTCTAAAGTAACTTTTTCCTTTTATATGTAAGAGTCTCTTGATTTACAAGTTGTTGTCAACAAAACACAGCACAAAAAAGGGGACTTGCAATGGGAATCACATAAAAGAGTTCAAAAAAGAATCGTTTTCACTTCTCTTTTGTTCTTAAAAATATAATCTTTGACGAAAAAAATCTTTGATAAAAAAAATAATCTTTGGACCACCGATCACCAAAGTCCTGTTGTAAGTTAGTTGGTCTTCGCTTAAGTAAAATTTGAGGTATGACTTCCGTTTGTAGATGCAGCAGTGTTAAATCCGTAATGATAGTATTGAGCAAATGCTTGGAGTCTCGTAAAATATGAGCGAAGATTAATTTGAGTATGATAAAGGAACATTTAGGTGGTGTCAGAAATCGGATGGTTTACACCAAAAAAAAAAAAAAAGTTAAAAGTGTAATTGACAATTTTATTTAGTAAATTGTCGATTTGACAAAGTTTGTGGTTTCAATTTCGGGAAAAAAAAATCGGAAACCAGACAATAGCAAATGGTGACTACTTTGAACTTGATAGAGACAGCAAGACAATGAACATCTGCTTACATAATCAACAATGAAACTACAATTTCCAACAAAACTAGGTCCAGAAATCAGCCCGACCCACGGATAAAATTTTGAATCGATTAAGTTTCGGTTTGACTTGAGTTCAGAAGTGTTGGCTTGATCCAATCTGACGCCAATTGGATAAAAATGTTGTTTTGGCCCGACAATAAGAGTTAAGGGGGCGCTTGATTTATAAAAAGTAACGAGAATGAGAATAGAAATGAATATAGAAAAAAATGAGAATGAATATAATCATTATAATTAAGATGGTTGGCTAAGATTAAAGAATAATTACTATTATTATTGACAGTGGTTGGTTTGTAAAAAATATTGTAATTAATTAATTACAAAATGAATTATATTTTAATTAATTACAATATTTTAATTAATGAATGGATTATATTTTAATTAATTATGTTGCAATTAATTAATTAATAATAATATTTTAATTAGTTATATTTTAATTAATAATAATATTTTAATTAAATATAATGTAATTGATTAAATAATAATAATAATATTTTAAATTATAATATTTAATTAATAAATAATAATATTTTAATTAATGAATAGTTATATTTTAATTAATAATAATAATTTAATTACATATAATGTAATTTATTAAATAATAATAATATTTTAATTACATATAATGTAATTTATTAAATAATAATAATATTTTAATTAATTATAGTGTAATTAATTATTTAATTGATTTCACCATATTTAATTAATTATAATACAATCACTCCCATTCCTCTAGATTATAAGAGGAATGGAGGATTACCTAAAATCAAGAAATGAAACTCTTAAATTTTTAATGATAGGTTCATATTAACCATCAATTTTTATTCCATACCTATATTCCTTTTTTTATACCCCTCAAATAAGCGCATTCCGAATAGTTCAAGTTCAATTACAGATATTTGGCCAGGCCCAATTCCGTCCTGTGCCGGTACCATCCATAAACAAAACTGCATCAGAATGAAGATGTTTCTGCATTGTATTTGTCTTCCTGTCAGAGAAATTCTTTTCTCGTTTATAGCTGCTAGCCTCTGCCATTTTCTTGGCCATCTTCAGGAGTTTCTTGGCACTGATCATTTTAAGTGAAATCCTGGAGATTGAAGAGGAAGGATTGAGTTGTGGAGATAAGTAGATATATAGGAGAGAACCAAAGGAGACATTGCTTGTGACAATGTTTCTCAGTTCAAGAGCTTTGGTGGGTTCCAAACTATGTGGAAACTAACAAATAACTGATGTTGCTAAGTAGGTTAATGACACAAGGGGACAGGACCTGAAGAACCACAAGAAACATAGCAGATAAGAGGAATTTGTCACCATCATGAACATCTATACCACCTTATGAGTTTGGTGAACATAAAAGTTTTGGAAGGATAGTACGAGGGGACATGATCCTCTGTCCAATATTATGGTGTCTTATTCTGTCCTATAAATCTCAGTCATTCATTTATGCAGGTCCCGCGTTTATTTATGCAAGACCTACATAAATGAATGACTGAGATTCATGGAACAGAGTAAGACATCATAATATTGGACAGAGTATCCAAACTCTAAAACAAGTGTCGTGTTAGTGATTACGTGATGGTTGGCCCGATTGGGCCACAGGCGGAGTGTAGGTTAGCCTTAAGCCTATGTCCTTTACTAGGATTTTCACTTAATTGTTGTTTTTGTTGATGTAATTAAAAACAAGAAAAATTCATATCCTTTAACCTTTTACATAATAATCTTCATTAGTGCTTTGAACTCAATTTTCATAATTCTCATGAATTGATTATTTCTAAATTACTTTTTCCAAGTACAACGGTGCTAAAAACCTTATGCTCCATGAGAAAAAAAAAAGGAAAAAAGAAACTTCTAAGTGCCAAACCAAGACATTAACAAGTGACAACCCAGTGGGTCCGCCACGTGAAAAAAACTGATAAATCTAATCCACATGAACTGATAACTGATACTTTTGTTCCTGAAAATGCTCCACTGCACCTTCAATTTTGTTCTTGCTCAAGTTTGTACAGATCAGAAGCAGAGATAGTTCATGGGATTCTCCAAAAATGGTCTGAAACCATTGTGTTGTTGTGGTCGATACGTTTTAGCGAATTAAAATTCAAAAACAGTAGTGTGCAGAAGATTGATTTTCAGGTTGCTTTTGACGATGAAGAGAATAAGAAAATGAGCATCTACTGTTCCTGGAAGCCATGGACATGACAAGAGCTTTCTCCATTTCTTCTCCTACTCCTGCTCTGATAAGAGAAACTGCATACTCCATGAAGACTGCATCGCATGCTAACCTGAGCGGACCATTTCCTGGTAACCCAAACTCTTCCTCAGACATTGTCAGTAGTTCCTTAAAGATTGGACTATTGAGATAAAAAATCGGAAACACAAATCGTTTCTGATCAGTTGTGTATGCAGCAAAATGGCCTTTATCAGCAACTGGTTTCATTTCATTTCCAGGTATGGTAAGTCTTTTCCTCTTCAAGCCAGCTAGTCTTTGCCACTTCCTTGCCATCTTCACAAGCTTCTTGGGACTGATATTCATGGCTTCCTGTTACTGAATTATTTGGTGGAAGTTGAGAAGGAGGAGACGAAGAAGGCAGTATAAGTTATCGGGGACCAACTTATATATATATAAAGATATTGATAAGGGAACATGTGGTTCCCCATCTATGGCCCTTAGTGAACAAACAGGTGAAACTCAGGATATTAATGGAGTTAGGTGAAGCTATGGATTGCTGGTTTAGGTTAGATCATCAAGAAAACGGCAGGAGCCACAGAAAGTTACGCTTGTTCAATCTTCTGGGATTCAAATCTTTTTTGTGATCAATTTATAGGTAGTGATCTCTGTCCCTACGGATGGAGTAGCTTGGCAAATTAGTAAGAAAACGTTAATGGAGTTTGGCAGGTTTAGGAATGAGTCTTTTTAAGACAAGGTAAGACGGTTCCTGTTGTATAAGAGCCACCCAACATGAAAATCAACATGATGGATGACGACACTAGTAATGTAAAGAGGCAGTCATAGGTCGGGATAGTCCAAACTGAATTGAAATAACAAATATCAATTTACAGCTACTAATGTAAAGAGGCTCACTTCTTAGAGGCCGAACTTTGAGGTGTCCACTTCGGTCTTCGACTGACTTGAGACTTCAGTTATCGTCAACTCATCCTTGAACTTGACTCCTTAGAGGTAATCAATATCTTATCTGTCTCTCTTTGTTCAGGGACTGATCAATACGTTTTGGTGGCAGGTATCTGAAGTCTTCTCCGTCAATTAGTGCAACTCCAGCACATGTACAGAGAAGGCAACCAGTGTGCGGATAACTTGGCCTCCCTTGCAGCCTTCGCTAGTACTGACCTACATCTCCTTCCGGAGCCTCCGACTATAGTTTGGATCTATATGCAACGTGAGCATCACGGCTTTTTGTATCGCAGACAATGCGTTAGATAGGGTGGTTGTATTTCGTTTTCCGTTGTCAAAAAAAACAAAAAACAAATATCAAAACGACTTCGTTTTAATTCTGGTTTAACCTGACCCATGTATAATCCTAGTAATAAATTTCTTGGTTGAATTTATTATATTAGAATATCTTGGAGTTTTAACTCTCAAATCCTTTTTTTTATATACTTGTGATAGAAAAATAATGGTAAAAATATGTATGTATATATATATATATATATATGAATAATTAAATATTATTGATATTACGATTTAATTTACGTTTTGAAATAATTAAATTTGATTTAAACTGATCAAATTATAATCGGTTTTAATTAATTCAAGTTGATTTTAAAAATTGAGTTGAAATATTATATTGATAATTTTTATTTGATTTAAATGTAATATTTATGTTACATCTATTTAACTGTTGTTATTTTTTATATGACTTTATGAAAGTAAAAAAATCATAATTTTTTTTGATAATTTTAATTTTTAAAAATGAATTAAACTAAAAAAAAACTTGTTCTTTTATCTTTAAGGGCTGTTTCGTTCCACTTCTGTTTTTCTGTTATAGTTTTTAGTTATAGTTATAGTTATAGTTTTAATTTTAGTTTAACTTTCGTTTTCATTTTCGTTTTCTATTTTTGTTTTTCTTTAAAATTAAAAAATTTAGTTATTAATATTAAAGTAGTTATATTTCTATCACTAATAATTAAATATTAAATAAAACTTAAAGATAAATTATTTTTAATTAAATAAATTTATTTTAATCTTTCATATAATATTTATTAATAAAATAAAATATATATTAGTTGATAGTAATTTAGATTATGAAAAAACAGAAACAGAAAATAAAAATAACCCTTTATAATTTTTCAAAACAAAAAGAAATCAAAATTAAAAACAAAAAATTTAAAGAGATGTTTTATTTTCTTTGATTTTGAAAATAAAAATAAAAATAGAAACAACTATATAAAAAAAACATTTAGATGGTAGCAATATAGTAAATTATAACGACTTGCCAAAGCTCAACTAGCAATGGACTAGAGGCCTTAGGCCTATGTCCTTTAGGCCTTTGGGTTTTTTCATATATGCTCCATCAAGGAACACAGAACAAAAATGGCCACAAAAAATGAGCAACAAAACAAACTTGCAACTAGAAAAGAAGCTGGAAAATGGCAATAGAAAAGTGACAGATGATGAGTTAGTATGTGGACACGTTCGAAGGGTTTATCTCTTCAAAGATTGGAGACAAAGTTCTGAAAAACTACATTTGAAGTTAAAAGATTATAGCTTTTTAGTGTGGAAGTGTAAGAGGAGGACAAAGTTCTGCCATGGGAATCCTGAAACTGCCACTGCACAGCGTCCATGGAGGAAAGTCTGTTTTCCCAATTCCACAACCATTACTCTTAATTCAACCATATACCAAGTTCCTCCGATCACCTGGTAAAGTTTCCTCCTTTCCATTTTTCTTTTGCTTTTCTTTCTATCTTGCCCTTTTCATGTTTGTGGAAGAAAAGTGCAGAGAGTGAGTATTCGGATATTATGTAAATAATTAGGCAATAATTATTAGGATTTTGTGTACTAGAATCACTCCTCTGATTATTCCTATTATGGCTCCTAAAAGATATACAACGATATACACAAAATCCTACTAATTATTGCCTAATTATTTACATAATATCCGAATAGTGAGGAAGAATCACTCCTCTGATTATTCGCTCCTAAAAGATATACAACGATATACACAAAATCCTAATAATTATTGCCTAATTATTTACATAATATCCGAATAGTGAGGTAGAGAGATATCTTTATGAGTAATAATTGTACATATATGGATAAATGATTATTAGGCAACACGTGATTCTAGCAGTAAATAATCAAGGATATCTCAAATATCTCTGTCATTATAATTGTATATTATAGCTCTTAATATTTCTATAATTAGTTAGCAGATTGGTTTCTTATTAGCTTGATTATATTTCTATAATCAGATTGGTATCTTATTAGCTTGATTATATTTCTATAATCAGATTGGTATCTTATTAGCTTGATTATATTTCTATAATCAGATTAGTCTCCAATCTATTAGTGTTTCTGTTTAATGATGGTTGAAGTTCCATACTTTTCTTTAATTTGGAGCTCATATTGGATTTTTTACTATTTAGTATTTCTTAATTTATTTGGATTCCTAGTTATCATAGGATTAGCATATTACTTTTTAATTAGTATTTCCTTTTCCTATTAGGAGTTGGATTAGGTCTTATACCAGTATAAATAGTCTTATACCAGGTGTTATGTGTCTACCTTTTATTTCTTTTCTGTGGTAACATGTAGTAGATGATGTTTTATCACAGGAAATGTTGGCCTTTTTGCATCAAGTACTTTTTCCTGGGGCCAATGTGTATTAAAAGGAGCACCTGGTTCACAATTCAGCACAAGAAGCACTTCAGGTTGCTTAAGTTAATTGTGTGAATTAAGCCTTATAAGTTGTGCTTAAGCTTCCCCTTTCAGTGGATATAGGGTTTATCATGTTTCTTTTCAGTGTCAGCACATCCTGTGGTTGAGGAAATGGGGGATAAAACTGAGGAAAACCCCGTAAGTGGGGATTCCTTACGCCGTCGATTCCTTAATTTCTACGCTTCTCATGGTCACAAAGTTCTTCCCAGTTCTTCTCTAGTTCCAGATGATCCCACTGTTCTTCTGACAATTGCAGGAATGCTTCAATTCAAGCCTATATTTCTTGGGAAGGTAAGCAACAAGTTTTTAATCCCAGATAATTCTTCAAACTTAAGTATGTGTACCATGGTTCTTTACATGATTTTCATTTTCCTATTCTCTTGAATCTTGGATTGTATTATCATCTAACTTTCCTATTTGCAACAAAATTCTAGTCTGACTTTTCTTTTTCATAAATGAGGATGTATGAGCCTATTTATGGGACTGGTACTTCTATTTAGGTTCCTAGAGAAGTTCCTCGGGCAGCAACAGCACAAAGGTGCATCCGCACTAATGATGTGGAAAATGTTGGCCGAACAGCCCGGCATCAGACATTCTTTGAGATGCTTGGGAACTTCAGTTTTGGAGATTACTTCAAGAAAGAAGCAATTAAATGGGCATGGGAGATTTCAACAGAAGAATTTGGACTGCCCATTGATAGATTGTGGGTGAGTATATATGAAGATGATGATGAAGCTTTTGAAATATGGCATAACGAGATGGGAGTTCCTGTTGAACGTATAAAGAGGATGGGTGCAGAAGACAACTTTTGGACCAGTGGGGTCACTGGTCCCTATGGTCCGTGCTCTGAGCTTTATTATGAGTTCTATCCTAAAAGGGGACATTCAGATGTGGATCTTGGAAATGGTGGTAGGTTCATAGAGTTTTACAATCTAGTATTCATGCAGTTCAACAAAATGGATGATGGATCACTTGAACCATTAAAACAGAAGAATACTGATACTGGTCTTGGACTGGAGCGCTTGGCTCGCATCCTTCAGAAGGTTCCAAACAATTATGAGACTGACTTGAATTATCCCATTATAGAGAAGGCATCTGAATTGGCAAATGTATCATATGTTCATGCTGATGATCAAGCAAAAATGAAGCTGAAAATTATAGGGGATCATGTACGAGCCGAAGAGTATCTCTTATCAGATGGAATACTTCCATCAAATATTGGTAGAGGCTATGTAGTTCGTCGGCTTAGTAGAAGGGCTCGGAGTACTGGTCGGTTGCTTGGTATAAAGGGGGATGGTAAGGGCAATTTCGAAGGAGCATTTCTGCCTGCAATTGCTGAAAAGGTGATAGAGTTAAGTACCCGTATTGATTCAGAGGTAAAGGCTAGAGCTACTCGAATTCTTGGGGAGTTGCAATGGGAAGAATTTCGTTTTGTTCAGACACTAGAGAGAGGAGAAAAGTTGCTTGAAAAAATGATAGCAAATGCAGTGTCAAATGCTAATAAAACTGGAAATATACCATGCTTATCAGGAAAAGATGCATTTCTTTTGTATGACACATATGGATTCCCAGTAGAGATAACAAAAGAAATTGCTGAGGAACACAATGTGGGAATAGATATGAATGGTTTCGATATTGAGATGGAAGGTCAAAGGCATCAATCACAAGCTGCACACAATGTTGTTAGACTTGGAGTTGAAGATGGAGGGAATCTTGTTGAAGATGTCTCTGACACTGAATTTCTGGGATATGACACCCTCTTTGCAAGGGCTGTAGTTGAAAGTCTCATGGTTAAGGGGAAACCAGTAATACAGGTATCTGACGGAAATGAAGTGGAAGTTTTGCTGAACAAGACACCATTTTATGCTGAATCTGGTGGACAAATCGCCGATCATGGCTTTCTGTATGTTACTGATGATGAGAACAGAGCGAAAGCTGTGGTAGAGATCAAAGATGTTCAAAAATCTCCTACTAATATATTTGTTCACAAGGGGACTATCAGGGAAGGAGTTCTAGAGGTTGGCAAGGAAGTGAATGCTGAAGTAAATGTAAAAACGAGGCAGCGAGCTAAGGTTCATCATACTGCAACCCATTTGTTACAATCAGCACTGAGAAAAGTTTTTGGCAAGGAAACATCGCAAGCTGGTTCACTTGTTGCTTTCGATCGCCTCAGATTTGATTTTAATTTCCATAGACCA
>JAOSBP010000205.1:34933909-34944321 GCA_027563825.1 Erythroxylum mucronatum
TAACCTTTAATTTCTCTCACATCTTAATTACACAGATTATATTTTCAAGGCACTTTAACATGTAATTAATAAGGGTAATCAGAGATTTCATTAACTTTCTTAATAAGTGTGTATTCCTCTAAAACGACATTTATTATGAATCGGAGGGAGTATGTGGAATTATAAGATAAATTGATACATGAAAATTTAAGTTGATTAGGCTAATAAGAGGGTGACACGTGGCACTAATGAGAGTGTGACAAAAGACATAAATAAATTAGTGACATATGATAGAGTAATTGGGCAACAAATGGCCTAGTGCTTGGATGACATTAAGACTAGTCATTAAGTGACAACTAGGCCAATTATAACGTTACAAGTGGTGGCATGAGATGAGGACACATAACATAGCTCTTTGTTGGACATGTGGCATGACATATGGCCATCTCTCCACCAAGCACATATCTCACGATTCTCACTCTGTAAAGGCCACTCATGTTTCTTTCCCTCACCAACGACACCAAATCCTCAAAACCCTTGAATTTTTGCCAAACCAATCTTGACAAAATTTCTGCAACCTTTATCTTGCAATTGAAATCCTTCTAATCTTGTTCTTGGTGTTTGCTTGCAAGCTTGGAAGGTGATGATCACTGATGATAGCTTGTGATTGGGTGGAAGGTGGTGTTTCCACAGGAAGACGATTGATGAATTGAAGGAGATGATTTTTCAGTTACATGTGGAAAGGGATCATAATTGAAGACAATGGAAAACGACAGGAGGGTATCAAAGACACATAATAATGAGTTTCAGGGGCATGGTGGTTATACCATTCCCACTAGATTTAGTAACGTTTACAACCTTTGATGTGGAAGGTCTGTGAAGTTCGATCTTCCAAAGTGAGCAATTCTTTATGTTGGATTGAACATTGGCTAAGTTGAAGGTGGGGATAGCAACGATGCACTTGGTAGGAGAAGCTCTATCTTGGCTTCAATTGTATCTACGGAATAGGCTTAATGCAAAACCACTTAGTTAGGAGGAATAACTGATAAGCTAGAGCAGAGATTTAGAGATTCTTTGTTTGATTATGAGTGGAAGAGTTAAAGGAATTTTTGCAGACTACGACAGAGAAAGATTCTTATGCCAAGTTTGCTTTTTTGTCACATATATTGGTAATGCTAGAGATGTATTTGGTGAGCTTGTTCTTGAAGGATCTAAAGCCAGAAAGAGAGTACCCTATGAAGTTGATCAATCCAAGACTCCAACAGAAGTACGAAGCAACCAAGAAACAGGAGATGGTGTTTCAACATTGTGTGTTAGCTTATCGAGGAAACTGAAGAAGTCATCAGTTAGGGGTGCAAGGAATAACTTCACCTCCAAGGGCTCAACAGTAACACTAATCTCCATTCTTTGTCCATTGAAGTCTTGATCTCTGCTTCATTAGTGAATAATCAAACCAAAGGGCTTTGGAATAATTATATAAAGCCACTTTCTCCATATCTTGCTGCTGGATGGATCTAGGATTGTTGTAGACTTGCTGCTAAATGTTATCCAAATATATAGCTCTTTAGCAATATTCAAAAGATGGTGAACATTGCCAACGTTGTTTTGAAGAGAACTTTCATTTCCAGCTTAATAAGATTTAATCTTTGGAGAGAATATATTGTTTGGAGCCACATGATCTTATTTTCAATGCATTCTGGATAGCATCTTCAAAACTAACTAGATCAATGAGGGAACCATCAAATCTGAAAGACTTCTCAGAGTTAAAAGCACAAGTCTAATGACCGGTGTATCATCAGATAAACTGCTGCAAGGGAACTGGAAAAGCAGTTTGGAAACTCTACCATCCACTGTGTATTTGTTGCATAGTTTTTAGTGTTAGAATCTTGTTCTAGACAGTGACCAATCAAGTACGTAAAACCAGAAAGAACCCATTTCAGAAAATACTTTCTTTGACAGGGAAGCACTTCACATGATCCACTCATCTACTCACAACCATCTTCTTCCTTCCTAGTCTGCACTCTTTAGTTGATAAACATAAATAATTAAGCTAGACTCATCACTCTCACTGTAAGCACTCTTAAATCTCCTCTTCCAATCTTTCTCTCAATAATAACTTTCTCTGTCTAAATTTTATCAGCTTACTACAAACAGGGGCTAAGGTTATGACAAATGTATAAGAAAACTTCATCTGCACTCCAAAGCAGCTGTATATGACATTTGTGACGTTATCTGCTGTTTTGGATCAGCCATAAGTGCTGTCATAACAAAATTATGCATTTTGGATCCGCTTAAGACACATGAAGCCAACAGGTAAATCCCACATTTCGCGGCAGCTGGTTGCAATAAAATTGCATTGATGATGTCTGAGGGGATAGTGGGAGTACAATAGGCGTCCCATTGACCCAAGTGATAATGCCAAATAGCTAACGCACCTGCACTTGAAAACTACAAGCTTTTGAAGTCGGGAGGAAAAGAAAATAGTTGAGGAGATTAGTACAGTATCATGTGGTCCAAAAAGATCCTTGTTTTGGTCCTGCAAGTGGGAAAAGCAAATAGACGGTGTCCTGCAGCTGGACACATAAAATTTTATATTTTTTTTATTCGAGTAAGCGGTTCAGTGGACAATCTCTCCGAAGGTTTAATCGGCCCATCATTTCACGGGTGGGTTAAGCCGGCGCACCTCATTATCGATGACTCAATTAGTTCTCTACCTACAGGTAAAATCTCGGCTGCTCCAGACTCTTACAAGAGGGACTAGCATGAAATCGAACCTATTTATAAATATTATTTAAATTGAGTTCGTTAAATAGTAATTGAGTTAACGAATTATTTAAAAAATTAAAGAAAATTATAATATAATTTTTTAAAAAATTTTATAAAGAGAACTAATTTTAGGGTTACTCCAAACTTATAGTTTATGGAATGTATACTTGTTAAACCAATCTTCCCAAACTCATGCATAGCTGTTGAAAATTGGCAAGATTCTTGATTGACAAGTGGCATTGGTTTTGTGCTTATCTGCGCACTCATTTATAAGCAATCATCTTCTTCACCAAACTTCCATCTTTTGTTTTCTTTCATTATGGGGACCAATTCTCATAAACAAAGAGTGGCTTAACGTCAAAGTTGTTTGTTAAGATGTCTTGCTGTCTAATTCATCACCACCTAAACCCCTTTAATGTATCATTGATTTCTGATCAGAAGGACGATTGAGCAATCAAAAAACACATTTTTGTTAAGAACTTCTTTATGTAAAGATTGCATCTTTAGATTTACAGGATCGACTTAGGTAATTTTACTCTTTAAGATCTGAAACTTGGAACCGAAAATATGGGGAAAGTTGACCGTGGAAGTTAGAAATTGTAGCTGAACTGAAGAAGCGTCAAGGAAACAGGAAAGAAACTTCCTAAGAAATGGATAATTAAAGTTTGTGCCTTTTCCCTTACAACAATGGACTCAGCATAATCACCATTGACAGACATGGAAACGCGGTTTTCACTTCACAGCCCACAAGCATCATATCCTCACTCACTTTTCACTTCACAGCTGTAACTCCGTAGACAAAGAGTCGGTGGTGGGGTTGGTAGATTCTAATCTTGTTTGTTTAATTTACTCGGCTTCTGGTTTTCGGATGTTTATTAGATAAATAAAAATTGTACGTAATTTTTTGTAAATTATGTATTTTTTATTGTTTTTATTTCAACGATATCCATATCCACCATGTCTATTTATACATTGTTCTTCACTTGGTTTTCTCAATTCTCATCTCATTCTTACCATTTTGGTTCCACTGGACTTCACATTCTGTACTGCTTTCTCTTCTTTTCTTTTCCAGGACAATGGTTCCTCTTCTTTGCTTTATTTTCATCCTCTTCTCATCTGCAACTGCTTGTGATCGTTGTGTACACCAATCAAAGGTTGCATTTTTCTCCAAAGCCTCTGCACTTTCTTGTAAGTGTTCATTTCCTTTTCTTCTTTTTTTTTCCCTTCTTTGGCCTGTTTCCTGATCGACATGAACATGATTTCTGTTACAAGACACGATTTTGGTAGTGACCCAGAAAGTGTTTTCGCGAGATTGTTGGTTGGTGATTGTTGTTTTGTGAATTTGTTGCAGCTGGAGCATGTGGGTATGGTTCCTTGGCAATAGGATTCAACAATGGATACCTTGCTGCTGCTAGTCCTTCCTTGTACAAAGATGGAGCTGGTTGTGGAGCTTGTTTTCAGGTTTGATTTCCTTTTCTGATGGACATATAACAAATTGTTTCTTATCAGTTCCAATCTTTATTGGTTAAAGGTTTTTGCAGATAAGATGCAAGAACAGTGATCTCTGTAGCACCAAAGGGACTACTGTGATTGTGACCGACCTTAATAAGAATAATCAGACAGGCTTCGTGCTTAGTAGCAGAGCCTTCATGGCCATGGCCAAGGAAGGTAGAGGTCAGGACGTATTGAAACTTGGAATTGCAGACGTAGACTACAAAAGGTCAGAACTTTTTTCCAAGTTCTGTTCTGTACTTCTTATAATAATTGAATAAAGTAGCAATCTTTATTTAAATAACAGAACCTTCTGATCATGTTTTGGTTGGTAAGAACACTTACAGGTTTCAGACAGCCAACTGAGCTCGTTAAATTACCATAGCGGTCATCTTACATAAAAGAATCATCAATTCACTGTCTTGTTCTAATTTGTGTTTCCCATGTTTTTGCCTGAACCACAGGGTACCTTGTCAGTACAGCAAGAACTTGGCAGTGAGAGTAGAAGAATCAAGTAAGAAACCAAATTACTTAGCCATTAAAGTGTTGTATCAAGGTGGGCAGACAGAGATAGTAGGAATCGATGTGGCTCAGGTTGGCATGCAAAAACAGAAGACCTCCAAGTCTCAATTTTTTACGAAACAATCTGCTTAAGATGTGCTGATCTGTTGTGTGCACTGCTAAAAATTTTGCAGGTTGGTTCTTCAAATTGGGGTTTCATGAGCAAGAATTATGGGGCTGTGTGGGACACAAGTAGAGTTCCAGGAGGAGCACTGCAATTCAGGTTTGTGGTTACAGCAGGATATGATGGGAAGTGGATATGGGCAAAGACTGTGCTTCCTGGAGATTGGAAACCTGGAATGGTTTATGACTCAGGAATCCAAATCACTGATATTGCACAAGAGGGTTGTTCTCCATGTGATGAAGGGAGATGGAAATGAGTGAATAAAGTGATATTTCCAATGCTAGTGTTGATGATTAGATACAACAAACATAAGGTTTCATTTGATTCTTTGACAATAACTTAGTAAGATTGAAGATGTTAGGACATAAAGAAGCAAGTTCTGTTTCAGAGTTCCAAGGTCAAGAGATTAATAGAGAATTTGATTGATGACCTTTTTAGCATTTTTGTTTCTTGTGCTTTCCTTGCTCCAAAGTGCCAACTATATGAAAAGAAAACAAAACAATGTTCCAATCCATCTGAATAATACAAGTATAGGTTATGTTTATAGAAATAGTGAAGATAAAAGTAATTCGATCTTGTTAGGATAAGCCTATTTTAACCACGCTTTAAATTAAAAAGGAAATTTTTTATTTTTGGTTAAGTTTGAACTTTAATCGATATTAAAAATATCATTTTGTTTAAATTTAAAAAAATTGATTTAATACTTTATTACATTTCAGGTTGCTTATGGGGCAAAAAAAGCGCAAAACAATTTATTATCAATCCTTGTACCTTAAAAAAAAAAAAGTGAATCGTCCGCCTTAAGTGTCCCTACTCTTCGACCTGACAGATAGAGTAGTGAGAAGGTAAATTACGGTCTAATCTCATTTAACTTTTTAAAAAGGTGGCTTAATGTTTAGTGCGCACAAGGAATCACCACGTTGAATAAACTCTCATACTGTCATTGCCAGGATTCAAACCTAAGACTTTGTACCCAATTTTTCTTGTGATTACCAAATGAGCTACCCGTGCGGGCTATTATCAATCCTAATATAACTTGAAGATGTTATATAGGGTTGGACCATGGATATGATATACAAACACTAGACTTGTAGAACTTGGGTTCAAGCCTTTTACAAGAACAGGGCTACTTTTGGTTGGGTAGGAGGATGCTGAAAGTATTAAGTTTAGGTCCAATTGGGACTACCTAAAACATTGAAAAGGTATTAATCTTTTTCTTTTATATGTAAGAAATTAAGTAAAGTTAGTAAGGATGATAAATTATAACCAATTTGACCAAAGTCAACGTATTAAATATTTATTGAATTTTAGACTAGATTTATTCAAATTAATTTATTAAAT
Source organism: Erythroxylum mucronatum (assembly GCA_027563825.1). NCBI lineage: Eukaryota > Viridiplantae > Streptophyta > Magnoliopsida > Malpighiales > Erythroxylaceae > Erythroxylum > Erythroxylum mucronatum. Next base: position 34,940,172 of record JAOSBP010000205.1, read on the forward strand.
TAATATCATTTTAATATGGTTGTTACTAATGTAACAGGCCTTAAATAAAGTTAAAAAAAAGACGCTATTTTGTTTCTTTTTGTTTTTTATGAGTGTCAGTAGTAAATCCTTATAAAGAATAAAATAAAGCAAAATAGAGACAGATCAAGAGTAAGCCTTTGACGGGTGCCCTTCTTATCTTTGGCTAAGGCTGTGCCTGCATTTTAATTTCAATATGCTCAATCAAAATTGGCATTTCAATTTACAAAAATTAAATATTCAATCACCTTGAATCACTGGTCAAAGTTTCACCAATAATTATCCCAACAGGTTACAATATTTCTATGTTGATCATTAGACAAATGATTTACTAACTTTACATCCATTTTAGAACAATAGTTTACAATTTCTTATGTGCTTTCTTAGTGGAATTAAAGTTGAAGACAAACCGACAACGAGGGGTGGATCAATTGGTTCAGATTCCTCACTTAAGACTCTCCCCTAAAGGAGGTATTGAGTTCGAGTCACGCTAAAAGATGAAAAACAGGCATGTTCCTATTAATGATCTTCTAGCCCCTAGGCACAACTCCTTGATCGGATTAATTACAGATGCCTCGCTTTCAGCGGCAGTGTGGGAGTTAGAGCCACTAGGGAACTTGGGGCTTGATGGGAACCTGATGCTGAGCATGGGGGAGCCAGTGATCAATTATCAGCTGAACAATCAAGTATGTGCATACTCCTTATGCGCAGAAGTCTACAGGCTATGTAGGAACCTGAGAGATCTTAGGGTTCCAAATTTACATCCTCTAAGCTTTTGGGGTGGGGTCGTAAGGGCTTAGGATTAGTCTGGCTAAGCCGGGATACCTAATGTAATTAAGAAAAAGTTGAAGACAAAACATCTTCCAAAAAGAAGAGATAAATAAATAATGACTACATCTAATAGTTTAATCCTGAACTCAATTCAATTTGGACAGTTAGAATCTTGATTAAAATCAGGTCTAACTTTGATATTTTTTTTAGGTTAACATTTAAAAATAACATTATTCTATTTTATTCAAAACAACATGATTGAAAACTTTAGGTTATAAAACTTGAGTTTGAATTTAATCTGAAGTTTGAAAAATTAGAAAAAACGAATCTAGTTTAAATTCCAATCAACTTGAGCATAACATAGGTTGAGTTAGGAGTGTAAATGCCATCCTTACATAAAATGGCGTGTAGGTAAGTCTTGGAAGCCACACCAAAAACCTGACAATTTTCATATAATTGGCAAAACCTGGCGGCTCAGTTGGTTGGGATGAACATCTACCCCTATAATTCCATAAATTGCATGCGTGCAAGTAAAGGTAAAAGAACACTTGAATTTGCTCAACTAGGAAAGTGTAAAGTAACTGATTCCATTTTTTGTTGCAGAGATTAGCTCATGATAGCACCTATTTCCTCCATTAATGGAGTCCCCCTAGCAGATATGGACGGCGCTTGATAATCATTAGGCCGTTCTTCGCACAACATTTCTTTATGCTTTTTGCTTGTCTTTGTCGCTCCTTCTCTCTCTCTCTCTCACTTGTGACGGTAATGGCTAATCTCCATTGACACTTTCTCATAAAGTTTAGGACTTTCTAAGTTTTAGACTTTATCTTTATATCAAAAACCTATATTTTGGGAGAGTCCAAACAATTCATTCACACCTACATGCATTAATAACGGCATGAATGGTATGTCTTAAATATGTTAATTGCTAAGATGATAAAATTTTGCAGCTGGAAGGTTATGGACGATGATATGTAGACTAGGGAGGGATTTGAGGGACAGAGAAGGTTTATGATGGATTCTGTTTAGGCTTATTCGTGTTGAAAGTTGTGCATACAGACTCACTCATATGCCTCTTCTTACGGCACGTTCCTAATTAATGATTTCCATTCCAGTCGTCTGGGTGTCAATATCTGGTTACAATCGAAAGTGATAATATTATTAATTAGGAATTAGATATCGGTCACAGTCATCATCACTTTTGACTGTAACCAGATATTGACACGCAGACGGCTGGAATGGAAAGCATTAATTAGGAACGTGCCGTAAGAAGAGGAATATGAGTGAGTATGTGTGCACAACTTTCAACATGAATAGGCCTAAACAGAATCCATCATAAACCTTCTTTGTCCCTGTCATCACTTTTGACTATAACCAGATATTGACATGCAAACGGCTGGAATGGAAAGCATTAATTAGGAACGTGCCGTAAGAAGAGGCATATGAGTGAGTCTGCGTGCACAACTTTCAACACGAATAGGTCTAAACAGAATCCATCATAAACCTTCTTTGTCCCTATCATCACTTTCGACTGTAACCAGATATTGACACGCAGACAGTTAGAATGGAAAGCATTAATTAGGAACGTGCTGTAAGAAGAGACATATGAGTGAGTCTGTGTGCACAACTTTCAACACGAATAGGTTTAAACAGAATCTATCATAAACCTTCTCTGTCCCCATCGTCACTTTCGATTGTAACCAGATATTAACGGTTGGAATGGAAAGTATTAATTAGAAACGTGCCATAAGAAGAGGCATATGAGTGAGTTTATATGTACAACTTTCAACATGAACAAGGTTAAACAGAATCCATCTTAAACCTTCCTTATCCCTCGAATCCCTCCCCCCCTCGAATCCCTCCCTAGTCCCTATGTAGGGACAGCTACTCATTTGATTTGGTAAGGAAAACTTTTTGAAGTCACCAAAAATTCTGTTCTTGTGGGTTCTACTTCTACCCTACGTATCCGTGCCAATACTTCTTAACAATGGCTGCTCCTGCTCTGCCTCTGCTCCTCCATGCTTCTCAGAAAAGCAAACAAGTTTGGATTTTGGCAACTGGGTTTTGGTTATTGCTTGGTTTTTGACTCGGAGACTCAGCGCGTGAGAGATTTTGGAGTGAAAAGACAACCAGCAATGATTGACGTTTCTTGATGATTATAAAAACTTTTCAGATAAGCTACCGAAAGCTACCGAAAAGGCACCCGAGCTTTCTTTTCACGCGCCACCATTGATGCTGACTTTCTAATTCCTCTGGCTCGATAGCCCTTGTTGGGTTGGGTGGATTTTACATGGGATAACTAAACTAAACGCAGGGAAAGATCTTGTCAAGAAATGACAGAAGTTTCTGATTGCCAGTTTTGTGAAAAGGGTATGGTCTGGTTGGCTCAATTCTCCCATTTGACTTGCAACAGTTGTTTTCATCTGATCTGCCTCAAGTTTGCATGGAGAAAACAATCAGAAACTTTGTACGTTTCATGTTCTAAAATCTGCCTATGGAGTCGTCTGAATTAACATATGTGGAAGCTCTTTATAAGAAGAAATCTGTTTTGGGTTCTCAGTTTTTCCCTATTGTCCAGCTGCTGTTTGGTGAAAGAGCTTTGCTTGTGCGAGGACATTGCTTTGGTGTGTGGACAAAGAGGGCACTGGCAGTGAAAATGAGCTCTTTTAGGTTAGTTTTAGTGATCAAATGAAAAAGAACCATTGATGCGTGATTCAAAACATAACAGAGCTATCCAGGACCTATGTATAACCTACGCCTCATAATCCTGAAGCTTGCTTTCTTCTCTAAACCTGCTTGTGTGTAGCACTTTAAAGTTCAATACCGGAGTAATCTTTTGATTTGATGCAGCAAAAGACCTACACGTGCTGCAGCTACAAATGCTATGATTGCTTGCATTAAATTGGCACACAGAAGGAAGAGATTGGATAATGAATATGTTACATTGGAGAAGATGAATATTTTATAAAGCATGCATCATAGCAGCCACGTGTAAGGCAAGGGTTATTGTACGGAAAGCTTTTGATCGCATTTTTAAGTCCTAGCAATAAAAAACTATTTTATTTTTCGTTCCATATTTTTATTTTCCAATATCCTTTCTTGTCCTGCTTTTTTGTTGTTATCTTCTGTAATCTGATTTGTCTTTTCAAATATATTGTTTGTGGAGACTCTATATATAGCAGGTGTTCCATATCTCTCCACAAAACTGCACATACATCACGCGCTGCGCCGTAAAAGTTTTTGTCTTTCTGTTCCAAGAGTGGGCAGAGAGCAAGTTCCACAGGAAAATGGATATGGAGAGTAAGGTGGTGAGATCAAGATTCAAGAGGGTTTGTGTGTTCTGTGGCAGCAGTACTGGAAA
>JAOSBP010000205.1:34960470-34972725 GCA_027563825.1 Erythroxylum mucronatum
ACCAGCGTGAGCCCAAGCTGGATCATTGTATCTTCCTGAACTAGATTGATCGGGAGTATTTGAACTTCCTTCCATTTATCTGTACACAAAAATGAATAACACATAATTTCAGTACATAATGACAATATCCACAAAGCTAACAATTCAAAACATCAATTTAATTCAATCCAATTCAATTCAATGCAATGCAATTGAATCCATTCCAATTCATTTCAATCCAATCCAATCCAATCCAATCCAATTCAATCCAATCCAATCCAATCCAATCCAATCCAATCCAATCCAATCCAATCCAATCCAATCCAATCCAATCCAATCCAATTCAATCCATTCATTCCAATTCAATTTAATTCAATCCAATTCAATCCAATCCAATTCAATTCAATCGAATTCAATTCAATTCAATCCAATCCAATTCAATCTAATTCAATTCAATTCAATCAATTCAATTCAATCCAATCCAATCCAATCCAATACAATTTTCAATCCAAATCCAAATTCCAATTCCATTCATTCCATTCAATTCCAATTCAATTCCATTCTAATTCAATTCAATCTCATTTCAATTTAATTCAATTCCAATTTAATTCAATTCCAATTATATTCAATTCCAATTCAATTCAATTACATTTAATTCAATTCAATTCAATCCAAATTTAATTAAATTCCAATTCAATTCAAAACATACTCTAACATTTTGCAATTATATTCCAAGTCTAATTCAATTCAATTCAATTCACTTCAATTTCATTCAATTCAAATTCAATTCAATTCCAATTTCAATTCAATTCCATTGCAATTCAATTCAAAACATACTCCAACATACTTCAATAATTTGCATTTTCATTCCAATGCTAATTCAATTCAATTCAATTCCAATTCAATTAAATTGCAATTCAATTCTAATGCAATTCAATTCAATTCCAATTGAATTGAATTAGAATCCAATTCAATTTAATTTCAATTCAATTCCAATTCTAATTCCATTCATTACATTCAATTTCAATTCTAATTCCAATTCCAATTCCAATGCCATTCAATCAAATTTTATTTTCATTCCAATTCAATAATTCAATTCTAATTTCAAAATGCAAAATACCAAAACCCAATTTCAATTCTAAATTTAAAATCCAATCCAATTCTAATTCTACAATCAAATTCTAATTCTAAATTTTATTTCCAATCTACTTCCAAATTTCAATACCAAAATCCAAAATGCTAAAATCAAATTCCAAATTTCAAATTTAAATTTCCATTTTCGGTGACAAATTGACAATTGAAAATTTGAAATCACAATTGAAATCCACAATTCCCAAATCACAGTTGAAATCAACAGACAACAATACAACAACATCAAGTCATCAATCGTCCACAACAGGCAACATCACAACTTCAAGTCTTCAACATTTTCATCCACCGAAACCCTTTCTTCCACAACTCCCAACTCTCCAACATTTTCATCATTTCCAATCCACAACAGAAACATACACGGTGGGCAAATCCAACAATTTCCAATCCACAGGACCACAGCAACACAAAAAATAATTCCATTTACCAGAAACACACACCCAAAAAATATGCTAAACAGTCGGATCTCAGGTCTCAGAGTCGGTGGCCGGAGTGTTTGTTGCGACTTGCGATAGAGGGAGGACGAAGGAGGCGTGGAGGATGCGACGGAGGCAACCCACGACACCACCGGAGGACGACAGACGCACAGAGGAGAAGATGAAGACGCGAGGAGACCACCGGAGAAGGCGAAGATGCGAGCAGACCACCAGAGAAGACGAAGACGCGAGGGAGGCGAAGGAGGAGGATGACGACCAGGCGACGCAGGACGGCAGCAGGCGAGGAGCGGCGGCGATCTGAGAGGGAGAGAAGATGAAGAGAGGTTCTGCGAGAGTGAGACACCGAAGTCGGGGGGTGATTTTTAGGGTTTTATTTTTTGTTTTTGCAAAACAGTCCTTCGTTCTTTTTTTTTTTGCAAAATGGTCCTCAATTTCGCCGGTATTAGCGGTACGGCCGGTACTGACCGGAATCAGCCGGTACAGACTGGAATTTGGACACGGTACATATGAACCCGTACCGGTTTCGAATTCCGACCGGTACGGCCAGTACCGAACGAAATTCATATCATTGGGCAAAAGGGATGGAAGCTTTATGATTTAGAGAAACGAAGTCTCTTTGTGTCCAGGGACGTGAAGTTTGTAGAAGATCATTTTCCTTTTGGCATATATTCACCATCCACTAAAGAGACTCCCACTATCCTATAACCTCAACTCATATGGTGCTGGTTAATTTGGCTGTTGAAGAAGAAGCACCACATGACATTGGCCCTTCTACTGAGACTCTTCTTGACTCCTCTTACATCAATTCTAATGTTCCCAATGTCGAAGACAAGGGGGACTTGACGTGGCTCTTATTACACCACAAAAAAATGAAGATGTCTTTGATTTCCAACCTCTAGAAATTGATGCACATGGCATTTCCCCACAAAGAAGCATGACTAACGCACCACTTGGAAGAGGCCACCGCTTGAAGAAGCCATCTGTCAAGCTTCAAAACTATGTCACTCATGCCACGATCACACTCAACCCATCCCGTTCTATCACTTCATCAGATAACTCAGGTGTGTTGTATCCTCTAGAAAATTATGTGAATTTTGCTAAATTCTCATACCTACATCGAGCTTTCCTTGTAGCACTACAAGCCAAAACAGAGCCCACCCTCTTCTCCGAAGCTATCAAGGATGCACGTTGGAGAGATGCCATGGCTGAAGAAATTAGAGCCCTCCACAACAACGACACTTGGGATATTACTCCACTTCCTCCTACAAAGAAAGCCCTTGGGTGTAAGTGGATTTACAGGATCAAGTATCACTCTGATGGAAGTATCGAACGATTCAAGGCACGCTTGGTCATCTTAGGTAATCATCAAATTGTAGGGATTGATTATACTGAAACTTTTACTCCTGTAGCCAAGATGGTCACCATCTGCACTGTTCTCACTGTTGCTGCAGCAAAAGATTGGTAACTTCACCAAATGAATGTTCACAATGCCTTCCTTCATGGAGATCTTGCAGAAGATGTGTACATGAAATTGCCTCCTGGCTTTAAGGTGTCACAATTAAAAATGGTGTGCAGGCTCCGAAAATCCCTTTACGGCCTCTGCCAAGCTCCTCGTTGTGGGTTTGCCAAGCTCTCAGCTGCTCTTCTCCAGTAGGGGTTTCAATACTGTCCATCAGATCACTCTTTGTTTTGTTTTAACAAGGGCAGCGTGCAATTGGTAGTTCTAGTCTACGTCGATGATCTTGTCATTTCGGGTAATGATTCGGGGGCGATTCGACAATTTAAGACTATCTTCATCACTATTTTCACATGAAGGACCTCGGCAAGTTAAAATATTTCTTAGGAGTGGAGGTTGCAAGGTCTCTTACGGGAATTTTTTTATGCCAACGGAAGTATGCCTTAGACATTGTTCAAGAAGCTGGCCTACTTGGAGCAAAATCGACTACCACTCTGATTGAAGAAAACCATAATTTGGCCTTGGCTACGGGCCCCTTGCTTTCTAATCTTGGCTCGTATCATCGCCTAATTGGGCGTCTAATCTACCTTTGCTTCACACGCCCAGAGCTCTCTTATAACGTTCACATCCTGTCTCAATTCATGAACCAACCACGAGAAGAACATTAGAAGGCTTCTTTGCGTGTGGTACGCTATCTTAAGGGACAACCCGGTCAGGGTATCCTACTGTGAAGGGATAGTGATTTGCGTCTATATGGGTGGTGTGATTCTGACTAGGCAGGCTACCCTCTCACTCGGAGATCTCTCACCGGCTGGTTCATTTTCCTAGGCAACTCACCGATCCCTTAGAAAATGAAGAAACAACACACGGTCTCTAAATCCTCTGCTGAAGCGGAATATCGGTCCATAGCCACCACCACATGTGAATTAAAATGGTTTAAGGGCATTCCTTTTACGCTTGGCATTTCTCATCTGGAACCCATGCATCTAAACTGTGATAGCCAGGCTGCGCTCCATATCGTCAAGAATCCTATTTTCCATGAATGCACGAAGCATATTGAAGTCAATTGTCATTTTGTTCGAGATGAAATTCTTTGCAATTGTATTCGCCCTTCGTATGTCTCTACTCACGCTCAACTTGCTGACCTCTTTACCAAAGCACTTGGCACGAAATAGTTCAGTTCGTTATTAAGCAAGTTGGGCATTCATAATCTCCATGCTCCAACTTGAGGGGGGGGTGATACGCGTATATCCTATTACGCATATATCTTATTATTGCAGAAACTTTTGAGCTAGTAATATAGGAACTAATATAGGAAATATTTTAGGATTGATTGGGTGCTGTAATATCACATCTTCTGTATATATATACATGTACATTCTGATAAATAAGAACATCGAAAATTGTCAAATCATGTTTAGCACCATGCCATCACTCAAGACTTCATTTTTTAATGATAGGTAACCAATCCCAAAACTTCGACTTCGAGGCTATGATAACAACTCCTAGATATCTAAAAGGAGTTGAGTAATGATTGAATCCATTAATTATGCTAATTTCAGCAAGATTCATCACTTCATCTGAAGTGAAAAGACAACTCTTCCCTTCAATTGAGCCCAGACCATTCAGCTAAGATAGCAAGCACATGCATCACGATGTTAATTGAGTTACAATTAGCTCCACACATCATAATCAGGTTATCTGCATACAAGAGGTGATTAAGATTGAGTTCCTTACAGTTATGATGAAATTTAAAGCCAACATTACAAGAAATTTGCTGTTTAAAAGTCTGGAAAATCCCTCCTTATCAAGAGTAAACAAGTAAGGTGATAAGGGATCACCTTGACGAATCCCTTTAGTAGGCTTGAAAGGGGTGGCAGGAATACCATTCACAAGTATACTAAAAGAAGTTGTAGTAACACAAGCCATGATCCATTAGATGAATTTTTTAGGGAGATGCAATGCTTCAAGACATAACTGAATGAAATGTCAGTTAACTGTATCATAAGCTTTGAAGAAATCGATCTTAATCAAATAGCTATTTATCTTCTTACCAGAGTGATACTCTTTCAATAACTCTTGTAAAAGTAGTACGTTATCACCCAGATTTTGCTCAGGTAAGAAAGCACTTTGGGCAAAAGTTACAATAGTTGAGAGGACTATCTTGAGTCGTTCAACTAGGAGCTTTGAGATCACCTTGTATATAGTAAAACGGCATGAGATGGATCTAAAGTCACTCATATGACAAGGATTTTGCTTCTTTTTGAACCAAGTAGATAAAAGTATGATTGATAACATGAATCATTTTTATAGATTCAAAAAATTCCAAAACCACTTATATGAAGATGTTGGTTTTAAAAGAGCAGCAACAGTAAAAAGAAAATCTGGAGAAAAATCAATAATGCATTTCTTCATGCAAGACCAGTAATTTATACAGAAAAAAGAAACAACTCTTCCCTATTTGAGATGCCCAAAAATCTGGACTGTTACAACTGAAAAATAAAAACAGAAAAATAATCTTACAAAGATTTTATTTAATCTAAAATTTGGTCTTTTGAAAAAACAAATCTTTTTGGAACTAAAATGCCAGCTGTCCATCACTCCTCTTTAGCATTTTGGTGACAAATTCTTCAAAGCTTCAAAAAAGTTGCTCCTCCTGTGTGTAAACTTCATCTGCAATTTGTACTTGTTGAGATTGACAATCTTTGTTCTTGAATTTGCAAGCCTTAGTAATGTGCCCAAGTTGTTTGCATTTACCACACATTGCATCAGGCCTCCACCAGCAATATTTTTCAAGATGAGTAGTTTTACTGCAGTGTGCATATGGTGGGAATTCGCAGCTATTGCTCTTATTCTTGTTGTTGAAATTCTTCTTCCCTGCTTTAGCTTTTTGGCTTTGCATATAAAATGCACCTTTGGTAATCTTATCTTGCCTAAAAATTCTTCTTTACTCTTGTTCTTAAAGAGCATTCATTAGCTCAGCTAATGATATCTCGTTGAGATCTTTGGACTCTTTAAGAGAGGATATTTTGGATTCAAATCTCTCCGGAAGAGTTACAAGAACTTTTTCTACAATCCTCTTGTTAGAAAAATCTTTTCCAAGCAATCTGATGTTGTTAACAATTAAAGAAATACAATCAGAATACCATGTAATTGTTTCATCCTCTTTCATGTTTAGAGACTCAAAATCTCTCTTCAAATTCAGCACTTGCATTTGCTGGGTTCTGTCACTTCCTTAATACTCTTCTTTCAATCTATCCTAAGCTTCCTTTGCTGTCTTGCAAGCCATGATCTTGTAGAAAACAGAGTGTCCTACAGAATTTTGAATGAGTGTCTTGGCTTTGGATTTTTTCATTTTTTCTTCACTGTTGAACTTGATTTGAGCCATGGTGGGATCTCTGGGTAGCGGAGGCACTGACCTATCTTCTGTTATAACTTCCCAAAGATCAAAGGCCTCCAAATAAAACTGCATTTTTACTAACCACATTTGATAGTTTTCACCAGTAAAGACTTCCAGAGGATTTAAAGCAATGCTACTAGAGGACATTTTGATTATGTTTTAAAAGAAAGGTTTAAAAATAGATGTAGATATGCTGCTACAAAGTGTTTAAAACAAGTTTGAAAGAGGTTTAAAAAATTGTTCAAAAGACAGTAACAAACAGGTTGAAAATATGAGAAAGTTGCTACTGTAAAATTGTTTAAAAAACATATTAAAAAATAGTAGCAATAGCAAGTTTAAAACAGAAGTATGTAAGCTACTGAAACTAGATCAAAATAGCTACAGTAGTTAAAAATTTTGGACGTTGGTTTTGTGATTAAAAAAAATCTAGATCAAAATTTTTTTCTGCAGGTCCTATATGACCAACTAAAGCTCTAATACCACTTGTTGGTTTTAAAAGAACAGCAATAGTAAAAATAAAATCTAGAGAAAAATCGATAATACTGTACATTTCTTTATTCAAGACCAGTAATTTATACCCAAAAAAAAGAAACAACTCTTCCCTATTTGAGATGCCCCAAAATCAAAATCTGGACAGTTATAACTGAAAAATAAAAACAGAAAAAATAATCTTAAGAAGATTTTATTTAATCTAAAATCTAATCTTTTTAAAAAACTGATATTTTTGGAACTAAAATGTCAGGTGTTCATAAGAAGAGTTATCCTGTTATGTCCCATGTATGTTGGAAGAATAATTTTGTAAATCCATCCGGACGTGGTGATTTTGAAGGGTGTAAACCAAAGAGTATACGTTTAACCTCATGAGTAGTAACTGGAGAAATCAGAAGGTCTTTTGCACCTTGATCGATGCTGGAGTCAAAAAGTCGTAAGGCATTTGGACTAGGTGAGGAGGTGTCTATGGTTCCTATAAGATTTAGAAAATAGTTTCTAGCTATCTCTATGAGGCTTTCCAATTCAACATGCTCGTATCCCCTGTTATTTGAGAAAAGTGAAAGAACTTTGTATTAGAATCGCCCTCCTTCAGCCAATTAAGCCTTACCTTCTACTTCAAAATAGAATTTTGAAAGGTAAGAGCTTATTGGTATTTTTGAAGGCATCTTATCTCTGCCTGTTTCAGATCAAAATTAGACGGGTGGTCATAGCAAAATTTTTGTGCAGGTATGAGCTTCTCTTTGAAGGATTGAAGATTGAAGTTTCTACCTCTAAAAAATTGTTTAACAACAAACTTCATTAGTTTAAGCTTGACAAAATTGCTGTAGCGACCCCTGTGTTATACGAAAGTAGCTAATTAAACCCTGAGATATAAAATGTTACTCTATTAACCTTATGTTTTCAATTTTGCTGCAAAAAAAATCCTTAGCCGTGTGTTGTTAAGGGTCTGTGAGTTAATAAAATTTCAACTCAGGGTTTTTTTTTGCTAATTTTTATATGTCAGGGTTTTTTAGCAACTTTTGAATAACACAGGATTATTAAGGCAATAAATTCTCATTCTACATAAATTGAAATGATTTAAATCTAATCAATTCAGTATTCCAACGGCAACAACCCAGATCAGGAAAATCATCCATAGTTGTAATAGCATTGAAAAATCTAAACGGAGTTCCCATTATTGGACCATCGTTTAATCTCTATATTAGCATAAAAGAGTGGTCAGACATCAAGGGCTCTCCAAAGAGTAAAAAGGAGTTTGGGACCTGGTGTAGCCATATGGAGTTCACAAGAGTTTGATCTAATTTTTTCTGAATGAGCACGTAAGCTACCATGTTGAGTGTTTGACCATGTCAAAAGTCAACAGTTGAGTTAAGATCAACTAGATCCATATTCAACAAGAAGTTCACGCTTCTTTTGTTAAGCCAAAATGAAAGTTTCTACCACCTTCAATTTCAAAAGAATTAAGTGAACAGTTGATGTCCCCAACGATTGCATATTTTGAAGGCTTCACCACAACTTTTCTCATTGAAATCCAAAGTTAGGATAGGAGCATAAACTAGAGATACTTCAAAAAGAATATGCGAGTTCTTAAGCTTATATTGTAGATGTAACCATTGATCTGTTTCAACCAACAATTGTACTTCAATCAATTCTGTATTACAGAGGCAAATGATTTTGCCGTTAAAGTATGAGCAACGATTTGAATATAGCTCCTAATTAGCTCCCAAAAAATGTGAACCAAAAAGTGAGCAAGGATTCTTTATTTTAGTTTCAATAAGACCGACTAGTGTAGGTCTCATATCCTTAATAGCCTCTTTCACCACATTGTTTTAGAGGGCCACTCAACCATCTAGTGTTCCAAACTAGTAGAGACATGGGAGGGGAATCCCCTTTGGTTGTCTGCAATCCTTTTTCCGAGTTAATCGTCTTCTTTAGTTAATGGTTTGCATTTTAAATTATTCAACTTTAAAGCTTGAAGGTAATAAATCAGTAACAAGATTGTTGACTCCTGCGCATGCCTAACACATCTTCCTCGTTTCCATTCTTTGAATTATTATTAAAGGTGGCAATCTGATTATCAGGTCCATTAAGTTCAAAAATACCAACAGGTCGGCTACATTCGTTTAGAATTTTGTCAGGTGAAGCAAGGTAAGTTGGATTTGCAGTACCAAACTCAACAGTATCTCCATTAGTTGTACATGTATTTATGTGGATATCAATTTAGAGGAAGTAGGAAGTAGGTAAATTATCAGTGTTAAGTCAAAATAACTTCACATCTAATAATGTTGATAAAAATCATATAATAATAATATTAAAAATTGTTGAATCGTTTTGATCCGGAAGAAACTAAGACGGAAGCGGAAGCAAAAGTAAGAAAAAACAAACTAAGACGAAAGCAGAAGTAAAAGTAAGATGGAAGAAACTAAGACGGAAGTAGAAGCAAAAGTAAGACGGAAGCAGAAACAAACTAAGACAGAAAAAACTAAGACGGAAGCAAAAGCAAACTAAGACAGAAGAAACTAATACGGAAGCAAATTAAGGCGGAAGAAACTAAAACAAAGACTCGATACTACGTCGAACAGTTAATCAGTTTGAGTTAGTTACAGAACTCAACGGAATAACGGTTTCTACAAGAATCAAGAAACAAGAAGAAAGAAGCAGGTATCAAGAAGCAATTGAAGACGAAGGCTATAAATATAAGTTGGAGTCGAAGACTGAAAAAGTTAGTGAAAGTTAGTGAATTCAATTAGTGATTTGAGATGGTGATCTTAAGTTTTTGAACTTTATAAAACACTATATTTTTTGTGCGAAACACTAGAGCTATCATTACTGTAACAAAGCTCGTAATATCTTTCTTATAAGAGAGAAGAAAAGCTAAGAGCCTGAAGTGGCTAAGTGAGCGGAAACAATGCTTGGTGTAAGAGACCTTAAGATCTGTGAAAAAGAATACTTGTACATTTGGGAAGAATAGTGAAATCTCAGAAGAGTTCTGAGGACTAGACGTAGCCCACAGTTTGGGGTGAACTAGAATAAAATTGTTATGTCTGCTCTCTAACTCTCGACTTTTAATTTCTACTATTTTATACAAGTATATATAAGTTAATTGCAATACATTGTGATTCTTACTTAATAAACTTTGAAAAAGCAAGTTTTCAAAGAAATATAAAAGCAGATTGTATTCACGAAAAAGGATACACAATTCAACCCCCCTTCTTGTGTATTTTGTATATTGAACATAAAGTCTATACTAACGCGTGATTTACTTCAATTGGTATTAGAGCTCGATGTCCAAGAACTACCGTTACAAAGTGAGGATAAAGAACCATGACTGAATCACACGTTTATATAGCTGAAGGCGCCTCTGTCACTAGACCTCCTGTATTCAATAGTGAAGATTACCATTACTAGAAAGATAGGATGTAGCTCTTCATTGAATCTACATATATTGATCTTTGGGAGATTATCGAGAATGGACCGTATACACCGATGGATGATGAAGGGAATGCCATTCCACGTACCAGATGGTTAGTTGATCAAAAAGCAAGATTCCAGTTAAATTCAAAGGTCAAGTTCTTTCTAAGTTGTGCCTAAAGCAGAAGTGAATACGATAAAGTTCATGGATGCGACACTGCGAAGGAGATGTGGGATACACTATCCATCGCACACGAAGGCACCAACTAGGTGAAAGAATCCAAGATAAGCATTCTTGTACACCAGTATGAGTTGTTCAAAATGAAGGAAGATGAGTCTATCAATCAGATGTTTAGACGATTTCAAACTATCATCAATGGACTTAAAGCTTTTGGGAGAATCTACGATAATCAAGATCATGTTCGAAAGATTCTCAGAAGCCTGCCGAAAAGATGGAGACCAAAGGTCACCGCGGTACAAGAAGCTAAGGACTTGAGCAAATTAAAGCTTGATGAATTGTTTGGTTCCTTAAAGATACATGAAGTGGAGCTCGATGCAGAAGATAAACCCAGACGAGATAAATCTATAGCATTGAAGGTTGGACAAAAGAATCACAAGATTTAGAAAAAGAGAAGTTCATCATCAAAAGTGTTAAAGATCAAAGAAGTCAAGAATGACGACATCAGTGAATCTGAATAAGATTCAAGTGAAGAAGATGATAAGTTATCTTTTATCTCGAGAAAGATCAGACGTATGTAAAAGAAGAAAGCAAGAGGAAACAAAGAGTTTTCTTTCAAGAAGAATAGCAAATATGAAGGCAGGAATGATAAAACACCTATCATTTGCTACGAATGCAATAAACCTAGACACTATAAGTCTGAATGTCCATTGCTAAAAAGAAAACCAAAGAAAAATAGAGAAAATAAGAAGAGCATGATGGCAACATGGGAAGATTTGGATTCGTCCGAATCTGATGCTGATTCAGAAGCATCAGTTTAAGCAAATGTTTGCTTGGTAGCCGAAAGAGAAAGTGATAAGGAGGCAACCTCTAATTTTTATGAATTACAAGATGCATACTTAGAATTATTAGAAGATTATCATGCTATACTTAAGCAGTATAGATTGTTAAAGAGAAAGTTTGTAGAAAACTTGAAGAACACGTAAGTGTTAGAGAGATAAAACGTCTGCTTGAAGAAACAAGTAGACGAGATGAAGAAAAAGGTAGCTATAGATAGATCTGAGGAAATCAGTCAGCTGAAACAAAGAATTAATAACCTTTCAGTAGATCTATTAACATTCACTGAGAGTACAAAAAAGATGAAAGACATGCTAGGAAGATACAGACACCCTAATGATAAGAGTGGCTTAGGGTTTATTAAAAACAATACTCAGTACAAAAAGAATTTAGTTCTGTATAGGAAGAAAATTCATCAGTCGTCTTATTATCAGTCCATGAATCATTATAAGACTAACTCCAAAGGACTCGAGAAAATTTGGGTACCTAAGAAAAATATAATATCTACTACAGATCTCCTTCCTTGGAAAAAGTAACTAGCACCAATAGTATTTGGACAGTGGATGCTCGCGACATATGACGAAAAGAAGGTCTATGTTCCTAGATCTTCAAAATAAGAAGGGAGGATCGATAACTTTTAGAGACAACCAGCATGGCAAAATAATTAGAATCGATAAAATTGGTAAAGATTCTTTTGCATCTATTGATAATATTTTGCTAGTTGATGGTTTAAAACAAAATTTGATTAGTGTCAGTCAATTATGTGATTTTGGTTTTGAAGTATCCTTTAATCAAAATTCTTGTGTAGTCAAAATCAAGGATGGTTCTATATTCTTTTTTGCCAAAAGACGAAACAATCTTTATAAAATCAATTTAGAAGATTTGCAAAGTCAAAATATTTCTTGTTTTATATCAA
>JAOSBP010000205.1:34974520-34988934 GCA_027563825.1 Erythroxylum mucronatum
ATTAACAGATTGAGAGAAACCATAATGCAAAACCTGAGTAGTGAATTCGGAGTTCCACTCTCTAGAGGCTTGCTTCAGGCCGTATAAAGACTTCTTCAATCGACAAACTTTTCCCGGACCAGCCTTTGTATAACCCTCAGGAGGAGTCAAGTAAACTTCTTCTTTGAGGTAACCATGCAAGAATGCATTATTTATATCTAACTGATGAACAAACCAATTCTGTTTAGTGGCTAAGGCTAGAAATGTTCTCACCGTGACCAGTTTAGCAACCGGGGAAAAACTGTCAAAGAAATCAACTCCAGCAGTCTGGTTATACCCCTTTGCCACCAACCGAGCTTTATAACGTTCGACTGTCCCATCAGCATTATATTTAACCTTGTACACCCACTTTGAACCGATAGCTTTCTTGCCAGGAGGAAGAGAAGTGATGTCCCAAGTCTGATTTTTTTCAAGAGCAACCAATTCCTGATTCATAGCATCCACCCATGCTGTGTGTTGAGCGGCCTGACTGAAATTTTGTGGTTCCACACTCTTGCCAATGTTCGCCATAAAAGCTGTATAGCTCGGAGCAATTTCAAACCCATCATCAGAAAGACTGCAGCTAACATAATCCTTCATCCAAATCGGGGATCTCTTCTGTCTTGCACTCATGCGGATAAGCTGAGCAGGCAGAAAATCATGAGGCACATCTGCTGCCATATCTTCAACCATACCAGCCCCATCAACTGCATCATTGGAAACTGGGATATGGCCATTATCAGCAACCTCAACACAAGGATCAGCAGCTACAACATCATCAACAGAATCTGCAGGAGGATGTGCTTCTATCATAACAGAAGCAGGATCCAGTAAACACAAATCCGAATCTGAAACATCAGAAAGAGGTTTGTTATGCCCCACAGATTCAGCAAAAGGAATCAATCCAATTGCTTATTTAATGCGATCCGTTAAAAGTTAGATGGTCTGTGACAAGCCTTGATTAATCTTTATCTTACACTGTATAGAAATTCAGCTTCTTTTAACTAAACTCTTCAGGATTTTTTACGAAATTTGGTCTGATTAAGAAATGATCAATATATATAAGAGAAAAGAAGATGAAACTTGGAAAGAATCGTTAGCATCACTCAGGAATTTCTTGCTCAGGATCATACATATGTGTTTCAGGAATCTACATCTGAATCAACAAAATTAAATTTTTTTCTGGTTCAGGGGTTGAGAATGTTGAGAAGAGAGACTCTGGACTTGATCAAATGCCTGAAAAGACAGTGAAGACCATCTTCAAGATCCTGAAAAGATGACTCCAGATCATCTAGCTGAATCTGCAGATTCCTGATGATGTTAACAGCTTTAGCAGAATTGCTTGTACTGTAATGGACGAAACCAATCAATGAAGAATCGATCCTGGAGAATTCATTTCCATCTGTTTCTTCTCTTTTCTGGTGCACCAGCTTGGAGACTAAAGACCAACCAGTACCTCTTGACTTTGGTCCTGATATGACACACAGCGAGGACTCAAGAACTTGGAGAGTGACAGATTCAATCTGTTTTAACAATCTGAAGATGGCTCTGGTTTCTTTATCTTCATCTGAAGAGAAGGAGTTGGATTTGTTCGTCATATCATTTAAGGTTTTTCTGATTGCCTTCTTCACCACCTTCCTCGAAACCAGGAATTTCTGGACCTCACTCTTGAGACAGGTTTCTGCAGAACCTGATCTTCTGCGGAAAATGGATTGAAGCTCTCGTGCACTTTCCTTAGTATGCAAGACCGAATCTTTAGCAGAACTACAAACTTCCAACATTCGAAGAGATCCATCCAAGACCTCATCAACCCATTCCTCTTGATGAGCATTTGCAAGTACTTGTTGAGTTCCAGGCAAGTGGAAGAACTTGTGGACACATTCAAACAAATCCGAAAGATCATTCAGCTTCTGGCCTGTGGACTGTGATGAAACTGGTGCAGCTGTAGCTTGAGAAGCAGACATCAATCTCGACAAATGGTCGTCAAGTTGTGTGATCAAGGGGTGTGAGCTAGAGGGCAAGCTGTAAGATCGAGCATGGAGGTCATAGGATTTTGGATTAGAAGATGAACCTGCCATTTTTCTTCTTCCCCAAGGCCGAAGGAGAGCCTGACATATATATATATACACACACACATCAATGGAAGGAGACAGAAGGAATCTGAAACAAACATGATTTAGATTCAGATCTAAAAAACTATCTGAGTCATGTTTTTCACTGTCTCCTCTTGGACCGCCATGTCCAACTCAGAACACAACTGCCACATCTGCTAAAAAGATATTGCTTCGACAATTAAGTAATGAAGGCCACACGAGTGGGACTTGAAGATGAAGAACAAGTGGGATTATGATTATACCAAAATGTAAAATTTCGTTGGATTGATAAAACAAATGTGATTATTGAGCTCAAAATTAAAAGAAACAAAGAGGATTAAAGTTCAACCCGAAGCTCAATTAAATTAGACTTAACCTGTTAACTTTGAGTCAATCCGAATCTTTTAGTTTTAAAAACGTTAAAATTTAAATTGAACGTGTCAAAACATTAAGGTTCAAGCTGTATTCTAATGTAAACATTGAAGTTAAAAATACACTTTTGACTGCAATAAAATGTTCAAAATTTCACTAATAATTTATTATTATAATTATTTTAACTTAATAATTCTAGTCGAATTTAAACAAATTTAAAAGTTAAATTGAACATTTTATTGATTCAAATATGTTATTTATACTAACAAAATCTAGGAAAATAATCTTCCTAAAAGATTGAATTTTTTTCATAATTTTTAATATTATATTTTTACAAAAAACTCTTGCCTTGAACCCTAATTATACCAACTTTACTTAGTATCAAACCTCATCACCATAATTTTAAATTGTTATAAGAATGATTAATCGTAATTTAATAAAGCTCTAATAGATATATATTAAAAATTTGGAAATTTAAGTAGTTTCTCTATAATACAATTTTTATCAATAAAACAAATTTTGAATAGGCACCTCACATTTTACACAAACTTGGGGAAGCCTCAAAGACAGTGGTGTCCTTATTTATCACAAGTTTCATTCTCAGGATCCTTTCCCACCTCTCTGCTTCTTCTCTTCTAGTGCAGCAGCTTCATTCAACATATCAACAGCATCATTGTGCATATCCAGTTTTGCCAGTGCGACTGACTGCATGTAGAAGGCCGTTGGCCAGTCGGGATACACGCATTGAGCTTGCATTGCGTCTCGGAGGGCGGCATCTGGTTGTTCACATAACAGATAACAAAGACTGCGACGAGCGAAAACTGTTGGGGACACCATTGTTCCGACGTCTATGAACTGCATCAGGGAGAAAGGAAACCTTAACCAAACCAAAACATAGGAAAAAAAGGTTTGCATTTCCATTGCCTGCACTAGATATCTGTAAACACATATCTAATCAAAACCAAGTACAAAGAGGAATATCAGATATGAAGAACATAAAATTCTTCTCAAGGATCAAAGACCTCCCAACCACAGAGCCATCCAAGAAATTTCCATAGGAATACATACCTGCGAATAACAATCAATGGCAGTTTTAAAATCTTTATCACGAAATGCAAAGTCCCCTCGCTTCCTTGATTCAAGCATATCTCTCATCTGTTGTGTCCATTCTTGGAAAGATAACTGAACCACACAGCATTTAAGTAAATATCTGAGCACAAAATATCAGGAAAAATTAAATTCGCGATGTAATATAGTCCAAGTGAATTACCTCATTTGTTCCTTCGTCATCTTTGTAATGTGTCATGACCAAGATCTGATGAATTGCTGTGAGGTCCATCCGAGAACATGCTTCGCCCATCGGTGAGTGATGACGTTGAGGAGTTGCAGGGGCTTCTGTGTGCTTCGAAATTCCAAGCATAACATAAGATGGAACCTGAATAACAAAACTAAGATGGGTAATTTCTCAAAACAAAGAAGTTTACTTTTAGACCAAGTTTCAAGTAAGCGCATGTTCAACTTTGTGTTATCAGTAGTATCAAGAAAAGGAATCCAATTTTTTTTTACATGAAGTGTGCAAGGATACACTTTGAAAAGAAAATGTTGGCTGGCTGGATTACAGTGAAACTAAATAGAAATTGATAGCTAAAAAATATTACTAAAAAAATTTTGATAAAATCCCCTTACATCAGGCTTCGTTTGCAGTGGAGCAAGTGTCGAAACAAGGTCCTTTGTAGTTGGCCGTTCTCTAGGTTCATATTGCAAACATTGAGATGCAAGACCAACAACAACGGTTGCCTCTTCTGTAGAGAAGTTGCCTTCCAAATGTGAATCCATTAAGGCAATAATGTTTTTGCCCCTAATCATGTCAAGAGCCTGCAAGCATGGACAATAATGAAATCAACACCTAAGATGCATCTTAAGAAACAAGACCGAAAATTGATGAAAACTGAACGTCTTTTGCTAGAATTTTATATCTAGTTAACATTACGTATGAGGGTACAATTACGGAAAACATCAGTCTGCATTTCCGTAACCCATATCAGTTCTAA
The DNA here is from genome assembly GCA_027563825.1 of Erythroxylum mucronatum. Lineage (NCBI taxonomy): Eukaryota > Viridiplantae > Streptophyta > Magnoliopsida > Malpighiales > Erythroxylaceae > Erythroxylum > Erythroxylum mucronatum. The sequence goes on from JAOSBP010000205.1 coordinate 34,979,055, forward strand.
CCCGTAAAATTTTGTGCTGATGTTAGAGAAAATGACAAAGATAAATTCATATGGTGGAAGTTACGATGATAGAATGAAGTCAAAGAAAGTCTTTCAACTTAGAAGCCTATGGAAGGATATTTGCGACTTGGGAACAAACCTTATAGATAAGAATCTTTAACCACAGGGAAACAAATAGCAAACCAATTTTAGAATCTCATATAATTAGGATATTTCTAGTCTAATTATATGTATCCTCTTCACATGAGACTTCTCTCTAGAACTGCATGAGTAGTACAGCTGACAAGCTCACTTTAGTTACACACAGCCACAGCAATTGTAAATGCGGTAAAAGAATCTAGATCCCTAGTTCAAGACTTCCTATTCAGATAGAGCGTGCTAAGACCAGTACCATCGTAGAGTATCCAAATTTCATCAACGTGCTGCTTCAAAAAGAAAGTGCTTGATGAAAGAGTTAGCTATATTGAGTTTGTGAACATGACAACAAGAAAAATAAGATAAAATAATTTGCATGCAAATGAATACAAGCAACTTACATGACTTGGAGGGATATGCTTTCCACTAAGTAAGTCCAGAAGAACGGTGCCAAAGCTATAAATAACACTTTCAGGAGTTACCCTCCCTATGACATGCAAAATTAAGCAACAATGAGCACTAAGTCAAACAAGTAACTAGGATAAGCAATGCAGCTTAAGTCACCAAAATGTTGCAATAAGCAGTTGAGAAACAAGCCTGGCCATTAACCTTACATGGTTGGTCAACAACTGCAATTTGCATGCATCATTGGATAATGTTTATAGATACAGTCCTTTTTCAATTGTATATGCTTCCCAGAAACTTGCTTTTAAGAGTATCGCAAGTCTGCTATAATGCACCACAATATACCATACTACATTAGCCATAACTGAACATTGTTCATTATTCAGTACAAATGCCATGTTGGTTAAACAATTGCAAAGTTAAAATTTGAACTCACATTCACATTGGGCAAAACTAAGCAGTCTTATAAATTTTTTAAATAAGGAACACTAAGCTTTTAGAAAAGAAAGAATAAAAGAGCAAACTGTGGCAGTAAAAAATAACTAATTACCATTTTTTAGATACTCGGGGGGAGTATATGCAAGATTTGTACTATAACTTTTCCCATCCCTGCTATTTTTCATGAAACCAAAACATGAAAGCCGTGGATCACCATCCTACAAGGTCAATTGAAAATATCCGCCAACAAAGTTATTGATAATAAAAGCTGATGAAATAACCCAAGCAACTGAATAGGGATGAATACAGGTTCATAGTAAAGAAAGGAAGTACCTCATCAAAGAGAACCCTATAGGCATTCAAATCATGGTATAAGGGGCGACCCTCGGAACTACAATAATCTAATGCTTCAGCAATATAGAAGGCTACTCTTAACCGCATAGCCCACTCAATTGTTTGATTTTCCCCTGTAAAGAGAACGAGCATAGAATGAAATTTTGCCAACTATACCTTCAAATAGATACACTAAACTTTTGAAGAAGGGATGTTTGTTGATCAAAAAGAGATTTCAGCTATTACTAAAAGTAAGCACTTGCAATGAATTTAAACGAACTACAAATGAAGCACAATGAAACAAAGCAGAAATCGTAAGCTATCAACTAATCAATCATTCATAGCAAGAGAAGTGAAAATCAAGAAACCAACTAGAAATGTAATGCTTCTAGTCAAAAAGCTACCAAGGAAATTCACTAATTGAACAAATCTAGCCAAAATTAATGAAAGAAAGCAACTTACAGTGAAATAAATGTTTAGCTAGTGTATCATTAGGCATGTACTCAGCAACCAGCAGCCGCTCATCGCCATCACAGCAATAGCCTATCAAATTGGCCAGCCTTTTATGTCTCAACTTCCCAACACCCCATGCCTCCTCCTATAACACACAGTAAAAGTTCATGAATACCCACCTCGCAAGAAACATCAAAATCACAGAGGAAGAAGCAGCAGCAGCAGCAGGAACAAGATGTTAAAGACAAAAGACAACAAAAAGATACCGCAAACTGCTTAGGATCGGGCCAAGCCATCTTGTTGAACTTTTTAACTGCGATCCACCGACGGTTCTGGAGTCGACCTCTGTAGACAAAATTAGGTGCCTTCTCGCCGCCCTCCGACACCATGTTATCAGAACTGAAGTTATTGGTGGCTGTTTTGAGGTCAGAGAATGAGAATTCAGCGAAAGAGGGAACTCCAGTAGCCGGGTCGAGTACGGCTGACGGCAAGGGGTGGTTTCGCTGGTTGGTTGGTTGGCTCTGATCCTTCTCCGTACCGGACCCCCCTCGAAGCAAAGATTCACAGCAACCCATGACTTGTCTTCCCAATTCTATCTAGCTAACAAAGATTCAAGCTTTGCCTTATCTACCCAATAAAGATTCAAGCTTTGAAGCTGGGTACAAGTTATTTAGGAACACAAAGGAGTGAAGATTGAGATTGAGAGAAAAAGAGAGTTCATTAAGAGGAAGATACGAGTTAAAAGGAGGAACCAAGCAACTGGTGAAAATGGGCTCCCTTTGTTGCCCCCCAGTTGTGGGATACAGGTGTAGAGGAAAGAGGTGTAGTGAGTGTGAACGAAAAGGGATCAAAACTTGTCGAAATGGGCTTCTTCTTCTTTTTTCAGTCTGTAAAGTTAAAATAAGCAGACTTTCAGACGACCATACAACAAAAAATGGAAAATTTGGAAAAGGTTTCAGTTTGATTTATGTTTCTCTTTAATGTTAGATTTTGGTGTTCTATTTAAATTCTTAGTTCTGTAATAAAAAGCCTTCCTGATGGTTATTTCAATAGTAAATGACTTTGACTTTTAGCTTTTATCTAACCTCACCTTGTTTTCTTCCTAAAGTTGTCTCTAATGGGCTATGGAGATTCTCTTGTTTTTTCTTTTCTAGTGCCACTCCAGTCCATTGTTTTGCGATACAGAAATTGAATCGAACCGATACCTAATTCGAGTCATTAACTGACTTTGATCCTGTGTTTTCCCCTGATGGTTACTTAGATACCCTCCAGGCGTGTGTGTTCTGTTCTCTGATCTGTCTTTTAACGTGAACATGTACACTTTTCTTAAGCATAAGATTGATTGAGGGTATATGTTCTCCACTAAATAACTATATCTTAATTAAATCTGGTAGGTGTAGGACTGACCAATTGTCTGCAACTTTTTTCTTAAAGTAAGTGATTTATGTCTTTTTCTTCATCGTGTAGGAGCGAGTTCTTTCGAAGTTGATGGAAATTGTATTAAATTATACAAAATAAACACATCAAAAATTCTCGTACACTTCCAGTAACCTTCTCCTGAGCATCCATTTGCAATAATGAGTGAGTCCAACAAGACCTCATCAAATTTTATAGTTTCTTCTACCAGTCGTGTCGTGACCCCTCTTGCGCAGCTTTTCAGTGTTCCTACAATTACTGACTACTGGAGAAAAACCCCAGTTCAAATTAGCCAGAGTTTAGGTTGGAAACCTGTTACTACAGATGCACTCACGTAGATAAACAGAACATGATAGCTAGTCCTAAGTAGATAAACACAACATAATAGCTAGTACAGCCACTAACTAGCGCTGTTCTTCTTCCGGTGGTACACACAAAGGTGGGGCAAGAACTCGAACCAATAGATATGGAAGGTACAGAGTTGGCTGATATGCAATCCAAGACCACGATATTTAGGTAAAGAGTCTGTCTGCCTCAAAAGACAAGAAAGAAAACATAGCACCTGTACACGTTCAGTAGGATTTGAAGATACCCCTTTTAAAGATTTTCTGTCAAGCTAAGCTAGTGATATCTACAACCAGATTCACTCTCTGATTCACGTTTTAAGTCGATCATTTTCACAAGTTTTTGCATGTAAGTACAGAAAATCATGCCAGCTGAGCACTAGCTTCTGAATGATTTTATACCATGCACCGACAAGCTCCTAATTTACTGGAATTCAAGTAGTTCATATGTACCTGCAAAAGACTGATAGACCTCAATTATTTGAGGCCCGAGTCATTATCATATGCATCTCCAAATCAGGTTGTACAATGACACTATTATTCTCTGCAGATGCCTGATGTATTTTTTCTACATGGGCACATCTTAGAAAGGAATATGACCCCATATGGAATCTGTATCCTATCGCAAAGGGTATAGATTTTTAATGGCCACAATCAATAAGAAAGTATTCAAGATGATTCTTCAAGCTAAAAGGTCTACAGTGAGAAACCTATACAAAATTGATCTGCAGAAAAAAGGTAACAAAAGAGTTCAAAGTTATTTTACCATACAACAATTATTATCTGGATATTTCCCGACTTGCGTCATCCTTAGATTGCCTTATCTGTATACTGGACCCGTCCTCGTGTTAAAAATTGAGGTGAAAATCTGCTCCACACCGGCAACGTTGCTGGTCTCTTAAATATCGTATAAACAATCCTTGTTTGATAACATTCTGATGCTCAAAGCCAGCCTGCTTTCTGGCCCGTGTCTTTGCTCTGTATCACATAGAGTGAACAGATTTGAAACAAAATCTGCAGAAACTCTTTCTTGAGCCCTTTTTGTAACTCCAAATTTACCTGAAAACGGCATCTCACCGGTGGTGGGAAAGAGGTGAAAGGTTTATCACAGTATACACGACAACTCTATAAGCCCAAAATCCGAGCCGTGATGCAAACTCTTGACGAGTTTACAGAACCACCAAATTCAATGCTTGTAGCAACCAGAAGTAGTCCACATGGGACCCAAGATGATATTTTTATGTATCAAGCAAGGGCTGAACCAATAACATTCCATATCTCAGGCTCAACAATGTATGTTCCATTTCACTACCTTTCATGCTCTTGAGCAAGCCTTTCTTCTTCACTACGTTGCATGAGTTCCTCATATACTTTCACTGAATCAGCCGTGAACCTTTCCAAAGCCTCGAATATGCGTTGTAGACTGCTCTTCAGACTACTGTTACTTGTATCACTTTGATACACAACACTTCCACTTAATGAAAGATTATTACCATCTCCAACAACAAGAACAATTTTCTTATCTAACGCCTGAATCTCCTTCTGTATTTTCTGATCCTCCCTATCCAAATTCTTAACTTTTCTCTCCAAATCCTTGTTCATCATCATTCTCTGTTTAATTTCCAGCTTATCTTGTTCCCAAAGCTGAAACACGGATGAGGCAAAAATACGCATCGCGTCAAGTACTTCCTTCTCAGATATTCTTTCCAAAGCTTGTGCCCATTGATTACAGATAACAAAGACTGGAGGAGCACCTAACCTACCAGGTGAAAAGGGAACTATTCCATCTGGTGTTACTTCTGGTTCATACAGAAGACATTTAACAAGCCAATTATTCAAAGCTCTTACGTAACCCTTCTGGGCTCCCATCCAAGAAGTAAAGTTTGAGGTCCAATGGAGAAGCTCATGCTCAAGCTGCAACGTAGCATGAAGACGATCATCACTATTCTTTTTTCCTGATCCAATGAGACTTAAACTTCTTGCTGCCTTGATTACTTGACACTGATATTGATGGCACTCGAGCATGCTTATCCACATTCTAGTTAGCCTGACGAGAGAAAAAAGAAAACTTCATAATGGGCGTAAAGGTTGAGCATAAACCTTTATCATAGAGTTGTAACCAAAGATCAGAACAGCATCAAGTGGATATTGGATGAAAGTGTAATTGAAAGGTAAAAATGAACACTGAAGAAAACAAGGTGACAAGTGGTGCAAAGTAATGTAATGGAATGGAACTAGTAACAATGCACGGTTGAATTGCATATAATGACTGTAAGTAGAATCACAACGCTAGCTACATGTCTTAGGATTAACAAACACGAGTAACAAGCCGCATAGATGCATTAGATTTAGGATATCGTGAACTCAGAAATGACTAGTAGGTAGAGAAGAAATTATACAGGAGTAAAACCAATACGAATATCTTGTCCAGGAACAAGCTCTCAAAACCATAATAAAAGTTCTTAAAACTAAATAATTATAGTACTGTTAGAAGTCAAAGAGTAATGTCAATATAGAACTTGAAAAGCATATGGAAAAGCTGTTTGAAACTGCATACCCTTTTATCAGTTCGTTTAGTTGTGGCCATAACTCTTCATCCCTAACCTTATTAATCGTCACAGATATCCTGTCAACAACTTGGATGGCCATTCTTATTTTTGTTGACATATTTCTTATTATGGCTCGAGTAGCATCGACTTTCTCACCTTCAGCACCCCTCTCATCTAAACGCTTCAACTTCTGTAATTTTCTTTCATGATGCACGCGCATTTTCTCCTCAGCCTGCAGAAAACACAAACTTTATACCTCTACTTGAAGTGTACAAAGACAACAAATACACAGAGCAATGAACTGCTTGACTTACTGAATCTACATTGTAACTGATCCAGATTACCACAGAAGGAACAGTATGAAACATAATTTAACAGACACCAAATCACTATTAGTTTTCGCAGGCAACAAACAAGTTTCTCTTTATTATAATTACATTCTCTCCTTTCATTAACGGGTCAACATTCATTATCTTTCTGCTCATCCACATTACAGCCAACATGAATACATAATTGGAAACAAATACAGCACAATTCAGAATAAGAATCACCTAATAGAATCCCAAGCAAAACCATAACAGCAGAGATATCAATGTCCACAGAGACTATGCATCAGATTCCGAAAAAACCAAACAATTCGCTTAAAACAAATTGTTCACAAGACTAACTCGTTGAAGAAAGCTTATTGATAAAGAAATGAATCAGAGCAAACACTTCAAATGATATAACTTCAGAAAGTATAAAGCGTAGCACACCTTAACTTCATTGTAAAGTTTCTTCTCCCAAAGATAAAGCTTCTGCAAAATAGCCGAAAGATTTTTGGACCTTATCTTTAAATCTTCGTCAATGTCCAAGTAAGCTGTACCAGCTTGGTCATTTGTAGATAAGGCTTCAGCATTTTTAGAAGTAGACGCCTCTGATGATACCACAGGTAATGTAGCAACACCTTGAAGCATCTTGGAGGCTGCTCGAACAAGATCATACCACAAAAACACAACATTAACCAGTGCATAAAAGAGTTAAATTTGTCTAAATTGCGACCAAGGCTACCATTCTAGAGCAGGAAAGTTGGAAAAACCCACCATGTTGGCGTTCCTGATGGAGCTTCCTGGCCTCGAGCATCTTGGCTATCTCATTCCCGGCCTCAGAAGCCCTCTCAAACTGAACTTTAATTTCAAGAGCCACTTGAGTTATATCAAGCGAGCCGCCACCACTGAACCCACCTCCTCCACCACGCTCCTCCGACCTCTCACTATCAACAACTTTCTTCTCCACAAAGTGCACTTCATACTCAGGCCCTTCATTCTCCGCCGAAACACTCGGCCTTGTTTGGTAAAGCGAGGCCTCAGCCTCACCACCACGACCCTTATGACCCTCTTCATCAATCATCACAGATTTGGAGTAGTTACTATTGGTTCCATCGACTTCCTTCACCACTTCATGTTTGTAATCTTCATCTTCCAAATCAGGAATACCCTCCTCTTCTCTCAGCTCCTTAGAGTTCCTACTCGGCGTGTATGTTGGATAATATTTATCAAAACTCTCAAACGGATTCAGAAAATCCCAAGTAGAGGCGCTCGGCGGCGACGGCGGAGGTGGTGGCGGTTTCGAAGAGGAGTCCACTGACCGTTGTGGAGACGAAGATCCGGGGTAACCAGTCATTGCTCCGCCGCCGCCACCATAGTTTGGATATCCATAATAAGGATAAGAACTAGAATCACCCATAGGATATTGATTGCTGGGTTGATAATAATAAGACGAAGATGAAGAAGATTCACCGAAGTACACAGTCGCAGGAGTTTGCATCTGCTGGAAAACAACAGAAGGTGGAACGGCTTGTTTCTTCATGTAATTCATATGCATAAACCCGCCGCTGGTGAACGCATACTGATGATCTGGGTTCGTGTAACCCAAATAATCAGCAGAAACACCAGCACCACCGACACCGCCGTCGGGATAGTGCAAAGGCGAGGAATGATCGGAATGGTGAAGATGTAAGATGTCATCGTCGTCTTCGGATTCGTCGTCTTCGTCGGAGTGGAAATGAAGATGAGAACCGGAGTTAGAGTGGCGGTGGTGGGGGGACTTTTTGGGCGAACTGGTTCCCACGTCAGAGAGAGCAACTGGATCGCCTTTTCTTTTAGGCGGCAAATTGAGCTGAGGAGAGAACGGAGCAGCGGCAGAGCTAGCGTGGTCGAGTTGAATGAAGTTGTGAAGAGAACTGCCAATTCGATTCAAGGAGTGAAGATATGCAGAGTGAGCTTGAGCTAGTGCATGACGCTGGCGAATAGCTTCTTGGAGGAAGTTGCATCGTTCTCGGCAGAGAGCGACGGCGGGAAGATCGTCTACCTTGGAATGAGTGCATCCCATCTCCACCTCTTTATTGGGAGGTGATAAAGATTGCAACTTTCGAATTACAAAGAAGAGAAAGTGCGAAACAAGATAGAAATTGAAGTGGGTCTGCTCATAATTTGGGTTTTCACATCGTAGATTTGAAAAAGACAGAATCTTTATTATGTATAACAAGAAAATCAGAGGTGGATTAGGTATAGAGAAGAGGAGAGAAGAAAAGGAAGAATAGGATTGGTGAGAATGATAAGATTAGAAAGTAATAATGATAGATAGGAGTTGGGGGTGTGTTTGTTTCTCGGGAAAATTTGAGCTTTGAGGAGAGAGAGAAGTGGAGATATACGACAGAGAAAAAAAGGAGAAAAGAAAGGACAGGAGAGAGAGAGAGGAATCTTACAGCGAGGAGTGTGTGGTCTGTTTCTTTGTCTGTTTGTTTGTTTGGCGAGAAAGTGTGACAGAAAGAGAAAGTAACAGTAAAGTGTTGCGAGGAAGAAGAAGGAGAAGAAAGTATACGTAGATTGTGAGCGTATCTACGAAATGGTGACGTTCGCATTCTTTATTTTGTAATTTCAATTTCAAGGTGAGGTCAACTTTTTTTCTTTTACCTTGTCATCCTATTCCTCCTTACTATATATATATATAGATCATAAAAAATTAGGCCTTTCAAACTTTTTTGGGTCCAAAATTTTTTAATAATTTGATTTTAATTAGGGTTTTAAATTTCAAGTTGGAATTAAAAAAACAAATTTGTAAACTTTTTTAATTTTTTCAAATTTTTCAAATTTTTATATTTTTAAAATTTATGAAAATAATTTAAATTTTATTTTTCTTTATTTATCGAAAATTTTAAATTTTAATTAAAAATATGATTAAGTGAAAATTAATTATTTTATTTAAATTTATAAGAAGTTATTAACTTACCAAAATTAACCAATTAATTAACAATCTGATCGATTTTTAATGATAAGAGTTATTAAACTAAATTAAATCAAAAATTTGAAATGAAAACAAAAAATTTAGACATTATAAAATTTTTACTGTTAAACTAGGATTTTGTAATCATTAATTTATATTTTATTTATTAACTTCATAGTATACAAATTTGAATTAAAATATAGTTAGATTATGGCAAATGATATTATAATTAATTTTTATTTATTATTTAATTATGAATTTCAAACTTCTTAAATAATTTATATAAAACAAGTAATTTACAATTTATTATGTGCACACAAAAAAGGGAATGGGTATGGAATGAAAAATTAAGTTTGGTAAGGGGGTATCATTATAGAGGTATTATTTTCATTACCCATTTTTGGGTAATACCCCATTCCCCTCATAATATAGAGGAATGGGTATCATTGTTATATAAGGGTATGGTTGTTATAATTAATTAAAATATAACTAATTAAAATATAATTATTAATTAATTAAAATATTGTAATTAATTTAACTACA
>JAOSBP010000205.1:35026672-35070914 GCA_027563825.1 Erythroxylum mucronatum
AATGAGATTACCTTGTTAGATGCTATTAATCTGATTTCTTTTCAATCTAATTTTATTTGCTTGCTATTTATTAATTTTAGTATTTTTACTCATCAAATACAAAACCCCCCCTTTTTATTTCTTTGTTCTTGATTCCCTGGTTGTCAATAGGATTGATTAATCTCCAGTCTCTGTGGATACGACTCTACTCACTCTAGCTACAATTTAATTGATTTTTCAGGAGTAGATTTTATTTTTGGTGGATTCGACACCCATCAATAACTCTTATTTACAATTGTATTTCCAATATTCTTCATACTTTAATCCACTAACTTTGGCACATCACCAATGGTTCTTTATCAAGAGGTGAAGGTTAGTTAAGTTTCAAGCCAATGAGTACATGATTTCACTTATGCACACCCATGGTTTAGTTTGCTCATTCATGGTTCATCATTTGAGCATCATTTTATCCTTAGTCTAACTAAGAACTTCTAAGGCAAGTCCAACTCACCTTAACCAAGTCAATCAATATACCAAGTTAACTGAATATCAAATCATACTTGATCCCACCTAGTTAAGTCACCTTAATTCCGTGGCTCTTAAGAACTTACAAAACTCAAAACATAAACGTTACTGATCTCTCTTTTTTAACTTTTTGTAGCCGTTTGAGCTTGTCAATCATAATTTGGATTATAAGATTATAACCAATTTACTAAGAGGTTATTTGGTTTCACTTTTGTTTTTTTTGTGGTTTTTAATTTTTGCTTCTTATTGTTAGTTTATATTTTTCTTTCAAATAAAAAACAATTCCTGGTTATTAATGTCTAATAATTACATATTATATAAAAACTTATATATCAATTATTTTATAAATTAAATAAAAATATCATTTTAATCTCTTATATAAAATTTATTAGTGAAAATTTATTATATTTTATCAAATTAAATAACTAAAAAGTTAAAATTGTTTATAAGTTAATATTTATTTTAAATATATTTTCAATTATTAAAAAATTATTTAAAATTTGTATATTTTGAAGATATTTTAAATTTAAATTATATTTATTAATAATTATTAAATTTAAATTCTTTTATTTTAAAATTTAAAATAATTATTAAAAATAAATTAAGTTATTCATAATTCTTATTAATAATAATTATTAAATGATTAAATAATATATTTACTTGATAGTAAACCATATTATGAAAGAAAATAAAAATAGGGATGACAATTTTTGGCCCATGGGCCAACTCAGGCTCAGACAAACTCGAGGTCCAATTATTCTAAACAAAACAACATCGTTTTACTTAGAAGAGTTGGGTCTCGGGTAAACTTGGATCTGGGCAACCCAGACCTGATCTAATTAAAAAAATAAATTATTCTGTATTTTTAATTTTAAAATTTTATTTTTAAAAACTTGACGGGGCCATTGCCATCCCTGAATAAAAATAGAAAACATTACCATAAGCAACTAAAACAAAAAAAAACCATAAACTGAAACAAATAAATTCTTTTACCAAATTTGAAAATAAAAATAAAAAACCAAAAATATAAATACAGACAAATTTGCTCCAAGCAATGCTTAAGATGTGTTACAAGTTTGGACAGACATGAGCTTTGGTACGCCTTTGCCCTAAGCGGTAGATCTCCTTGTTTCTTCTTAATAATACATGGCTTGCAGTACTGTCATGTCGTTAAAGCGTGGATCTTCTTATTTCTCTTATGAGTAGCACACAATTCGTGATACAACCATAGGTCAAGAGCCAAGTTACTCTATGAATTTTGTTCAACGCCACAGATTCTTTTTCCAGACAATTTTCTAGGTTCTCTTTTTACACTTGATGCGTGAAGGAGATGGGTTGGCATACAATCATTTCCATTTCTTGATAAATCACATTCGAAGACAAGTTCAACAATTACCTAAAACATAACATAATTCAATTAAATCCTTTATAGTTCCTTTTCCAACTAGGATTAGTGATAAGATTACTCATTTATGACCAAAAGGTCACGGATTCGAGTCACAAAAACAAAATCTTTGTAAAATACAATGAAAAGACTGCGTATATTGATGACCCTCACATGATTCTCGCAAAGCCAAGATCCTTATGCACATAGTTTACCCTTTTTATTAGTTCTATAACTAGCCAATAAAGCAAAAATGTCTTCCAAAGAACATCATTCTATTAGGATTGCATTGACAGTAGCTATTTTGAGAAGAAATATACAATTTTCCATTTTCTGGCACCCTCCATCTTCAAGGTGTTTCAAACTAGCCGATAGCAGGTTGAAACTAAACTACAAGTTACAGCAGATTAAAATGGTGGCAAGTATTTCAAACAAGTAAGAGAAGAGATGAGTAAAGAAAGAAGAACACAATAAGTGGAGCAAACCCTTTAGCAAGTGCATGCTCGAAAAGTAAAGATTAAAGAATACAAGATTATACATTCCCAAGCAATTAATTTCAATTTGCAGATTCATTTGATAAACAAAGGTAGTGCTTAATAGAAGCTAACAAGGACTTTTTATTAAGCAACACCTACCAAATGAATATCTAGCTGCACATCCTCCAAATCCTCTCTTCATTGTTTACATGACCAGTCTCAGACAGGATTTATAAATAAGACAACAAAAGAAGCTTAACATCAAAAGCATACATCAACTTTGGAAACAATTGACTGGAGCTGAAACAAGGGAATCATGTAGGAAGAACTCTCAGTTTTGAATCGGCTGCCATTCTTTACGGATGTCGAATGTGTAGTTGATCTCCAAGTAGCACTTGTTATCGTCGTCAACAAACTGCAACAGAAAATGAAATCAGTAGAAAAAGGATGAGCTGTAACTGCATTAAGTGTGATCAGGGAATTGTATGTTCTCAATTTGGATAACTTTATAAGCACAGGATTATCACGTAAGCTCATCAGATCTGCCAAACATTGAATTAGTCTTTTAATTGGAAAATGAATTAATGAATCCATCATGATCTTTAATTAAGTCTCAACCAACATTCTATAACAATCATCATACTTAAAAAGGAAAAAAAAAATCATTATAAGCTGATAAAGCTCAATTTTCATAATTATATAAACTTGACAGATTAGAGTAGTTACCCGTTTACAAAATGAAACCTGAAGAACTAAAAAGGGTTAAACTTACCTTACTTTTAGCTGAATATGAACCTCTGGCGAACATGCCAGACGGTGTGGTTTCCTCAGGCAGAAGATGTACGTATGGTTCTGCCTGAGGACTAAAAGTTCCAAGCATCTCCTTTGTGGAGTCCACTGTTCCACCAACAAAGATTTTGCATTCAGAGAATTGAGAGGAAAAGGAAAAGGAATAAGCCATCTTGGGATGGAGAGAAAGAGACACTACCTTTGACACCAGTTTTCCAAACTGCGTTAGTGTATTTGAGGCCTGATACAATATTGTTCTTAACTTGGAAAGTAAATTCCAGGTTATATCGGCTACCTTCCTTTAAGGTAAACCAAGTGCCTTTAGGATTTCCAGACTCGGGAATGGAAAGAACAATATCAGGTCTATCTTGAGCCTTGATGGCAAGGCTCAGGATCTTAACTTCAGGATCTAAAGTTTCTGCATAGCCCATAACCATTGAACAAAGCATCAGATGTCCGAAGAAACTTGCTTGGTGAATCCAACAACTTCCATGGAAATGGAAAAGAAAAACATAGAAGAACAAAAAGAATCAACCACGCCATTACAGATTCCGTTTTAAATATGAAGAAGGGAGGAACTTTGGAAGTAATGACCCAAATTAACTTTTTCAAACATCAAATTCTGACAAATATTTAAATGTGGCAACTTTGAAAACAGATTAACTTGAGCCAAGTTAGTACCTTTCAAATTTTGAATTGCTGTAGGTGACTAGTTAAATGCAAAAGCGTTATGGTAAACAATTTCAGCATACTCCAAAATATCCTCAGCTTTCTTGGCAACCAAACAAAAATAACAAGCAAAAAAGTAAAAAGCAGATAAACGTGAATACCTCCAACAGCCTCGAAATCCACACTACCAAGGAGCTGCTCCTTCCATCTCCTCAAGCTTTCATCATCCTTCATTCCCAAAAGTGAGGAAGAAAACAAACAAGGATTGCAGATGGATAAATTTTGATTTGGCAAGTAATCACAAAGGAGACATAAATGTAAAAAAAAAAAAATGAAACAGGCAGATCAAACTGGAAAAAAAGAAAACCTTGTCTTTTTCAAGTTGTTCCTTGAGTGTGTACTGAGGACCCAACTCAATTTTTCTTTCTTCATCATCCTCCTCTTCTTCAGTTGCATAGGTAGAACCCTCACTCATTTGTCTACTAATCACGCCAGTCTCAGACTCACCACCTTGAGGTCCTTGCTCAGTTGCAGGTGTTTTTGTCTCTGAAACTGCATCTTTCTTTTCATCATCGAGGCCCATCCTTTTTGGTATTTGTGTCCACACCAAAATTCAAGTATATCAGAAGCCCATTAACCAGAGCAGAAACTCAAAAATTGGCACACAAAAACTGATATCTCACTCGCAGAACACAACAATATTACAAGGAACAAAAGGAACAGAATGGTCCAAAACAAGAAACAACACAGGAGAGAGGCCAAAACCCAAAAAGGAACGGAAAGACGAGCCAAAATTATAATTAAAACAAGGGGGAGGAAAAGGGTCGAAGAATCTTAGAAAGGTAAGCAGAAGACAAGAGAGCACACAAAAGGGATAACCCTTCAAACGAGAAAAGACACTAAGAAAAAGAACAGAGATGGGAAGGGTCTGTGAGGGAAAGTTCGTTTCAAACACAGAAACCAGAAATGGTCATGCGGTGATCCGAAATTATGTGTCTCCCAACAACGAAAAATAAGACACTGACAGAGGTGGCAAGATCGTGAAGGTCACTCCTGCACTATAATCCACGAAGGCCACGATTCGAGGAAGAGGGCATTTTCTATTTAATGCAAATATTATTTCTTTTTAGCACACATATCCAAACATAGAACCCGAGAGATAGAGAGACAGACACCAAAGACAGCTTAGATATGGGTGGATGATAGATACCCATTGACCCCTTCTTGTGGATATTGTGATTGAAACATGGAAAAAAGCTGCTTAGGATTCAGTTATGGTTAAAATCGATGTAACAAACCTATCAGTTTCACTTACAGTGAATCACTTCCAGTTGTACTAGTACTTTACTTCTGTGTCTTATGATGCTTCACTTATTGTCAACTAGCTGTTATAAAGTGCCTTCTTCCAAACAAATTTCAGTCTAATTTGTCCAATTTCATACTTGTTTTAACCAAGTACTAATAATAATAATAATAATAATAATAATAATAATGAGTGGTATGAAATATGGGAATATCACATTGAAATATAAAAATGCAAAAGGGAATTACAAAATGATTAAGGTTGATAATGTTGAAATGCCCCATTAAGAAGTTAGGTTAATTAATTATGAACTATGAAGAGATATGATTCCTGCCACTCAATGATGGGTCACATGAACAAAGTCAGATAATCTTCCCCCTCTTTATTATATGTAATTCTATTTTAGTAGTTGTTGTACGAGGGATCAGATCTTCTGTTCCGATTAATCAGTTCCTATAATGTTCTATTAAATATTATCTACATATTTATGTGAATCCTCTCATCTACATATTTACTTGGAATCTACACAAATATGTGGACCAAATTATGTAACACAGAATTGAAACATCCTAACAAAGACAGGGTGCTCCAACTTGTCGTATGAGCCCCAGACCAATGTATAAATAGAGAATGAATGATGAAGATTCAATATTCGAGAGGAGGTAAGGACGTGGATACAAAAGTTAAATGAAGCATCCCATGTTTGCTACATCATTGCTTGCTTCTACACTAAAGATTCCTAATCATATTGCATGTTAAGCACGAACTGTTGTCAATGATGAAGAATAGTCTTTATGTCATGTTCATCCATTCAAAGCTTCCCTTCTTCTTTTGTTTCAAGAATAGTCTTCCTGAGATTGTGTTGATCCAAAACTCAATCAACTTAAACTTTAATCATTAACTTCAGATGAGACATGGTCGAAATGCCAACCCTATACAATCTCTCTTCTGGACACACCCCACTTGATAATCAACAAACTTAACGTGAAGCAGCAGGCATTGATTCACCTTATATTTAACCCTTTTAACACATTCTTTCAAGTTCTAGGGCCTCTTTAACTGTTTCTTATTGGAAACGGTGAAAGAAATAAAACTCAGCTTTCATCTCACGCCCACACATGCTTCTCTGGCATTGCACTCTTGGCTCATTGAAGCCCAGGAATTGATATCAACAACAGTGTGGTGTGAGTAATAAATAGCTTGTACAGGAAAAACATAGAGGTGGATATAAACTGGCTACAAGGATGCCTAAGCACATTATGAACACAGCTAAGATGACGGGGAAACATTCATAACGTGCAACAGAGCCCTCCATTGCACGCATCAGTACTTAATGAGAGCAGTTAAAGTCCTGCATATTAACAAGTCTCACATGGTTTCTGTTTTAAATGGACCACCGTCTTCTCCACAACATCAATCAGCTACATCTAAACAGTTGATAAATTGAGCTGCACCTATTTCAGCTCTTTAGAGAATTTCCCCCATGTATCTAAAAGATGAATGAATTGATTCAATTTCATTATCTAACCTCAAGACCCTCAAATGTTGGACAATTAAAGCACTATTAATGACAATGACATTTCACTTTCATACATGGTCCAAAAAACTCATAGACGTTGTGAACTTAATGTCATACTCATCAAGACTCAAGAGATTGAGTTTTAACATTAACTCCAGAAAGTGAATACTCCATCGTGTTGCAGACTGAATTTCGCTCTCAAGATTCTAAAGTTCAATTGCCGAAATCATTAGGGTACAATCATATAGCAACAACTGACTCGATAAATTGATATTCAAGTCCTAATATCAGAAATCAATCACTTCCCCATTTTCTTAACACTCTTTCTTTTGCAGAGTCACGAGTACCACCTTCCTTCAATGAGTCAGTAAAATCTGCAGGACTGTTTGGAGATGTGCTACTTAAGATTTTCGATGATATCAATGTAAACCCATTTCTGGCTCCTCGCAAAGCATAAAGCAAAGGGTTGAAGATGGCAGCAAGCATCAACTCTCCTTTTGCAACAATGAGATACTGAAAATTCAAAAATGACATTGGGACTTGAGGGGAAGAAAGAGGCAACAGCATTATAATATACAATAATAAGCAGAGATATTCACTTACCATGACCATTATACCTAAAACAGCAAGACTTGTTTGTTGAGCTTCTGGCCAGAAGTTATCACCATTGGACCAACCAAATCTTCCACCCCATCCAAACCAACCTCCTCCGCCAACGTCTCCCCCTCCACCAGCTTCCTCCCTCTTTTTAATTTCCTTGTTCCATTTCTCAAACTCATTTTTCTTTCCTCCTAGTGCACTTTCTAATGCTTTTCTAGCTTGTTCCTGCAACCACAGACATGAAAAAGTCACATGTAGCATCCAACAGACTTTTAAATTCACGTGTTACAGAAAGGTCATGACATGCAAGCGAAACAAATCAGAACTAGAAAATGCAAGAGTAATCAGAACATTTCAAAGGGAAATTAATTCATGCAATCAAGTCCTAAGATTGTGGTTCACTATATTTGCGCTGTTTGGGCCTTAATATTAGATGATATTGCCGATTCAGAGCATAATTCACCGCCAGAAATTTCCATATGAATAAAGGGACTTATTCTGCTGAGCTATCTCCTGGTCTCATGCAACTTAACTTTGTTCGGAATCAGCTGTACTAAATTACGACAATAGAAAGAGAATGATTTTTACAATCGTACACAATAATCCTTTTTACCAAACCCTAATTCATCTGCAAATATTGTTTGTGTTACAAACTACTTGTTTTTACTGTAACTGGCATATTGGATCTGCCAAAATTCATAGCAGAAAATGGTGGCAGGTGATTACTACATATATTGTTAGGACTCCAACCTTAGAATAATAGAGTTTCTTCTATATTATTGCAATATCACTATGATATGTATAACACTACCGTATAGAACTAGAGTATCTCTCCCTAACCAGAGCAGATTTGCTCCTCAGAAGGTGATAATCCCTCTGTCACTATCTTCTCACAAATATTCTCCTCTCCTTCTCTCTTCTTTGCCCTACCCCTTTATAGACCCCCTTAGGTACATTCGGTTATGCCACCTCAGCTGTAACTAACACCCTCTGGATTAATTCTTTCTCTCTCTCTCTCCTGAAGATCCTAACATTGCCGCCTCCTTGAAGAGCAGCCTTGTCCTCAAGGCTGAAGTGAGGAAAATGACTCCAGTTCACATATGCATCCTCCCCTAGCTTGTGCCACTGTTTGACCCTTCCCTTTGAACAACCTGTGCTGTGTTGAGCCTCTATCATCATTGTTCCCTTTGCCTCTCTCAGGTGTAATCTGAAGTCTTGCATTGCCCCCAAGTTGGACCTGTCGTCCCTCATGTCGGAAGTGCATGGACATCTCCTTCCAATCCACCATGACCTTTCCTAATGTTTGTAACCAAGCAATTCCCAAGATCATATCCATTCCTTCTAAATCTAGAACATAAGCATCAATAGTCCACTCCATGCCTCCCATCCGAATAGGCACCCCTATACACCTTCCTTTGGTAGCCACCTTATGGCCATTCCCCAATCTGATTCCCAAGGCTCTACTCAGCCCCTCATTCAGCCCACGACTACTGGCCAACTCCGGTGAAATGAAGTTATGGCTGGCCCCGCCATCAACTAAGACCACGATAGGGACTCCTTGTAATTTCCCTTCCAATTTCATAGTTTTCGTTTCAGGTATCACTGTCTCCCTATCACCGAAGACTTCCATAGCTCGACATTCTAGGGTTATCTCTCCCTCTCCTTTGGATTCAACCTCCAAAGAGATGATCTCTCCATCCTCATTCAGCGTTTCATTGTCATCTAAAATCAAGAGTCGCAGCTGTTTCTTGGTGCACTGGTGGAGAGCGTGGAACCTTTCCCCGCACCTGAAGCAAAGGCCCTTGGCCTTTTGATCCATGAGTTCGTGATAGGGGAGATGCCGCAAGCCCCTGTTCTTCTCCGTCGAGCCCCTTCGGTCACCGTCCGGTCGTCTGGCCGGCGTTGGAGGTTGGGTTGTAACCCGTAAGGCTCCCGGGTCCTGCCCGACCCATACCCATCCACCATCTTGCCACGACCCATCGGGTGTGGGTGCTCCACTTCCCTACGATGCGGGCTGACCCGCAACCCACCCCTAAAAGAGTTCCCTTGATGTGGCGTCCAGATACTTGTGCGAGGCTGGAATGTTCGGTTCATCCCCCATCTCCGATGACTTCTTCCTCCACTGCCCTAGCTATTTTCATCAACTGATATCGATTTACCGACCCAAATGTCCTCACCCTTCGACGAATATCAGCTGGTATCGGTTCCTCCATCGTGTCGCAAGAAGGCTCCATCGAAGTTGATTGCCGAGGAAGATTTGTATTTCTTTCACCCACCATCGTTGGTCCCCTTCCCGCGGTATCACTTCCCTGTCCCTCTTCTGGCCTCTTGCCCAGCATCTTATTCATTTCCGACAGCAATGCGCGCTGCATCTCCTCCATAGCCATCCGCATGGATGATTGAATCTCCTTCACTCCAGCTTCCAGATTTGCCATGCGGGATTCCAACGCTGCTACTCTATCGGTCATCTTAGGTGGTATTAAGGTATGTTACTCTGACCTTGTTGTTGTGTTTGTGGATGTCCTCCAAAAGCTGATCCTCCCCTCTCTTCGGTATCCGGCAGGTCGGACCAATGTTAGGACTCCCTCCTTTAGAACACTAGGATTTTACTATAATATTGCAATATATCGGTAAAGTGTTTATCACTACCGAATGACAGTATACTACTATTCCCTAACCAGAGCAGATTTGCTCCTCTCTCACTAACCAGAGCTGAATAAGCTCCTCAGAAGGTTCAATCCTTCTGTCACTCTTCTTCTATCTATTTTTTTCCCTGTCCCTTCCTGCTTCTATTCCCCCCCTTTATAACCTCCCTAAGTACATACGGTTATAACTAATTCCTTCTAGAATAATCTTCTCTCTCTCTCCTGAAGATCCTAACAGATTTCAACCCTATTTTGATTTCACTAAATTTATAAGGATGATGAATCGTATAAATTAAATCACTTGAAGTGTGGCTATATACGTAGCATGAAGACAAGCTCATAAACTGATATTATATAACCACAGACGTAGAGGAGATATCAACTTCTGAATATCACATACCATTACATCAAATTGTTCAGGCTTTGAAACAAGTTGCATGCAGCAGTTGTCAACAATAATTTCATTGTATTTGATACCAGGATATTTTGTTGCAACTTCTCGGCAAGATTCCAAAAACAAACCATCTGCAAGTTTCATAATGTTGGCTTTGTGCACAGCTGTAACTTTTTTCCTGTTGTTCAGGTATGCATACTCAAAGGCATATTTTGCAATTCGTTCTGAGCAGAACTTGCTTATCACCTAGCAAAAACATTCGATGAGAGCCAAATACTAAACTAGAGTGTGATAATCCATTGAAACAGCCTGCAAGAATTACTGTGCTTTACACATTACCATCTTCCGACAGAAAGAGGCAGATAGGCTGTCAGATTATGATATACATAATAGTCTGATCAAACATAATAGAAATTCAAATTCTCCTCCCGATTCAGAAAGGAAGAGACAAAAAAGAACATACATTCTCAAAGAGTTATATACTGATGCAGAAAATTTCCACTCACAAGGGTATGCCATCAAAACTTGTGCATTGGACAACAAAAAAGATGAGGTACAACAATCTTATATCAAACTTGTGCATGGGAAACCAATAACTACGTTCATTCAACTAATCCTTCAATTCTGGCGCAACGCAAGTAACAAAAGAGAAACCTGCGCATGAAAATTCTTATAATAAACAGAGCAAATGAAACAAACTAGACAAATTCAAGCAGACAACCGAGTTAAACATAGGCCAGTAATGGAGGAGTCAAGAACAAAGGAAGTGGTATAAAAATTACACCTTGAGGCTCTCAACGACGCCAGGAACGACCTCATGTTCGAGGCCCGAGTACTCCCCTTCAGTGTTCTCTCTAATCACCACAATGTCCACATGCTCATGGCGGGTGGGCAATCCTGGTAAATTAAAGCAGTTGACCAGAGAAGCGTACAAATCAAGTTCTTTCCTCAGCTGCACATTGAGGGAGCTCACACCGCCACCCACCGGAGTCCTCAATCCTCCCTTTATGCAAACCTTGTTCTTCCTTATTGAGTCTATCACTTCTTCAGGCACCCGCTTCATTTCTCCATGTACCTCGTACCGCTCGAAGTAGACCGGAGCGTGCATGGCGTCCATGACTTGCTCCACTGCGTCGGTCACCTGCGGCCCGATCCCGTCCCCAGGGATGAGCGTAACGGGGCGTGGAGCCCCGTCTCCCGGCCGCGGCATGTACGTTACGAAGCGGGAAGTAACAGAGACGGCAGGGGGGTTGAGAGGCTTGGTTAGGTGTTTAAACAGACGGAGAGGAAGTGCCCGGCGAGCCATTGGCATTGAGATTGGGATTGGAATGTGTAAAGCAAGGATTTTGATTGAAGAATTAAAAAGAGATTATGCAAAGAAAGTAACCCTTCAAGTCATTGCAAATCCATGGACTATAGACTAGACTAGAAACTAGAAGAAGATGACGGCAGCCGGCGCTGGTCGGGTCTATCGGGTTGGCGCTGGTCAAGTCGGGGCGTAGTGGATCGGATCGGGTTATATGGGCTTGTGCGGCCCAATTTGTTGGAGAGGTCCACGGGAAGTTGGTAGTTAGTTGCACTGTTTGTGGTGGTCAATAGAAAAGAACGGGTCACGCGTCGGGTGCAAATCGGGGCGAGAAGGGCCAAGTCGGTTCGAGTCGGTTCAAATCGGGTTAAGTCGAGTATTCGGGTCTTAATTCGAGTTGTGCCCATGTCCGACGACGACCGCCGGATGATGGCGAAATTTGCTTGCTGGTTTAGATTTTGCGAGAGGAAAGGAATGGAATGAAAGGAGAGTTTGAGTGAGTGATCGAAACCCCTACCTGTGTTTGCCAAACTTGCTTGCCTTGAAATTCTTTCTTCTTCCGCGATTACTTGCTTGTTTGTTCTCAGTTTCAAACTCAACTTGTCTTTCGGGGTTTCTCAATTCAACGACGATCAGTGAGGATGAGCTATGGCAGAAGAGAATGAGACAGACAGTACCTGATTCTCATTTTCTGGAGACCTTTCAGGAATGATTGATTCACTTAAACATTGAAACATATTGATTTTATGAGAGGAGAGATTGCGCATTGGCCTGTGCGGCGGGTGTTGTTCTGAAGCAGATGATTTCTTGTACTTTTTTTGTGGGTGGAAAATGCAACCCCCAAGAGCATAAGCACGGGGGTGGAATAAGAAGGGAATAGAGCCGGTGGTGATGGTGAGACATTGCATACAATCGAAAGCAACCCGAGAAAAACTCCTTTTGGTTCCTTGTGAGTGAGACCTGAACTGATTAGTCTGCAACAGATATATGTTTTGTACTGAGAAATTATAAGCAGCTAGCAAAGCAGTAATCTTTATCCTCTTGTTAGTGATTTGAGACAGACCTCCATTAATAACCCTCGGAAGCTCAACAATTTTCTGTTACCTCTAAAACTGGACAGAAACTATTGGTGAAAGTACCATTCTTTTCTTCCCATCTTGGGTTCGATTTGCTAATTTGATCGATTCATTCTTAAGTAACTGATTCAGTTTTATTGATCTGGGAGTGCTTGTGCTACTGCTCTCTGCTCTGGTCTGACATTCCTGTGAGACAATGCTGGTTTTAGGTCTCCAAGGACCATTTCTTTACTTTTAAGTATGCATTTCTGTTGCTAATGGCTGATGATGGTGGAGATGGTAATGGCACTGGAATGGAACCTGTTAAAAGATGAATTTTGAGAATGCAATTAACTTCTCCTCCTTACTGGTCCTTTTGCTTTGTGTACTCAAATATTATGCAGACATGCTAAATTTGATCTCCTTCGTAGGAATGATGTGCCGAGTCGGGCTGGAACAATATTGCCAGCTCTACTGCTTTGGGATGATGGAAATGCCGAACCATGAGGATAATGTCTTTTAGGAGGTAAGATTAGATGAAGGGCCAAAAGGGCTAATTGAAAACCACACAACTACCCAATATTTGCTACTCTTGGCATACTATTTGGTGGCTGTATGATTATTGGAGATGGGAGTCCTTACAGCTTACACCATCGATTTCTGGTTTGTTTTTTATTTGGTGGCGGTATGATTATTAGAGATGGGAGTCCTTACAGCTTACACCATCGATTTCTGGTTTGTATTCCTGCCGATATTCAGTACTTGATATACTTTCACCTCCTTCCTGGGTTTGCTTAGTTTCTAACACCTTTACTTATACCAGGTCTTTATGCAGAAATGAAATGTAAGATGTAGGTTTAAGACTGAACAGCGATTACCACAACGTCAGTTGATGAACTTTTATGCTGAAACAAGTTTTTAAGAGAGAGTTCTTCGTAGAGCCTGGAACTATCGTGGAAGAATGTAACGTTCTTTAATATACTCAATAAGTTGTTTAATTTCAGTAGACGATGCATAATAGAATTTAGCATTTTCTATACCCTTAACAAACACTTAACATTAACAAATGCTCGGATCTCCAGAAAACAGAAGCTTGTAACTTGCATCAGAACTTCTTAACAAACACTAAACATTAACAAACGCTCGGATCTCCAGAAAACAGAAGCTTGTAACTTGCATCAGAACTTCTAATCTAACTATACAAAGGCTTCTAAACTTGTAGACGGTTTGCAACTTATAACCTATAGTTTTTCAGTCAACTGGATGTCCTGCTTCAGCCTAACATCCGATGTTACTGGACAATAAGTTTCAAGCTCGGGCAAAGTATCTGGCCTCAAAAAATTGGTGCTGCAGACCTCATTTCATAGAAATGGTATTGGTTTTCCTAAGCTACTACTTGTGCTGAAATCTAAGTAACAGTTTTAACCCAACACAGAATATGCATAGCCTTCACTTCCATCAGATAGAAATGATCTAATGGAAAATTCTCTGAGACTGGACTATGAGAATTAACAGAGGAAAAAGCTTATATATATTCTAAAACAAATTGACCAAGTTTAATGAACACTATTGAACATGCTCTACTCAACATAGTTGTTTAACTATGTAAGGCCATATAGGCTGTCAAAACAAGTATCAAGTCTCGCATTATAAAACCTCCAGACAGTTACCACAAAAGAACATGTACAAAAAACGTATATCCACTACTGGGTGGAAGCAGAAGGAGCACCAGTAATGCCCAATCCCATCTTCTGCCCCAACAAGGTAAGCTGATCAACAAACTCCGCTCCTGTTAGAATTTCAGTTGTTCCATATATTATGTGCTTGACAGGCTGCTGACGCTGTGCAAGTTCTTGCAAGCTGCCGTACTCTACATAATTACCACCACCTACCATGAAAACCAAAGCTTCTTTAAATGGTCCTTTCATATGACTTCCACCCGAGCTTGACTTAGGAGCACGAGGATCAAACAGAAGGTACGAATCAATTTCGGGATTTGGCTTCCCCTCCATCAATGCTTCCACAGTCCTTGACAAAGCCAGCTGCCTATCATTGGATAGTAAGTTCTTCACACCAGCAGTTACAGCACTGATCGACTGCCCATATAATTTTTCAGCCCAATCAACGATGTTATTTCTACTGGCTGAATTTGCTGATGCCAGTGAAACATTCAAAGCTTTGATCTTCTTCACATACTGGAATGCACAAGTATCAACCTCAGACTCCTTGAGAGCTGCTTCCACGGATTCAACTTCTGACTGATTTATGGTTTCAGAAGATATAAGATAAATGATTGCAAATCTTAGCTTATCAATCTTCGTCCCTTTACCTTTAAGAACAGCCAAGAGTTCATTTCGATCAATTCCTCCTCTGACCATCATGTCATTCTCTTTCTTTGCATAGGAATCAAGAGACCTCTCCTTGATCTCACCTAACAACACAGTTGCAATGTTAGTGTGCTTGTCAATGACCTGCTTGCGCTCTGTCAACTCTGGCAGCGAGTTCACTGCATTCATCAAATGCTTTGTGTTCCCAATCAAGTCTGTCCCATCAAACTGAGCCCCATCAGTTCCTCCAGTCCTCCTATTCACCTCATCCACATCCTTCTTATACTTACTCAACTGGTTCTCAATTTCCACAGCAACTTCAGGAAACTCCAAAGACCCATTTGCAGCCCAGAAGGGATCAGAAGTATCCAATTCATAAGACCGAATTCCACCCTTTTCCCCTTGGACGCTTAACCTATTAAGCTTTAAGCTAAGCACATCATGAACGAGAGGATGATACCTAAAATCATGTTGTATACCAACAGCCAGTTCAAAATTGCGATCAAATAGACACAAAATTGGCCTCTGAAATGAGCTCACAAAGCTCCCACCTTCAGAAAACAAGTTGTTCTTGGACAGTAAATGATCCCTCAACCTCTGATCCAATGCCGATGCCACCATCTCCGCTGGTCCCCCGCGAGGGCACCTAATAACTGGCACTACTGCTAACGTCGCCAAAACACAGAACAATCCACTAACAATCCCTTCAATAATTTCTTCAATCTCTCTATCACCCGCAGATGGGTCATTCAACTGAACGTAAGTAGACTTCTGGGCCAGTGAAAACAAGTTATCTTCCAAAGTGACAAATTCCAAGTACTGATCATGCACCTTGGAGATCTTGCTTATGGAGTCAGAATTCAGGGTCCCAGAAGCAAGATCCTCGAGAAGTGGACGCGGGATGGAGGATGAGAAATTGAGATGAAAGCTATCGTAGAGAGAGCGAGAAGCATCAGCAATGATCCTCTGGACGTTGGATTGACTAGGTTGAACAAAATAGACAGCTGGAACATCATGAACAGGCTTTCGATCCTTATCAATCAAGAAATAAAGGGTGACCCCATGCTTGCGTAGATCCTTGACATGGATCAAAGGGGATAAGATATTTTGACAAAACCTGTCATAGATCAAGATCTTGTACACCTCTTCATTGGCAGTTCCAGAAGCATTAACTGGTTGATTCAGATTCAGCATCCGAATGATACATTCTGTGCCTCGCAATCATATATCAAACACAATAAGACACAAACTCCCAAGATTTAGCAGAAACAAATAAGAAAGTTAAGAGACACCAAATCGCGCTTTCCCTTCATTAAGTAACAGTACAAGTTAAGCATCGAGTAAGAGATCTAAAAGGAGGAATCTTTACCTGTTTGTTTCTGTCGGAGATTGAGAGCCATGAATGATATAATAGAGATTCGATCTTCCAAAAAAAGAGGGTAACAAACGGACAAATTTCGGTTCTCCCTATCTGGGCAAGTCCTATTCTTTTCTTCTCCAATGGAAGTCCTCTCCTTTTGCCTCTTCCGCTACACTGGGGCGAGAAATGTACAGATCGTGTGCGGTGAGTTTTATACTGTCTTTAGGCCTTACCCTACGCTAGCCATTAGGACTCCTCCACGTCACTGTGTTCTCGTAAGCCCACTTTTATTGACGAACAAATGTATAAATAATTACAGGACACAAAGAAAGTCCCAAACTTTTGTAGGGAAGAAGGGAAGGAAGAAGAAACCCAAATGGAGAACAGAACGTCCTTGCTCAAGAACAGATATTGGGTACTTAGGCACGGGAAAAGCATCCCAAATGAGATTGGTCTTATCGTTTCCTCTATGGTTTGTTCACTTTTGTATAATTCTTTTTTTCTCTTTAGTTTAGCGATTCATATGTAATTTTGATGATAAAGATTCTAACTTTTGTGTAAAATTGATTATTTTAATGTGAACTGTTCTCTGTTTGTTGGATCGTTGATGGATAATGCAAATATCTAGCAGTGATCATTTCACTGGATATGTTTAGAGAGTATTACAGAGAATGGAACCGGAACTTGGCATTTAATTAACTCTTTTTCTGTTTTTCTTCAACTATTTCTGTTATAATTTTCGACTCTGTTTCAATTTTCATCCTATAAATTCAACTGAGAAGAACATGCAAAGAGGTGGAAAATACAGCGGCTTGGTTTCGATTTAAGTTCATGTGAAGTGCCTGAATTAGGTTGGCAGTTTCTTTTGTGTTGGGTAATAACAAATTGGTGGGATGCTGCTAACAGGAAAACGGGATCCGTTCAGAATATCAGTTAGCATCTGAAGGAATCGACCAGGCTCAGTTGGCTGGAGAATTATTCCTCAAGGTACTTGTTTCTCTGCCAAATTTGCATGTTTAATGGGAAAATATTTCTGCATACTCTTTGTTTACTCTTCGAGTTATGAATACCAGCAATTTTCTGGTAGTTCTTCGGTGTCTTCGTTCGTTTCCGATTGTTCCTAGCTTAATTTCTGCCAATCAAGTTAAGCAGGTTATGGATTTCATTTGGCTTGAAAGGAAATTAAAGAATCTGCTCTGTATAATTTTCTCTAGGAATTGAAGGCAAGTAACATTCAACTTGAACATGTCCGCATCTGCTATTCTCCATTTGCAAGAACAAGTCACACAGCCAAAGTTGTTGCCTCAGTCCTAAATCTTCCATTTGAAGGCCCCCAGTGTAAAGTAAGTTGTTTTCAAGCGCTCAAATATTTGGTGCTAGTATGATGTGTACTTTCTGCTCAAAGGGAAAGGCACCCTCCTCTCCGTCTGTCTCTTTAATATTTCATGCATTAATCACAAAGTAAATGCTACTTAATAGGTTATGGAAGATCTTCGGGAGCGTTACTTTGGTCCTTTATTTGAACTCAAGTCCCATGATAAGGTAAAGCCAGCAAAAATGTGAAAATTTCTTGCTCGTCTATGACAAGTTGATTGGTGACAAAACCATCTTTTTCTTTCTTCATTTCTTAACAGTATCCAGAGATATGGGCACTTGATGAGAAAGATACATTCATGGGACCAGAAGGAGGAGAAAGTGCTGAAGATATTGCTACTAGACTTGCAAGATTTTTGGCAACAACAGAGACGGAATTTGAAGGGTAACCATATTGGATTTTCCTTTGACAAATCAACAACTTGATGTACTGTGGTTACTCAGATGTACAATGAAGTTAGAATTGATAATGTCTTGGCTTTAATTAATGCTGCTTTGTTCAATCTGTTGCTCGCTCTGCAGATGTGAAATCTTGGTGGTTAGTCACGGTGATCCCTTGCAAATCTTGCAAACAATTCTGAATGCAGTTCATCAACAATCAGGATCCATTTCTGATGATTTAGTATCAACAGTTCAATCAGTGAAGATCCATTCAATCTTGTCACAGCACCGAAAGTTTGCTCTGCTAACTGGAGAACTTAGACTTGTTACATAATCTAAAGCTCTCAATAAGCCAATGTGTATGCAAGTTCTGTACTTCTACATGCAATAAGTCTTCAAGAACTTCTACCATTGCTGATTTATTCTGCTTGTTTCAATTAATGGCTATAAGAGAGAAGCTTCTCGACAACACTGTTCAAGTGTCCAGACAGTATTGACCTAGTATTCTATGTTCAACTATTCCAACTTCCTTGTAATTTCGAGTTTCAACACAAAAGTTGGCTAGATTCATACATTGTTATGGAGACATTTCAAGCTTTCATGTACTCTTAGAATCTCCCTCAGATGGTATAAGAAGACAGTGCATCTGTAGCCAAGATAGAAGTTAAAATTTTCCAACTTCCTGATCTTATCGAGTTTAAATATCGATTAACTTAGAATTCTGGTGGGAAGAATATGTAAATTTGAGAAATGGTGGGTTCATGTTGCTCAGAAAAAAATCTTGTAATGTGTTATAGAACATCTTACATGTTCAGAACTAACATGCATTGGCACCTGCAACTATACCACATCAAAATCTATCAACCAAAGGGCAAAGCCTTGAACATGTTCACTGACCTTTCAATGTCCGAAAATTGATTCAGTAATTTCCCACAGGTAACATCATGACTCTGTAATACAGGTGTCACAACCCCTAATGAACATCCATAAACGAAACTGGTTGTTTGTCTCGACCACTTTGCAACCAATGTCTCATGTAAAATCTACGCAACACCTTGAAAGCCTCGTATGTGACAGATCAAGCATCCAGTGAAGATGGCCTTAATAGCGCTTGCAGAAGATAGATTTGAATCAAAACTCATGTTCCCTGATGAATAAATTAGATCAGTGACCAGCCATTACAGAATCACTGCAAATGGTGGCATGATTCGGGTGTCCACCTGCACTATTTGGCACTTGATCCTCTTCTCCTTTAAAAAAAAGTGGTTTAATCTAATCCTTTGTTGTCCACCGGTAGCCCCTGATCTGGTAACCTCCAAAGTTTTGGTCACTGCCACTTTCACCACCACTTTCTCCACTAGTATATCCTGATTTTCGACGATTCTTCTTACCCCTTGCTACACCGCTGTCACTCATGCATCCATTTAAGAGAGGGTCATCTATACCTTTAATTATCCTCGACGTGGAGGAAGACGTGGATATGCAGCTGTCATCCTTTGTTTTTTTCTTGTCGTGTCTCTTTATGTTTTGTGATATCTTATGAAGTTTTTTAATCCCTTTTTCCATGGGTTCCACTGCTTGATTTACTGTGAATTTCAGATCATTAACAATCTGCAAGGGAGGCCAACAGTGGATTTAGCATCTGAGAAGTATGATTATAATTGATATCAAAGAATTTCAGTTTAAGTATAACAACATAGCAGTCTTATAAGCTGAAGTAGTTGGATTTATTGATAACTGAAATTTGCATGGAAGATCAAAATTAAGGAAATAGCGAGAAAAGAACTTACATATTCACCGGCACCGACCACAACATCACGGACACTTTCTTTGATAGTCATTCCACTCCTAACAGGATCGTCAGGCTGAGGGAGCCGTAACTTCGTGGGTCGCTCACTTTCTCGAATCTCATCAGGATCTACAGGGCAATCAACAGAGGCATAGTCCCCAAGTATTGAGACATTACCGGTAAAACGGTCTCCCATTAACTTGTAAGGCTCAGAAGGGAACACATACAGATGAACGATAGAAGCAATGCCCATCTGTTCTGGATGAAAATAGAGCTCTGTTAAACTTCAATATTTTGAATAATGAATATGTTAACATATATATTACAGAAATACAGATGATAGGCATCTTGTTGCATAAAATCTAGGAACTAGTGTTGGGAATGCGTATTGTGTATGTCCCAGGATACAAAATGGCAAAGAACACAAAAAATTTTACTCATTGTATATAAGTGAATCATTAGCAGCTCCATGGAAGAAACAAATGGAGCATGAATGTAAGTTACGAACTGCACTTCACACATGTCCATTCAGCAGCCTAAAAGATTAAAATAAGCATTTAATCACATAACTGAATATCAATAGCCATAACACCATTAAATCAATTAGTTAATAAAAGGTAAGGAGATCACTTATAAAAATCCAATATTAGTTGTATATAAAGCCAGTATGCTCTGGACAAAACCTTTTCTCCACCTATTGGCCCTTTGGTCCATAAGTAGCAGTAGTTTACTTTCAAGACCATATTCACCCATTGAACAACAGTTGTCAGCAATTACCAAACAAAAAAAAAAGAAATTAAGATGAATGGAAATAGAAGTGTCAATGAACAGCTCTTACACCTCATGGAATCAAAATAATGAAGAATGTGTGATCTTTTGGGTAGAAAAGACTTCACTGAAAATGAAAGGCATCTACCTCGAAACAAATTACGAAATCCTGTACACTTGACTTCAATTGCAAGCCTTGAGCTATCGGACTCTTAAATAAACCAAGAGAGTAGAAAAGAGCAATTGCCACTCCTTGCCACCAAGTCAAAAAAACAATTGATTTGAATGTAACGAACTTGTATAATGGCTTTATATGTGCCAGTTCATCCTTGGTGACATTATAAAACTGAACTAGACAGTACAAAGCCCAAGACTGGCTGAAATTTAGAACCACCGCCATGTAAGGATACCTACAAAGTCACAAGATGTGAAGGGGAATTAGGATACAAATAAGAAGTGCCTATGTGATTAAGATTTTCAAGATTTGTTTTATGGAATTTGATTCATTAATACATTTTTTAAAGATTAAGGAAACAAAAGAATTTAAGTGAAGATACCCGCATCCCAATTTGAAGTCTCCTTCACAATATACATCAAAGGCTTCCAGAATTACTGCTAAAACAGCCGTAAAAGCTTTGATTATCATCTGCCACAAGAAGGTGCAATTAAATTCTTCAAAACTAAGAAAGGAAGAATTGGAAAACCAAAAGCAGAAGCGGAAGAAAGCATATGTCAAATGTGAACATACATATTGAACAATACCGAACTTCACAACTTGGTAAAACCATTGACCAAGCTTCCATGGTTTTAAGAGATAATTCATGGGGAAAGGGTGCTTGACAATCCCCTTTTCATGACCATGTTCTAAAAGAGGTGTTGCACGTCCTTGCCTTTCCATAAACTCAATGGTTCTTTCTTCCCCACCTTTCAGAAGAATGCAAAAGGGAAGCCAAGAATGACCACATCAGAACGAGAATTAAATTGGAAATACTTCTGCCAAGATTATGAACCTTAAAGCTCAAGAAGGCCACCTAAATGAATCAACAATAACTAAGAATCACAGGAAAATCAATAGGCCTTGCACGACCTTCAATTTATGCATCAAAGATGAACACTGCATTTTCAAGTGAACATGGTGAGATGGCATTGGTCTCAACATGTCCTTGAATAAGATTATCTCATTTAATACTTCCCAAAGAGTACTTTATACAAAGCAAGTAATCTACAAAATAACAAAACTAGCTTCCTGCTGCAAGTAGAAAAACTGAATGTGAATAATATAATCATGTATTTAAACTGGTATATGGGGTTAAGATCAATTCAAATTCATTAACTATTTTATTTCCATAACACCCAAATTCTGATCCATGCAACAGATTGGGACCATGGAAGCCAATGTTTTGAGTGCAAAAATGTATGCGACTGTAGCAGAAAACAACATCTACTGGTCTACATGTAAAAAGCCTCGATAATTATCGATGAATAGAGATTGTAAAGTACAAGAAAGCTGGAAACACCAAGTTATGAGCAAATCACACATGACAAATCTTTAGCAAGAGTAAACGGCACAAGGCTGCCACCATATTGGACATTTAATATTGCATTAATTGCATAAAATTTGAGATAAAGCCCTCTTCAAAGGTAAAACCTACCACAGATTACATACCTAAACAGGCAACCAAATATCTTCCAAAGCAATACATGGCAAATGATTCATAGCAATCCCGCAGTATTTCAATATCAACACTGATTGACGGATGCACCAACGATATAAACTGCCCAAAAGCACATGGAAAATATTAGGTAGAAATATAAGCTCGAAAATTTATTTAGAAACAACCAGCCCGGCATCGACTACTCATTATTGTCCTTGAAATGCAAAGAATCTTAACTTTACTTTCTCATCAGGACAAGGAGATTAGCTAAGTAACAGTTCTCATTCCCCTCACATCATCCCTCCCCTTTATTTTGCCAATTTAGCTGAAGACAGATTGCTTTCACATATATTGAACAAGTTTACAACTTTGCCATAGGAAGTTTGTTCATATCACTTACTGACTCTATGGCATAACATGGAACCATTAGGATAACTCCAATCAGGAACTTTTGCTCCTCAGGGTTCTTATACGCAGAAAGGTGCTCGAACAAGAGGTAGAACGACAAACACAGCGTTATAACCACAAAGGCACCAGCCAACAAAGTTGCCCATATAGGAGGGGAATAACTCGATAGAGATGCAATGATATCCTGATAATTCATCGGCTACGATCACTTGTAGACTGGCCTAGAGCTAGCCAGCATAATTGGGATTACCCAACTTCCCGCTCAATAACACACTCGCTAACCACCCACAAGCTCTACGAAGAAAGAAGCCGTTGAAGCCATTGAAACCATTAGATTCAAGAAAGAAGAAGAAAAACCCACAAGGGGTAATCGATTACGAAACAGAAAAGCAATTGAAACCAGAAAGACATTTGCAGGATGACAAATCAAGCCCAATAGTATAATTGAACAAAGTAACAGCTTTGGAGGATCAATTCGGGATACCTGAGCCGTCACTGACCAGAAATAAGTCAAACAAAATGCAATCTTTAGAGAGCTACAGTGGTTGGGTCTGCTAAAAATTTCTAAAATATCGCTACTTTTCTGTGGAACCAAACAGAAAAAATTGAATTTCAGCAGATTATGATCCAGTAAGGGGAAAATATTTGAGAAATCAAAGAAAATGAGAATCAATTAACTGATTGAGAGCTCTCTCATTGGTTTGGTTGTCTAAAAGCAAACGAAAGCATCAAAGTTGGAAACTTGGATGATGAGCAGAAATGAACAGCTCTATATTATTATTACTCAGACACTCCTTCAAAAAGATAATCATCATCAATTTTTTTAAGCAACACTTTTGTAATTTTAAGTACTGATTTCTTCCTTTTAATTACCATAAATTAATATTTTTATTTATACTTAAATTAGCAAATTAAATTATAATTATAATTATTTATTATTTTTTAACAATAATATATAGTCTTATTCACTTGTGTCCTTATTCACTTGTGTCTCATGATCCTTCCATCATGTTCTTGTTATTAGGGTTTGTTTAAACTCATCTTACCACCAAAAAATGACAACATATCCATCAAAAATAATATAATCACATCTTAGATTAATAATATTACCCTAACAAAAAGATTATTTCAAGTGGGATTGACCAATAGAACTCGATATAATTCAAATTTAATAAATTAAGATGGAATTAATTAAAGTTTAAATCAAAAATTAAATTTAACTTTAACTTTATTGAAGTTTAGATTACTCAAGACGGATTAGGTCAAATTCGAACTGGACGAGAAACAGGTAAGTCAAAACTCAGCCTAGAAAACAATACCAAGTACCATCCCTAATAGTAGGAGTGGAAAAAAAAGATCAGAATTGAGTAAGAACAAAAAAGAAATAGGCTTCAACTGTACGGATAACCACAAACTAGACCCACAACTGAAAAAAACTTCCCAATTCAAAGACACTCTCTCATTGTCTCCCACAACACACATAACCGCTCAAACTGCCACTCCAACATAAGGAACCTCTCCTCCAGTGTCACACTTTTTTTCCTCTCTCAAAGATTCAATCTTTGCAGCTCTAGCTCTCACAGTCATGACCAATATCAACACAAACTCCGATCCTGGTTTCTGCTTCCCGCAATCTTCCTCATTATCTACACCATATTACCATCAGAATCCTCGGAAAAAGCGAACAAAACTGATCAAGATTGAACATCATTCGGTTCCCTCTAACAGCATTGCTGCTCCTACCACAACTGCCATAAAGAGAGCAAAGTACTCTGGAAAGAAACCTGACCCTTCTGCTCCCAAGACCACAAGGCCTTGCACCGAGTGTGGGAAGAAGTTTTGGTCATGGAAGGCCCTGTTTGGTCACATGCGTTGCCACCCTGAACGGGCATGGCGTGGCATAAATCCGCCACCAAACTACCGCCGACCTGTTTCGCCAACTCAAGACTTGAGTAAAAGCACTGAAATAGCATTGAGTGCTGATGATCATGAAGTAGCAACCTATTTATTATTGTTGGCTAATGGAAGGGCAATTGGGGATGATCAAGAAGTGGTTCAAGAAGAAGGAAACAGTCGTTTCGAGTGCTCAAGTTGCAAGAAGGTGTTTGGGTCACATCAGGCATTAGGGGGCCACAGGGCAAGCCACAAGAATGTGAAGGGCTGTTTTGCAATAACAAGGAGTAATGGTGGTAGCTGTGAGGATCATGTTATGGAAGATGAAAGTAGAAATAACAAGATGGTGATGGTATTGTCAGGAGGACAAGGGCATCACCAGTGCAGCATATGCCTGAAGGTGTTTTCGAGTGGACAAGCACTTGGAGGCCATAAGAGGTCTCACTGGGAAAAAGGAGAAGAGGCCTCATCGTCATCCATGCTTCAAGGGCTTAATGAAGGAATCAGTTGCGGAGGGTTGGACCTCAATTTGCCTGCCCCGGTTGAAGATGACTCGTCCTCTTCTTGTCTGACTCTGGACTTGAGATTGGCCCTTTGAAGATGGCTCCATCCGTTTTCTACATCTTTGCTCTTAGTTGGTGACTGCTGTTCATTTGTGACCTGTAAAACAGTTGGACATCGGTTAGCTAATAATTAAATCAGATACAATAGATTTTAGTTTTCCACTTATTCTTTGTGTAATGGTTGATGCTAATCATCTAATTTCTTCCATCAAAGTTGTTTTCAAGTTATTTGCCTGTAACATGCAATGTAACATGGATCTGGATTCACATACTGATTGATCCTCATATTAAAGAGAAATATTAAGTAGAGTAAATGTGATCAAAACAAGCGTACCCCCAAGCATGTCCCTTTCCATCCAACAGCCTCAAGACTAGCCCTTAATTATCCAAACAGAATATCCAGATCTTCAGTTTGGCTTCACAGGTAGTCAGCTCCAATATAAATGTAACAACCAATTGATCATCACCTTCTCAACAGACAGGGAAATCAGTTTTGTGGGCCTGTAAACTTGATATAGTTCCTTGGCCCCAACCTTTCTGTACTCCTTTGAGGGCTTTTAATGCAATCCCACTGCCATCATCTCTGACACAGGGAGACAAAATATGCAAAATCAAGAATTGAGAAGCAACATCCTCAATAATCATATAGATACACACAAGTTAGAAAAGCCAATAGGTTAAGTAGTTTGCAAACATCTAGAGGTGATAAATAATCACAGCCCTAGTGCAAAGGATTTGCATGAATTATTGGCATGGTTGAATAATAATTATGAGCCAATGAGCACTGGCTCAAGTGGTGTGTATCCCCTAACCCTGGTGTCTGAAGTTCAAGTCGTCTCCTTATCATCAAAACAGTAACAATAATGATAATTATGGATAAACTCAGACTTCATAACTTAATGAAAAATGCCACCAAATGCGTTAATAAACATTTAAGAAGTACCTGTGCAGTATGGTTTGCCAGTCACTTTCGCCGTCCTTCTTTTCTTTCCCATGAGTATAACCTCTTGCATTATGAGACACCTTGTCCTCCACATTACCTTTTGAAGCTATTTCCATCATCCTTTCTGCAAGCTCATCAGCCTCATATTTGTTTCCTCTTTGATTAAAGCCATCAATAACAGGCATAAATGATGCAGGATCAAACCTATATCGTTTATCAATTAGCTTATGTAGGACATTACTAGCATCCTCCAATCTTTTATCTTTGCAAAGTCTGTTAATGAGATCTTTATATGGGAACTTCCTCACATCAAAAAATCTATCTAACGCACTTTCAAACAGTTTTTTTGCTTCAATGACCTCCCCTCCAACCAGTAACTCATCTAACATCAGCCTATAAAGAGCTTCCTTCTGGCCACACATACTTAGAGCAATCTCAAATACCTCATGTGCTGTTTTAAAATCACAGGCTTGACAGAATGCTCTGATTAAGATTCTGAAGGAAGATATCTTGGGGGAAATCCCCACCTGCAGCATCTCATCCAAAACAGAAGGTGCATCTTTAATTCTTCCTCCTTCGCATATGGATTTAAGCACACTATTATATGTGGAGAAATTAGGAGAAACCCCTCTTTCTCTCATCTCATCCATAAGTCCATAAATTTCAAAATTTAGGCTTTTCTTCCCTAAACCTAGTATTAAAGAATTATAAGTTTGTAGGGTTTTGTTGCAACCTTTCTTCTCCATGTCCTTAAGCACCCGAAATGCTGATGTTATCTTTCCTTCTTTGCAGAAGCTATGAATAAAAGAATTATAAACGGCAGAATCAGGCTGTAAGTTCTTCCCCATCATCTCAATGAACTTCTTTTTGGCTTCATCCAGCCTCCCAGCCTTGCATAAAGCGCTAACAATAGTTGAATATGTAATCAAATCAGGCAAGCATTTTTTTCTACTATAACTACCATCCACCAAACCAATAAATGAATTCCCCAAATTACCAAGTGCAGCATTTCCATGCATCCACATTCCACTTACGATTTCTATTGCTTTGTCTATCTGTCCACTATTACACAGACCATTAATCACAATATTGCAGGTCACAATATCCATACCATAACCTCTCTCATTCATCTTTTGCAGCAATTCCTCTGCTTCGGATGCCTTTCCCTCCTTCCACAGACTATGTAACAAAATGTTGCAAATGTAGGTGTTAGGGGAACAACCGTTTCTCATCATCTCCTCGAGAACTTTGTTAGCTTCATCTACCTTTCCCTTACTGCAATATCCATGCAGCAAAGTGCCATAAGTTATTGCATCTGGTGAAATACCAGTGGATATCAT
Organism: Erythroxylum mucronatum; assembly: GCA_027563825.1. Lineage (NCBI taxonomy): Eukaryota > Viridiplantae > Streptophyta > Magnoliopsida > Malpighiales > Erythroxylaceae > Erythroxylum > Erythroxylum mucronatum. Next base: position 35,054,118 of record JAOSBP010000205.1, read on the forward strand.
GGCCTTCTTCAGCGTTCTTGCTTCAACGAACATTTCATTCTTGCATAATCCATCCATAACAATGTTATACAAGTATATACTAGGCTCAATGCCTGAATCCACCATCTCTTTAAGAACCATTTGAGCCTCAAAAAGCTTCCCATTCCTGACAAGACCCAAGAGCCATACATTATAACTTTGCAAAGTCATTAAATTGCCACTTTTTTTCAGGGACTCGACCAATGTCTTAGCTTCATCTAGCATTCCTTCCTTACAGAACCCCTCAAGCATTAAATTGTACGTTATGGTATTAGGGCAAGGCAACCCCAACTCTTGATCAAGTTGCATATCTCTAAAAATTCTGGAAGCTTCCAAAACATTCCCTTCCCTACAAAGAGCAGATATCCTAGCGTTGAAGGTCACCACATCCGGGACCAAACCATCCCCCCTCATTTGCTCCAACAGTTTTTCAGCATCATCAGTCTTACCTAACTTGCAGAAGCTGGAAATCAGAGTATCATACACTATCCTATTTGGAGAAAAGCCTGAGCTTTTCATTTCAGACAAAAGCTCCAACCCTTTGTCAGTAAGTCCAGCTCTACAATACCCACGAACCAAAATGCCAAAACTGAACTCATTCGGTTTACACCCTTTCTCCGGCATTTTGTCAAACAAATCACGGGCGTCCTCCAAACGCCACATATCACACAACAAACCAATCAACAGATTAAAAGTATAAGTCTGGGGAGTTACTCCAGCGACCGCAATATCTTCATATAGCCAAGATACATGATCCAGGCGACCTTCTTTGGCACAAGACTTTACAAGGATATTGTACAAATAAATAGAAGGCGGAGATTCTGGGAAGCGAGAGCGCAAGGATTTAAAGCAAGAGAAGGCCTTATCGAAGAGACCCGATTGAGCCAAGACGCGTACGAGGGAGGAAAGATTGGATTGAGGGGAGTGTGAAGAGAGGAGGAGTTGGTGGAGGAGGTCGAGTTCGTTGAACATTTTGGCGCGAATGAGGATGCGAGTAATGATGGGAACAGAGTGGGAAGAATTGGTGTTGTAGGAGGCAGGTAAGGAGAGGATGCGCTTGAAAAGGTTCCATGCTAGTTTAGGGTCGTGGACGTTCTTGAGGAGAGTTCTGGTGAGCTTTCTTGTTGGGTCCATCGAATTTTCGCCAGTCCTAGTCGGACGTTTTGGTTCTTGTGTCGTCGGTCTGTCTGTATGTCTTCGTGAGTCCAAAACCTTCTAAATGCACCGGTGGCCACTGATCAGAAGAATTCCAGGAAACAAACAGAATCCATCTTCCTTCCTCTTCCTCGTGCAATCGTTCATTTCAGGTCCTTGGATTTACACTCCATTCCTCCATGATTAACGCTCAAAAGTCGTTAATGTTTTATATGGGCATTGAGTAAACTTCGAGCCGATCAATAACGATCCGTGAACCAATGATTCAGAATTTCGATCCCAATTTCCAGTTCAGCCCAGCCCAATTCAAATCAATGAATAAATGTTCAAATTAATCAAATTTTAGGTTGAACTCGAAATTTAAAAAGTTACTTTGCTTCAAAATTGCTTAAATCAAACCTTATTTATATCCGCTCGAGTCGCCTAATCCGAACTTAATGAAACCTTAAGTTAGGATTAAATCCGGAAAAAGAAACGATTCAATTAACAAATTTGATCCAATTAATACTTTATAAATCCTATCAACATATATTTTTCTCACGAATTTCAACCATGTTAATTGAAAAAATCACAAAGAAGCAAACTTCACCATTTTTTAAACTTTTTCAATTGAAAATTTCATAAAGAAGCTAACTTCACCATTTAGACCCTTTTGGGATTGAATTTCTTTCTAATCCTTGCTCGATCAAGCAAACACATGGAAGGATTGCATTTGCTAAAACCAAAAAGGAATGTCATTAGTTCCAGCAACCTCCATTTTTCGCCTCCTTTGTAGCCAGGTGTTACTTCCTGCCATTTTCCTCATCAAACAAGATAAAGAAGTGAGGAAACATCCTTTGACTCTGACTCCGCCACTCTAGTTGTTGCTTTTCTTTCTGTTATTTTGAAAATAGGTGTTTCATATTCTGTCACTCGATTTCTCAACATTCGATTTTATTTCTTTAAATGAATGACATCTTCTGGAAACTCTAACTACGGGTTAAACCGAATTATCAAGAGACCACCATTAAAGAAACTACTAAGATATGATTTCATTCCATGGGTGGAGGAGGAAGAAGACTGTAAAAGTTGATCATCTTTTGTTGTAGTAGGAATTGTATCAATGGAGCTACATTTAGTTGGGTATTTTTTATTAGTAGTTACACAATAATGGAACAAGATAAACTCCTATACTTGTTAGATTGTTAAGACAACTTTTAACTTTCTATTCTACAATGGACTTTCTAATTTGATCTTCCCATGAAAGAATTGCTATGCGAGGAGAGAGAGAATGTGTGTGCAACAAAACTATTCAACAATATCGCATCTTTGCAGATAAGGGTTATCATACCGGACATATCTAGACCAGTAAGACTTGTACTTGGAAACAGCCAAATCCAACCATGGCTTGTAATTTCCGTTGTAATGAACCACAGCTGCATTCTTTATCTCCGTTTTGTTGAGGGCTGGGTCATAACCAAGTCCCAGGACATGCCAGGTACGATCCAATGGAAAGGTCAGGTTATAGAAAGTGATCAATCCAGGTGGCAATGTGCCCAATTTCCAGAGAGTTCGGTCTTCATTCTGCAAAGCAGTTCATCTCAATTAGCTGAAATCAAGGATTTTGACTCGGTGAAGGCAAGTTTATAATGGAAAGAAATCGATATTAGAGAAAGTGAAATCTACAGCTAACTCAACCATCATGAAAATATTATAAAAGTAATCGCAGTTAAAGTTTTAGAATCTTGTTGCAAGCACCAACATCAATATTTAGATTTGCAATTATTCTGCATGAAACTAAAAAATAGAGCTGTAGTTTTGCAGATATGCATCCCATCCAATTCATCCGCAAACATGACAAAAGTCAGTAAATCTAGCCACATAATTATCATCTGCTGCCCTCTCAGAGCATCCTTAAGCTTCAGTTAATCGCTACCAGAAAGCTGGTTTATCTTTAAAGAAAATGGGAAGTAGCTAATATTATGGTTTTAATCCAAATGCAGGAGATGACAAATGTCATGATAAAGATTTCTATATGCCTACTAAATGAAACTTGTAAGAAAGCGGAAATTAGTGCTTACCAAATCTTGCCATCGATGATATATTCCAGTGATATTTCGCTTTCTCCACTCCTTCAAGTCAAACATGTTCATTCCAAATGCCCAACCACAAGCGTTCGGATCAAAATTCTCATAGATATTTGGATTAGAGAAGTTAAGGTACTTGTCGAACCTATGGAAGCTCTCTTTGCAAGTCTCCACTGCACCATTAACCATCCCTTTCAGGTCAATCGACCACAGTGGTGTCAAATCCTTCTGAACTACAATATCATCATCTAAAAAAAGGATCTTTTCTAGCTTTGGATAAACTTCTGGAAGATAGAATCTAAGATGGTTCAGCATAGAAAGATATTTGGGATTCCTGTATTTAAGATTGTCTGACCCAGCAGATAGGGACGAAGGATGATTTGCCTTGAAATAGTATTCTTTTATCCTGGCAGATTCAAGTTGACGCAAAACTGAACAGTAAGAGGCATTCAACCACTTAAAATCATCAATGTTCTGAACTTCAACTGTAGCATTTTGTGGAGGGTTAAGAATAAACCACATTTTCATAGCAGCAAAGTTCAATTTATCAGTGACTATATGGAACACGTGTCTCTCAGGATGTTTTGCATTGAGTGCAGTAGAGTTGACAACCACAGATGTTGCCAGAACATTGTCAGAGAAGATGGCATAGTGATAAAGTGAAGGATCCTCAACCTTCGCTCTGTTAAAATATGCCTTACTTTGATAACCCTGTGCGAAATAGTCAGATGCAAGTTGAAGAGGAAGGCAATGCAATGATCTTGGGACTGTTTTTGCAGCCAACTGAATCAAGAATGCACTTTTTTTCTTCAGAGAATTTACATTATCTTCAGTTGACTGAATCATTGCCCGTAACTTCCTTGACATTGTAGGGCATTCGTATAATCGATCCTTTGCCAATGAAAGAATGTGCCCAATTGCTTTTGCTCGAACTAATGCACTGGAGAGAAGGAAAAAATGTCTCTTCATGAAAATTGTGACTTGAAATGCATACCCAGGAAAGGAAGAGGAAAATAGTAGATGTCATACCTAGGTGAAAGCTCAGTGTCGGAATTTGCTTCTCCAATAGCATGTTGACTTTCTCTAAAGTGTTTCACGAGTGAGTTGTAAAGACCAGTTTCGTTATTTGATTTAGCAATATTTGCATATGCCTTGGCCATAATGATCTGGTCGCGCATCAGTTTCAACATAGAATCAGAATGTGGACTCTCGTAGTCTCTCCGCCAAATACTGTATTTTCCCTTGACTGTGGTGTCCAAGGTTTTAGACCGGTTAACTGCAGCAGCTTGCATCTGGTAATCTGCTTCTTTATCCAGTGCAATCAGCTCTGCAGTTCGTGACTCCCTCCTTTTCTTACGAATCATCTGAAGAACAATGTAATAATAATAAGTTGTTGAAGTAAAAGCAAAAACCTTCAGTGAACGAAAACAAAAGCTACTGCTACTGACAGTTAACCTGGCGCTTGAGCTTCACTGGGTTCATCTGTGATTTCAAAGGACTCAAGATTCCACCTTCTCCAGCTTGGTGATCACCCACGGAATGTTCAGCATTATCTTGAAGCTCAGTTTCATCAACAAATGAGTTTTCCAGTTCCTGAAAGCAAGAAAGTAGTCAAGGAAATGCCCTTTCTAGTCTGAGAAAAGAAAAAAGAAGAAAATTTAGATCAAACAATTCCTCATCTAGCCATAAGAAGAAAGAAATCATTTTGGAAGAAACTAAAAAACTCAACAGCAAACTATGACAAGAGGGGATTACTTGGGAAGCCTTTGGCTGATCATGGAGTTTATGTGAAGAAGGGATGTCCAATACCCAGGAAGCAGAGAGGTCCTTCATTTTCACCCTACTGACTCGAACAGCACCAGAAGTGTCGGTGTATGTTCCAATTATGTCAATATCCTATGCAACCGGAAAAGCATCAAGGTCACCCAACCACATGCCTACTCACTACCTTCAATTCACAGATACTCATCCAAGTGATTTCATGCATTCAACCAGAAATATAGAAATATTCCTTAATTTTTCTTGATTTTTGGTAGCAAAACAGAAGAATAGTAAGACGTTCATTGGATCTCCATATTCAACGAAATTTTCGAAGCAAAAAATGGGAAAAAGGAGGAGGAAGCACCTTGATACTATTGCATCCATGGCAGTTAGAATTGAGGTCTCTAGCTCTACAAGAATCAACAAACAGATAACACATACGCAGTGAGGTACACATAAATTGATCAAAAGAGAATGAGGAAAAGATCGAAAATTTACATTACAAAATCACCAGACAGCATAGGAAGATTGAAGGTAAGCTGCGAAAACATAAAAAAAGAAGAGAAATGAAATGATGATCGAGTAATAGGAGAAGAAAACAAGTGATTGGAGAGGCGAGTACGATTGAGATGCAGAGGAGTAGGAGAGAATGGAAGAAACTCGTGAACTCTGAAAGTCCAGTTTCCATTGTGAATCACAACCAACTGGCTCCACCTCCACTCCACGGATCAACATCTAGTTCTTCCGTTTCATATCTCTTTTTTCCTTTGCTTCAAAAATCCACATTTCCTCTTCTATTCTAAAGATCAAAATTGGATCCAGATTAGAATAGAAGAAAGGCTTTTCTGGCCCAAAAGGCCTTTGACAATAATCTAAACCTAGTGGTCCAACTCATGAATTCAGTCCTTTAAATCTGCCAACTAGAAATGGTAATAGTCCGAACTTGACCCGGCCCGATATTCATTATCCACAAACTGAACCTAATTATCTAAAATGACGTTGTTTTACATGATTATATTAAAATGATGTCATTTTAATGAAAAGTTTAAAATATCTAGATCAGGTTAAATCGAGCTTAATTCAAAACTCAATCAACTCGTACTTAATCTATTGTATCAACTCTGCTCCCGACTTAAAAAATTATAGAATAGAGTAACGACGACAGAGAATATAAATCGAATTCATCATTTAATTACAAATCGTTAACTAATTAAGTTACTTTAAGATACCTAATTTACGAACTATTACATGGTTCCCAGACAATTGATAGAAAGAGTTGCAACTTGGATAGCTGATTAAAAGTAGAAGCATAGTGTGAGACCAAAAAGTTGTCGGTGAATATATAAAACCAATTAAATTGGCCTCACACAACAGCTTAAGCTATTGTAATGAAATGGTCACTTAATAAAATTGCTAATTTGAATCAAATCGCTATTGACTCCTTGATTGAGTGAAAGTGAACATACCCTTGAGTCCTACCGCTTAAACCGAGTTTGTCAATTAACTATGAACCATTAGCTTATCAAATAGCCAGAAAGTTAACGAGGAGTCCCACCATTATCAAAAAAGAAAAATCTAAACTTGCTTTTGCTTTTGAATTCTTTCATATAAATTATAATTAGTTCTTGTAGATTTGTATCTGAAATTCCATTACTGTAAATTTCCATTGCTGTTTCCATACATTCATCATCCCAAGGACAAGTAAAAGATGGGGTCTTTATCTCCAACTCTGTAAAGACTTTGGAGCACATAATGGGAAGGTTTCCAGATTCAATAACAAATGAATTCACTTTTTATAACAATACCAAGCAACGTCCTCTTACCTATTACACCTGATTACAGTTCCTGAGCAAGCAAAATGCAAAGCCCTTTCTATCCTCAGTTCATGGATTCATGAGGGAAGGGGCGGGGCTGATCACTGCTTTCTCCTTTTAGGTTTATCTTACCCGTGGAGGATGTTGATGGACTCGACTCCCATCCTGCCTCGGATGAAGTGGGGAACGAGATTGCAAAGGTTGTTGTTGGCCTTGCCCATGTCGCGGCTGAGTTGCAGTCCGCTTTTTTGCACGAGCTCTAAGCTCCGGTTGCCTCTCATTGCTCGATGCTATCCGCTCCAATGTTTCGACAACATCTTTCATCGGTGGCCGGTGCTTTGGCTCTGATTCAAGGCAGGTTGAAGCAAGCTGTGCTATTCGAAATGCTGCCTTTGAAGGATATCTTCCCTCCAATCTGGAGTCCATTATACTCTTCAACTTTCTCTTGTCATGTAAGAATGGCTTGATCCAGTCTACTAGATTCTGTCTTGCACTCGGACGGCTTGTATCAAGCGCCCGCAAACCAGTCAAAATCTCAACCAAGACAACCCCAAAACCATAGACATCGCTTTTTACATACAAGTGCCCTGGTTTTATCATCAAAATGTTAGATCTCATACCAAAGATTTTAAACAGCCTCCGTTATATCTGATCTATAGGACCAAATTCTTTACCTGTTGCAACATACTCAGGAGCTGCATAACCATAGGTCCCTATTACCCTTGTTGTTACGTGTGACCGGCTAGCCGAGGGGCCCAATTTCGCCAAACCAAAATCTGATATTTTGGCTGTATAAGACTACATAACAAAAGCAAAACATGTCGTGAAGCTCGTCATCTAAAACAGAAGCACCGTACAAATACCAATCCTCACAGCATCTATGGAAGCATGAGTTATAATCCTCGAAAGATGAAAGAAGAGAAAAACGAAGGCATATCTGAATGAAAAGCTGTACATGAAACTAATCCTGATGCAGAGATCTTGGCAGGTCATTGACAAAAAACTTACCCCATCAAGCAGAATATTCGATGCTTTGAAATCGCGGTAGATGACTTGCTTGTCAGACGTATGCAAGAATTCAAGTCCTTTTGCCGCCCCTATAGCGATCTTAAGGCGTGTGTCCCATGAAAGCGGTTGAACAGCTGAGCCTCCTGAACCCATTACAAAAAATCGCAAGTTAAAACACCTACATGTACATGTAATCATGTAGACATCACAAACAAAAGTGTGTGGGTGCGTTATCAGACACAAATAAGCACATAAGAAGCTGGAAACGACAAAACAGAAGCAACATTTAATGAAATTATTCATTCCACAAATAAAGGCAGAGCCAGAAACAAAAGAACGAAAGTAACATTTTATCAAAATATCATAGCCCTTACTTCCAAATAGATGGTTCTCCAAACTTCCTTTTTGCATAAATTCATAGACAAGGAGAAGCTCCCTCTCCTCCCAACAATACCCTAGTAGCCTGACGAGGTTAGGATGATAAAGTCTTCCCAAGAAATTAACCTCCGACTGCAGCAGCAAACCGAAAAATTAGAACTGAAGTTGCTATAAATGGAAGTGTATGAATAGTTGACAACTAGCTATAGAAAAATTTTCAATATCACTACGTGTGTACATGCAAAGATGCATGTATCACCTCTGCAGTGCATCAAAATAACAAGCAGAACAACCTTGAGACTATGGACATGAACGATAATGCAGGAAATTGTTTAAGATAAAAATGTTCACACATTATGACACCCTTGTCCAAGAACTTCCTTGCCTAACCTGTGCTTCAAGGATAGAAAACTCCAGTTTCATTCAATTGTAGTTGAGATTCAACTGTCTCCACTATTTTAGTGCTGCTTAATATCACAAAATCTTTTAAATTATTAGCACATTCATTCATCTACCCGTAGGTAAATTACCTGCCACTCCTCAAAACCTTGCAGGCTCTCACTGTTCAATTTCTTGACAGCAATTACAGTACCACTTCCACTCTTCCCAGGGCCCCTCTCATCAAGCCAACCTTTGAAAACTTTTCCGAATCCTCCCTCACCAAGAACTGTATCAGGTCTGAAATTCTTGGTAGCAGACTTGAGTTCCGCAAAGGAGAATACTCTCAAGTTGGGTGCGGGCAAGATTTGCCCATTCGGATAGGCCTCAACACTGTTTCCACCTGAAAATTGACTGTTGACAGAAATGCTGGAAGATGTCGTGTTGGCAGTCCCAGAAGAAATTGTATTGCTGGTCGTCTGAGACATTCCTGCTGCAATAATAGAACTGAAGTTGGCTATATCCATAATCGAGATCATAACATCAACCCAGGTCAACAAAAGTAAAGACTTTCTCATATGGATGAGCAGTACATATAAATTTGGGGTTAAATTCAAATGGATCTCGTCGAAAATTAACAAATAGAAAACCCAGATGAAATCCACTGTCGTGGAAGATAAAATTATTGAGAGAAAAAGGCTTCATAGTTTCTTGGCTACCAGCTTCTCAAAAGTCAAAACTTTCAGACAAACAGTCTTCGATCATCAAAGAAAAACAAAACCCAGATCACAAAAACTGAATAAATAACAGGAGCACGCTTGAGCTTGTTCGAAAACCAAGTTCCGTGTGTAGTGAGTGAAGTATACCTGAAGAGAGATGGTAGTTAGAGGATGCTGTAGAAGTAGGAGGATTAGCAGAAGAACCCCAACAGTTCCCCATCTCAAGGAGCTTATGCAGACAGCTTAATAGTGATTCCGTAATCCAAATTTTCAATGATTCAACGAGGACGATGATGAGAAATCAAATGAAATCAGAATCATCAACTGGCTGCTATTTATTTCCTTCAATTTCCTACTTGGTCAACCGCCAACCCAGAAAGTGAATAATCAGAAAGTGATAGGAAAGCGTTTAGATAAAAAAAGTTTATGAAATGGGCTTCGAGCAAGCTCGGTTAGGGTGACTCTCTGCATCGAGATGTTAATGAATTGAGTAAAAAGACCAGGTCTTTGATAGAAAAAGAGGACAGGAGTGGTACTTTTGGCGGGTACTGGTGATGTTAAGTCAACTGACGTGTTAAGGAAAAATGTATTTGTTTTTGTCAGTCAATTACGGAGAAGAATTCAAAGAAATACACTCCCCCAAATTTATTGACTTCTTCTATTTATTAAAATAATCTATTTAAAATTGAATAAAAATTATTTTGATAGTAATTTAAATTAATTTTAGACAAATATGATCTAATGAACTAAAATTAAAATAATATTATTTAATTTAATTTAATTTTTCTTTAATTAAATAAGTTTTTCCTGAGTTAATAAAAAATTTAAATCTATTTCATTTTTGTCATTTTTAACTTTATCACTAAAAATTGGTTAAAAATTGGAAATTTAATTTTAATAATTTAAATTTTGAAACTGATTTTAATTAATTATCTAATTTAAATATTAAAATTTTGAATTATATTAAAGAAATCATAATTTGTAACATCTCATATCACCCGCTTATAGATATTGTCCGCATTGAGCCCTGGCCCAGCCAAGCCCTCACAGTTTTGCTTTTTCCGAAGTCTTCCCATGAGGTCACCTAACCCAGAACTACTCTCATCCAAACACATTTAACCTCAGAGTTCAGATGAAATCCGGTGCATTAGGTCATGAAAAATGCGTCTGTAAGAGAGAGGTATTCGTACCTTATAAGGCGTACTCCGTTCCCCTCTCTAATTAATGTGAGATCTCACATTCTCCACTTCCTGAAGGCCCTGTCCTCTTTGAGGTCCAGCTTAGATACGAGGATATTTAACAAGATAATATGATAATTTTTATAAATAACTTTATTATTATAAATTTGTATAACCATAAAGAGAATATCTCTTGAGAAGGGCTAAGGATATGAGGCTTCACCAAGTCCTGCTTTTTGACTTTTGACACAACTACTTGATATAATGGGTCCTTAATCTCAACGACCATCATTGTTAAGTCCTATTCCTATTTTTCGTTCCGTACAATAACAACAACCATAATACTCCGTAAAAATGAAATTTAAAAAAGGTTGATTTGTACGCATCCTAACCGTTAATTAGTAGAGAAGTTCTTTCCACTTTTTGTGTATTATATAAGTTAATTTTATAAATTATTTAATTTAAATAATTTCTAATTAAATAATAAGTTGAAATTTAATTAATATTTAATAATTTTCATATGTCTTTACATTTCAACCCGTTATTCTCTTTAAAATTTTAAATAAACTATAATACTTTTTTCACTTGTTTTATATTTTTTTACCTTTTATTTACGTCGAATGTTTTTTAATATTAGTAATTAAATATGATAATAAGTCAATTTTAAATTAATTTTTTCTTAGCCTAAACACAATATAAAGTATAATTAGAATCGGATCAAACCTTTCAAATCCAAAATAATTGATTTTTAAGTAAAAATGATGTTTTGATTCTAGAAATTGACCCAAACTGATTTCCCTGATTTAAATTTAAATGTAATTAACTTAGCTTTTATTCATTAAATTCATATCAAATCGATCTCAAAACAATAAACGTATAATTAAACTCAAGTCATATTAATCGATTTTTATGTCAAAATGACACTAACTTAAACGAATTTAAATCATTCATAATGGAAGTAGTTGCAGCTCCTAACTAAACATAAAGATTGATTAATTGAATTCATATCAAATTGAATCTATTTCCAAATGTCTTCTCTATCAGTTATAAGGTAGAATGAATGTAAGATCTATAATATAATGTGCCTAATTTGTAGAAATTAATTACCTTCGATTGTATTTAGTTAATCAGACTGAGCCTTTGAGTAATTCACAAAGTTGCTCGTTTGTGCCATAAAATCACAGATTTAAGTGACGAAAATAGTTTATTTGTAAAATTTAAAAGAACGACTACGTATAATATGAGTATATGACTATCGTCAAATCCTCACAAAAATAAGAATCTTGTACACGGGATATATTGACTTTTTTTTACATTTTGGGTATATTAACTTTTAGTATTTAGTTAATCATTACTTTCATAAAATAAAGTTGATGTTACAATTCTTTTGGCATAAGCATAAAAAAAATTATATACATAATTTATTTTACGAACTTTTTAAATATAAGGTCACTTAAAATATAGGTGTTTTTTTTTGGTCTTTTAAAAAGAATATGAGGTTTTTAGAGACATAACATATACGTCAACATTTGAGGTCTACATCCGGTTAGTTTTAGGCCTTAACTTTAGATTTGATGACCTGCCATCCACCGAATGAATTTGTGGCGTGACTGAAATGACCTCTGGTACAACATTCAACAAAATTGGCAGAAGGTAATTGGTTGGGAGGTTTCTTTAGTTACAACATTCAAATGGTACTTAGTTGGGGGTTTCTTTGGCAGTATTGGTATTGCTACTAATATGGTTGCAGAGTTGTCAGCCATCTTCTTTGGTCTCCTCGCAGCTTGGGATAGGGGGCACAGGCATGTCGTCCTTTGCTCCGATTCTTCAGAAGCGATTCGTTTAATTCGAGATGGTCATTTTCTGATTCATCCCATGCTAACTTGTTGGGTAATATTTCAGCAATGTTGCACTGGGATTGGAATGTTGTTTTTATTCATTGTCTGCGCGAAGGCAATCAAGTAGCTGATAGGCTTGCGAAAATGGATAGTCGGTCTTCTACGTCCTTTCAGTTTTTGGACGCACCTCCTCCTGAGGTTGGCCTTAGTTTGTTAGCTGATAAGTTTGACATTTTCTTTGAACGTCAGTAGCCTCCTCCTTTTTTGGGGTCGTGTATTTTTTCCTTTCATTTGCACCCAAAAAAAAACAAAATTGGCGGAAGGATAAGATCTTCTATTCTAATTAATTAGTTCTTACTTTGTTTTATTAAATTTCATTCGCACATTTATATAAGATCTATATAAATATATGGATTAAATTAAGTACTATAAGATTAAAATATCATAACGAGAACAAGATGCTCCAACCAATACACAAATTATACATTTGAAATGACGCCTCACGAGATAGCCTATCGGTAGAAAAGGGGAGAGGATTGTATAAGAAGTAGCTTTTGTGTAAGATGATGTAGTCCTCCTGATGGTGACCTGCCTTTTAAAGTAGGTACCTCTAATATTATTTAGGATCAGACTCGGATATATTTATCTATGAGTTTGAGTGGGTGATTCATAGGTCTCAGGATAGTCGGGCAAAATCCGAACATAAGTTATAAAAAAAAGGGCCTACAATGATTAAGCCAAAAGCTGTCCTTAAAAAATGTTAATAAGATTTGTCTCTAAATTTACTGAAAACTTGCCTGAAAATCTGGAAGAGTTAAAAAGGCTTTAGACTTTTCAGATTTGATGAAATAACTAAGAACCCTAGTAGGAATGATCCATAATTTGAAACCACTCTTTACATATTCAATAATGCGTTTACCGTGTACCGTGGGTTGTATTTATATAAATTATAAAAAACACCTTGAAAATGTGATAAATTCTAATGTTTGAATTCAGGTCGGTTTAAGAGAAAAGTCGTCTGACGAAGAGGAGGAAGCTTTTGAAACATCCACTTAATTATTTATTATTAAACTATTGTATCTATCTAATGTTACATTCCCAGTACAGTCCAATATGTTCTATTATTCTTAATTCTGGCATTCACATGCAAACGATGGTACTAATCCGGTTCGGGTCAAGCTGGAAAATTTTTATACAGATTTAGACTCGGTTTGACACTCAAGATTTGCTTTTAATTCTGATCAATTTTGAACGATTCGAAATTAGATCAAACCCAAGTTAAATTAATTATTTTAATTTTTTATAAAAATTCTAAAGTAGCGTAATTTTATTTAAAATAATGTCATTTATTTTATTTTTTTGGTCTTAGACCAGGGTATCTATTGGCGGACCCAATGACTAATCCCCTCGCTGGTTGAGTCTCGGATTCAACAATTTAAGTTTGAGCTTGATTTGAAACCCAAAATTTGAAACAAAGCTTGAATGTAACTCAGAAATTTGGTCAAGTCTTATTGAACCCGTTGGATTTGAGCATCAACGTCATCCTTATTCACATCCTTAGGTGCGTAAAATTTAGTGGTTATCAGGGCTCAAAAAAATTCATATAAAAATATTATTATTTTAAAATTTGATTTTATATAAAAAAATTTACCCCATTAATTTAATTCAGTAATATAAAAATACTTTAAATATTTTGCCGTAACTCAAAAAAATTTCTAAATCCGTATTTATACGGGTGAATTGCATTTATTAATTTTAACTACTTCTAATATATTATCGAGTGTACATATTAATTCATAAATATCCATTTTCAATATAAAATTTGTTAAACTAATAACTCAAAGAATAGATTAGATCGTAGCTCGCCCATAACCCATAGTCCACAGCCCAACCTATCTTTTTTTTAATCTAAAAAATGACTTCGTTTTTAAAATAACAGTTGAGCTCAACTCGATTTTAACCTGTGGCCATATCAACTCGGGCCAAAATTAGGTTGAGACAAGTTGGGCTAAAATTGACATCCCTAAATAAAATTAGGGTTGGTAGGAGTTAAGCAGAGCCATATCAAAATAATGTAGTTTTGGTTATTAAATTTTTAGAGCTATATTTGCTAAATTTGTGTTGAATCAACACAACTATTGCAAATAACTAACAAATAAACAAACAATTGAGTCGGACTAATATTAACATTTATTTATAAAGCCTCAATTTTGCAATTAGAAAACCTCTTATGATTGGAGTTTTTTTTAAGATCGAATCAGATTTTTGTTCATCCCTTACTATGATAATATCTTGGGGTTTACAGTGATAACTCGGCATATCTACTATATGACCATTAACTAAAATATGTCTGAACCTTCTCTTTTTTCGGAGATTAAATCGGAACAAAACAATTCGAATTAGACCCGGTCAATTAGAATGTGTATTATCCATATAGGGGATCTTCCAATTGAGAAGATCTATTGACCTGAGACCCTTGGAATATCTGACAAAAATTGTTTCTTTGTGACTAAAAAAATTACAGGTTTGAAGCATGAAAATAATCTTTTGTAAAAATATATAAAAAAAAGTTGCGTATATCAATGAACTTTTTTAGACCGTCACAAAGTAAGGAGCTTTATGCACTAGGTATGTTAACTTTTAGGGTGAGCTTTGGAGCATTTAGTAAAATTGTTTCTTTGTAACCATAAAGTCATAAGTGGGTACATTATGACCTTTTTCAGGCACTCGCAAACTAAGAAGCTTTATGCACCGGGAACGTTAACATTTGCATTTTTTAAAGATTGAGAGATGACTCTCGAGCTTAATTTTTTATTTATTTATGTTATTTTGTTATACTTAGTAAAATGATATTGTTTTAATTATTGAAGTTAGTTGTTATGAATGAGCCAATGAATCGATAGGGCCCGTTATGAATGAGCCCATGGGGCCGGTTTTGCACAACGTTAGCACAAGATATATACGAGGAATTGCAAAAGGAAAAGGTCATGAAAATGGTTATGCAAATTCTCTCTCTTTCTCATCTCAATTCTCTATATTTCCTCTTCTCATCCCTTTCTAGTTAATCTTTCTTTTAGTTGTTACATATTTTCCTTTGAAGAACACTTTGTAATCTACTGTTTAATCAATATCAGTCCACCAGATATTTCTCTTTTGCTCTGTATTTGGCTTGTGTTCTTTGTTTATACTAGCATTCATAACATTGGTGCTTTCATTGAGTTTCCGTTCAGATGACGGAACCCAATACTTGTTTGAACATGGCTCGCTTCTCCGGTCTCCATCCTGATCGGTGGGTGTTGCAAGCTGGTCGTTATTTTGATTTTTATCAGATCCGTGAGGAGGATCATGTGCTCATCTCCTCCTTCTAGTTTGACAACGATGCTGCTTACTGGTACGACTGGATATCCCGAAATCGTCAGTTGGGTGGTTGGGATGCCTTCACGAGAGCTCTTCTTCCCCGTTTTTGGCCAAAAGATTTACACCGAGCGTTACCTTCGATCACTTCTTTGGCTGCGGAGAATACTCATCTTCTTCGACAGATTTTGGATCAACTCACTTCACGTCTGAACCAGAATCCACCGAGTGAGATTCCTTGTGTTCTCGAGGGACCGACGAGCTTCTGGACTTCATGTGAGAACAACACGAGCAACCTTGGTGTCGCTCAAGTGATAAAACAAGAATATATACTAGGCGCAGATCAAGTGTACGAGGAAATGCCCAAGACAGTTTCTGCAGCGTTTGAATCCCAAGCCATTGATGAAGCTGAAGTGTTCGATGATATGCCGATGTTTGATATCCCTAAAACTAATGCCACCGTTGATACCGAGCCTGTGATTTCTTCACCAGTGGAGACCGAACTTGTTCGTGCAAACAAGGATTTGATCCCAAAACACAGTCTGAGTTCCGTGTTTAGTAGTTCTACATCGAGAGAATATGGTGCTCCAACTGCGGAGTTTGTATCGGTTCGCGAAACAAACCATTTCGAAGACAATCAACTATAGTCTCAAGAGATATTTTTGAGTAAGCTTGAGAGTGGTTACTTGCTGAGTATAGAGGATCCTTTAATTGATTGTCTTTCGATCCGGGTATTTTCTTTGCTGCAACCCAATTGCCTCAATGTTGTGTTAGACTTGGTGTTGGAGGGGGACAAAGTCAAAATGGCTCATATGTGTATGAAGTTTTTGGCGGCTCATTACCAACATGAAGTGGACGGGGTTTGTGTGAAGTTGTAGCTTGTAAGAAAGCATGCTCCTTTCGTGATCAAGCAGTGGCTGATTCCATGGACAAGGTTGTTTTGATGGGGATGGTAATGTTATGACTTGGATTATGAAGCAACAAGAGCCAAAAGCCCACTGTCATGAATGAGTCTAAGAAGCAAAAAGAGCCCATTGTTGAAGTGAGCCAGAGGAATCAGCAACCTTACTCGGCTAATATAAGGAGCAATAGAATAGTAAATGGGGGATGCTTATCTGTTATGCTATTGC
>JAOSBP010000205.1:35078087-35105344 GCA_027563825.1 Erythroxylum mucronatum
CAAATGTCGTATTCAATTATAATGCACTGAAATGAAGAATAAGTGAACGATGTTTACAACTTGTTTTTATTGAATTGTCTTATTGTCTCTTGTACAATAACACTAGCCATATTTGGGCTTTGCAAAAATTGTTCAGCCCAGTCCATTCTAACTTGGGCAGAGACTTTCTATCGGAATCAGGCTTTTTAAAAAAATTCAAAGGTCAAAATTAAATAATTTAGACTAAAATGATGTTATTTTTAATTTAATTATTTAATTTTAATTAAAAAATTTTGAATTTTTGAATAAAACTAAAATATATATTAAATTTAATTTGACCGTACAACAAAATTTCTATTTGAACAATGTTATGAGTGCTTTTAGACAACAACCATATAAAAATAATAAATATTAAAGTAGAAATTACCATATCTAAAATAGCCGTGTATTTTCTAAATGGAAAAACGTACAAACTAACGCATGGGCGAATTTTTTTTGTAACGGTAATGATTGCACTCGGCACATATTATTGATATTTATAGAAAAAACGTCATAAAGAAAAGAAGGAGGACATATCCCCATTCAAAACCAGGCATAGAAGTAGCTGCTCTAGTTATCGTATGAGCAACTTGATTCATTGGCTTTCTAACAAACACAGAAGAAACAAACTAAAGCTCATTAATTAGAGCTTTACAATCTTGAACAATCATTAAAAAATAGGAACAAAATATAAGAGTAGATGTCAAAAACTGATGAACAACCTGACAATCTGTTTCCACGTATATTGGGAAAAAAGATAAGGTTTTGAGCCAACTTAAAGCTTCGCGAAAACAGAGGACTTCTTCTATTTGTGGATCTCTCCATCCCGGTAGCGTCATTAATTTTCCAGCACAATTTTGTCCTTGAGAGTTTCGAATTATCATGCCAAGTCCATAAAAACCGTTCTCCAACAAAGCACCCTCAATATTACATTTAAAATGATTTGGATTTGGAGCCACCCAATGAGATTAAGGATGTTGGGTTAGTGTTCTAGTTGCCTTTGTTGTCCTCCATTCAAATAGGGTCGTTCGTGCTCAACTGAGAATAAGCCGTTGTGGATGAAAACGTTGTCTCCACACAACTTCGTTGCGATAAAGCCACAAATTCCAGATTATCATAAAAACCTCCTCCTGTTGTGATTTCGTGAAAGAAGAAACCACACTCGCAAGCCATTCATGCAAAGAGGTGATAGTATTCTAGCCCATAGTTGATAGAAGCCAAACAGACTGGGCAAATTCACAGTAATAAAATATATGTTGTGCAGTTTCCATAGTCTTACCACAAATAGGACATGTTTCATCTAAGTTCATATATCGCCTACTTAAGTTGGCTCTGCATGGAAGAATATTATATAGAATGCGCCAAATAAGAATCTGTACCTTACCTGGGACCTGAACTTGCCAGATTTTTCCTCGTGTGAAGCCAGTGATATTAAAGTTTTCATCAGCCATCTCAGTGTTGAGTTTGTAACCTTCTTTGACTTGATATTCACCTTGTCTATTTTTGGTCCATATCCAATCATCTGTAACAGTTGAAAGCCCCATCGAAATTTGTAGAATGAGGTTTGCATCTCGTGGACTGAAGGAATTTTGAATCAAAGGTTCATTCCATTGGCGTCCTACTATGAAATCAGCAACCATATTTATGTTCAGTGCCTCTATGAATTCCGTCTGGATAGTAGGATCCGTATCATCCATCAACCAGAAATCCTGCCATATATTGATGGTAACACCATCACCAACACGTTTTCGACATCCCTGAATTAAGATAGCTCTTGCTTGGCTTATACTTCTCCAAATCTGACTTGGATTACTGCCTATATTTGCTGTCAAAAATTCAGAGTGAGGGAAGTATCTGGCCTTTAGGATCTCACAACTCTGGTATGGTGTGGGTGAGGGTGAGACACGCAGAAGAGGGGGTGTTTTTAAGGATAAAATTTGCAAATTAGTCCATACTGTTTTTCAAAATTACGGTACCGGCAAGTACCGATCGGTATATCTAACCAATACTAAAACAATCAATACTATTTCATTTTTCGATAGTACGGAACGATATTCGTACTATTGGTCCATACTTGATCTGCTTTTAAGATTGAGTCCGAGTCTAAACCCCTTGCCAAGCTGTTATGAATGAGCCAATGAATCGATAGGGCCCGTTATGAATGAGCCCAAGGGGCCGATTTTGCACAACGTTAGCACAAGATATATACGAGGAATCGCAAAAGGGAAAGGTCATGAAAATGATTATGCAGATTCTCTCTCTTTCTCATCTCAATTCTCTATGTTTCCTCTTATCATCCCTTTCTAGTTAATCTTTCTCTTAGTTGCTACATATTTTTCCTTTGAAGAACACTTTGTAATCCACTGTTTAATCAATATCAGTCCACCAGATATTTCCCTTTTGCTCTGTATTTGGCTTGTGTTCTCTGTTTATACTAGCATTCACAACATTGGTGCTTTCATTGAGTTTCCGTTCAGATGACGGAACCCAATACTTGTTTGAACATGGCTCGCTTCTCCGGTCTCCATCCCGATCAGTGGGTGTTGCAAGCTGATCGTTATTTTGATTTTTATCAGATCCGTGAGGAGGATCGTGTGCTCATCTCCTCCTTCTATTTTGACAACGACGTCGTTTACTGGTACGACTGGATGTCCCGAAATCGTCAGTTGGGTGATTGGGATGCCTTCACGAGAGCTCTTCTTCTCTGTTTTCGGCCAAAAGATTTACACCGAGAGTTACCTTCGATCACTTCTTTGGCTGTGGAGAATACTCGTCTTCTTCGACAGATTTTGGATCAACTCACTTCACTTCTGAACCAGAATCCACCGAGTGAGCTTCCTTGTGTTCTCGAGGGACCGACGAGCTTCTGGACTTCAAGTGAGAACGACACGAGCAACCTTGGTGTCGCTCAAGTGATAAAACAAGAATGTGTACCAGGCGCAGATCAAGTGTACGAGGAAATGCCCAAGACAGTTTCCGAAGCGTTTGAATCCCTAGCCATTGATGAAGCTGAAGTGTTCGCTGATATGCCGGTGTTTGATATCACTAAAACTGATGCCACCGTTGATACCGAACCTGTGATTTCTTCACTAGTGGAAACCGAACCTATTCGTGCACACAAGGATTTGATTCCAACACACAGTCCGAGTTCAGTGTTTAGTAATTCTACATCGAGAGAATATGGTGCTCAAGCTGTGGAGTTTGAACCAGTTCGTGAAACAAACCATTTCGAAGACAACCAAATGCAGTCTCAAGAGATAGTTTCGGGTGAAATTCAGCCTGCTTGCTTGATGAGTTTGTGGGATCCTTTCACTACCTGTCAGTACTGAGAGCTTACATGTGCTTTTGATACTCAATGTGTTAATGATTCATCCATGAACTGCTTCTTGTATGTGCTGCCCAGTGATTTCTTTGATTTTGGATCTAACTCTTTGGTTGCAAATCAGTTGAGTTTTGATTTGAATGAGTTTAGAGAGCTGCAGAGGCCAATTTTGGTTTCCATGTTACTTATTCTGTGCTGGATGCAACCACATCCCGGTTTCGCCAAAAGTAAGTCCTTTGATCCGGGAATTTTCCAACGCAACCTGGATGTGAAATGGGTGACTGTGAGTGGGTTACTTGATGCTCTTGTTCCAAATGACAAAATATCTCTTGGATTTCTACCGACGAATGGGCTATTCACTATCAATTATATGGATTTAATATGCTTGAGTCTATATGCTCTTGACTCACAAGAGCAGCTAACAAACAATTCTCGTGACGAGATTAATGAGTATACTCTTCCTATGGCTCTTAAAGGTTTTGATTCCAGAGGACGGTATGTTTCTCGTGCTCTTCTAATTGGTTTCGAATTCGGTATCGGGTATGCGCATCGAGTTTTGAGAACTGTAGGCAAATATTTTCATATAGACAGTCAAGTTGAAGTTGGAGTTGATGACTTATTCCTAACTCATGCTTTTGTCCAAACTAAGACTTTTGATCCTGGTATTTCTCTTGTCAATGAAAAGCTATTGCTCGATTGTCGGTTACTTGTCTTTGCCGACCTGTATGCTATTAAACTGTGGCCATTTGCGATCAACTTTGGGATGTTCGTGACTGATATTAGTTACAACCAGAAGCTTGCTGCCTTCTTTTGGAAAACAATATTCGAATTAGTTACCTTGGTTGTTATCGAAGTTGCCATCGTTTTCAACAGAACACTACATGAGGCTCCAATAGTTTGGACTATAACATCTCATGAACAGCTGGTCCAACCTGATACTGCTCATTTCCTCCTTATACAACTCACGTCTTATTCCATTAGATATGAGATGATTCTTGAACAAGCACATACAAGCTGTTGCAAAGTACTCAAAGCTTGTCTTTTCCAAAAATTTTCACTGTTGGGTGCCTTGTTGGTTGCAAGTTCTTGTGATGCCTCAATTATTGAAGAGAGTATGTCTTTCAAACCGAGTTTTGCTGGACAATTCTTTGCTGCAAATGGGTTCACTGAGATTACATTTAGTGATTTTTGTGTTGATTTTATGATGGGGATGATGAACTTCAAGCTGTCATTTTCAAGTACGCTACACCAAGCTGTGTTTATTCCCAAGCACTTGGCTCTGCACAATGGCAAAATTCAAGCAGTGCATCGACTCACTGTGCTAGCTGAGTTCTTCAGGTTGCATTTACAGCTTAGGGGAAGGTATTTTGGTCCTTGTATCATCGTGAGTAAGGTGGGAGAGGTAGTGTACGAGCTTGAGTTATCGGACTCCACTTGGATTCGTCCAAAGTCTCATGTTTCATTGCTTAAAGGCTGTGTTGAGCACCCTGAACAGCACGTTCAACCCTTAAATCTTGTTGACATTGATGCTTCTTTAATGCTACAACCGACATTGGTACTTGCGAAACTTATGGTGCATCAGGCTACTTTGGCAACAAAGACAATATCTTCATGCTTGAGATGGATGTTACCCTTGGTTCCTATGGCTTCACAATTAAAGTCACGATTATTGCTTCACGCTATCATCCTTGCGGACAAGAATGTTTTCGAGGGGTTGGTAATGTTATGAATGAGCCAATGAATCGATAGGGCCTGTTATGAATGAGCCTATAGGGCCGGTTTTGCACAACGTTAGCACAAGATATATACGAGGAATCGCAAAAGGAAAAGGTCATGAAAATGGTTATGCATATTCTCTCTCTTTCTCATCTCAATTCTCTATGTTTCCTCTTCTCATCCCTTTCTAGTTAATCTTTCTCTTAGTTACTACATATTTTCCTTTGAAGAACACTTTGTAATCCACTGTTTAATCAATATCAGTCCACCAGATATTTCCCTTTTGCTTTGTATTTGGCTTGTGTTCTCTGTTTATACTAGCATTCACAACATTGGTGCTTTTATTAAGTTTCCGTTCAAATGACGGAACCCAATACTCATTCGATCAAAATAAATTTTATTTAAGTAATTAAGATTAACTCAACTAAGCTTAAACTACCTTATCTTTTTTGCTCGCATTTGGACGTGACATTCAAACCTGAGATCTAATTTAACTTGACTTGATTTTACTCAAAATCAACAAATTTGACTTAATTTGTTCGAGGTTTGAGATAAACTCAAGATTTAATTTGGTCGAGTTTTGAGCTAAACTCAAGATTCTTTTTAATTTTTAGCTTTGAATTGATCTCGAGCTCAAGTTTTTAGGTTTGACTTGGATAAATCCCATAATCTTTAAATTAAATTAGTTTTAAATTAAATGAAATAATTTTAAAATTAAATAATTATTTAAATTTAAAAAATTAAAAAATTCAAGCTTATCCCAAGCTTGATCGGACTTGTGTCGAACTTGGGCTTATACACTTATTTTCCCTGATTCAAACTTCAAAAGCAATTGGATGATAATGCTAACAATAATAAGTTGACTGAAATCCTCTCGAGAAGAGAAGATCATGTGCATTGGAGTGTTTCTATGGCAAGCTCACCCTCTTTACTCTTTCCTCTTATTCCTCAACAGGGACGAATTCCATAGCCGGTACCATCTGTTTGTTCATTAAATAGCATGTCATCTACTAGTAGTTGCAGTAGTAGCAGTAAGTTCTATAATAGCGATTGATTGATTGGTTCTTCATGTTTGGGTGATTCTTTGAAGGCCAACAAAGCCTCTCGCTTGGTGGGGAGAAGATGGGCAGATTCTGGGTGGGAAAGATGAGGATGCAGGCGGCACTTGGTTGGCTTGTGACAGAAGCGGTAAGATTGCTTTCATCACCAATTTCCGAGAAGCCAACAAGATCCCTCATGCTAAGACCAGAGGAGACCTTCCTGTTCGATTCTTGCAGGTAATGACCGATCTCAGTTCCTATCATCATAATTCTTGAGGAAGAACCTGTTAGGCCAAATTAACAAACCCACCAATCGAACAAGATGTTGTAAAAAGCGTAAAATGAGCTAGCTAATTCCAGAAAGGCGATGCAGAACTTGGGATGACTTTTTAACGGTTCTAGACGTGCCTGTAGATAGCAGTAAACCAGTTGAACATGCTGCTTTTTTCACTTGTCAGTACAGGAAGAAGTGTCATTGATCTTAAACTTCTGAATATATCCCAAGATTTCTGGTATGTTTGCTGTAAACATAGTAGATAAACAATAACGATACAGAACTTCCCCGTGCTCTCTTCTGATCGGGATATCCTCTATTTCGCCCAAATCTTCTTTCAGAAAAGTCCTTTTTAGTTTGGAACACTTTGACATAATGTAAGCATATGCTTGCAGAGCAACAAGAGTCCCAAGGAATTCGCAGAAGATCTTGTGAAAGACGTGAATCAATACAACGGATTTAACCTCGTATTGGTTGACATATGCTCCAGATCCATGGTTTACATAACGAATAGGCCAAACTCAAACTGCCCTCTTGTCAAGGAAGTCTCTCCTGGGATGCATGTTCTATCAAATGCTAGCCTAGACTCTCCATGGCCGAAGGTAACCAGTAATTGTTTATAAGTTGGCAAATGAATATCGTGAATAAGTAAGATTGGATTCTTTTTTCTCCAGAGTGAACGATTAGGCCATAGTTTCAAATGTCAATTGGATGAACATGGTGAAGCAGAACTTCCCCTAAAAGAGATGGTTGAAACCCTCATGACAAATACAGTGAAAGACGAAGAGAACTTGCTACCTCATATTTATCCTGTTGAGAGGGAAATCCCAGCAAGTTCCATCTTCGTTGATACAGATACCCCCCTTGTACAGCCCTATATTCTGTGTGCATTCTTCAAGTTCTTCCCTTTGGCTGATGTTAACATCTTACAAATGTATTCGATACTGTAGGGGAGGTATGGAACCACAAGTACTTCTGTTCTGTCGGTGAAGTTGAATGGAGACGTCGCGTTTTATCAAAAGTATCTTGTAGAGGAACAGTGGAAAGATACTTCAGTGACATTCCAAACACAGAACATGAAGTGCAGCGGATAAACTGTATTGATCCAGTCACCCCTGTCAGAATAAGTGCCCTCTTGTTCTATAATGAAGTCCCGAACAGATGAAGATGATAAAGTTTGGTTTTTTCTCAATCTCACTCATCTTTAACACTTGAGATGAAGTGTGAAGATTATCGTGTTTTCGTGTTTCAAGCATCCTGGAATGCAGATAATAAAGAATATTGTTTCCTTTTATATCGTAGAATGAATCCACACAACATTCTCCACTATCTGCTTTATATATCTAAAGTATTTTCCACCATATTACTGAAAGAAAATAAAGATTCAAGAGCATAGAATCTGACTTAGCAGTCCAAATATCTAATCTTTTTGATCACTTCTTTCAGTCCATGGTATTAGGACCAGCGCAGGCCTTGAGAACAAGACTCCATATCCACTGCACCAAGAACTTACTGCCTCTCTTCCCATACAATTAAAGCTTACTTTGTAAAGCTCCTGCCTTCCTTATCCTTCATGACCTGTCCTATATACCGACCACCCTCTCCTGTTCCGTACGGTCCTTGACCGCACTTCCTGTTCTGATCAAGAAATCTTCCCAACAATCGACATGGATTCTGCCTTCTGGTCTGTTGATTTTGCCTTTTTATTTTCCCCCGGCAGAAGCTCCGTTTCTTCCATGAAATATAAATCACGACTCTTTATCTGATATTGTATACATCTCATATACGTACATATACCAGAAAAAGAAGAATATTTGGACAACTTGTCTCAATAGTAGCAATCGGAAGGTCACGACAGGTTGCTTTTCCTTGTGTGAATCCTAAGGAATTTGATAATTCGATCCACCTATGCCTATACGTCTTGCGTTTACTGCTGTCTTGCGTTTCCGTTTAGTGCTGTATTGGGAGCTACTCTGTGCTTGATGTAAAAAGTAGAACAGTACAGAGCATAAAATGTAAGTGAGAATTCTGTTTGATATGTCATTGAAAATTTCTTCAATGATACAATGTCAGTTACAGTGCAGGTAATCACCCGCCAATCAATGAAAAAGAAAGAATGAAGAAATCAAACGGTACAAAAGAAACAACAGATATTCAAAATTGGTGTGTTCGACCTGGGAACAAACTATACCTCCACTGAGAAAATCTCCAGGAGTGCATTCCAAGTTCCTGAAACAGCAAGAAGAAGACCTAAAGCTACAATACCAACATCAGAAGACCAGAGCATCCAACCCATCTCTTCCTTGAAGGTGAGAATGTGGAAAAAAGCTGGCAGAACAAACCCCAGTCCACAACACACACTGCTTCCCACCAGAGATAAGAAATCTGCAAAATTTGGGACCAACAAACCCACCAAACTCACTACCAAAACCGATAACCATCTTAGCCACACACAATAGCTGCCACCCCAAAACCTTCTCTCCACAATCTCGTAAACTGGGTTCATCATCAATGGGAAGGTGAAGAAGAGATTGGCACAAAGAGCTAGCTGAACCAAAGTGGTGACTAGTCCTGGACCCAGATTAGCAGTGATGATATCTCGAGTTTGTTCCCCAAATGCCAAGTAACCCAATGCTCCGAAGCCTCCATACATGAAAGTTATGAAGAGCATTGTGGAAGCTAAGGTTCCCGCAAACTTATGCTTGTCCTTCATCTCAGACTCGATGGGCAAAACCATACCGATACCTTCAAACGCATAAACGGCCACACCCATTCCGTAGAAGAAGGTGGATAAGCTGCCAAAGGCCCTGACTTGGGGCCTGTTCTTGAAGATTAACGAGACGTCATCAACAAGCACAACAGCCATAGCAGCAAGATCGACGACGTCAGCAAATATGCTCAGAGGAGCCAATTGGGTCAAGGAGCGAATAGAATTCAAGCCCAGCTGAAAGGGAAAGCAACCCGAAATGTAGAAGGTTTTTGGAGAGAAAAGGGAGAAAGATGAAGAAGAAGAATGATTGAAAATATCGGAGAGAGTATCGGCGATGAAAATGAGATAGCCCACGCAAAAACCAGCTTGAGACAAGACAACCAAGAGGTCGACGAGGAATCTACCGAAAGAGCCACAAACGGCGAAGCCGAGATCGCCGAAGGAATGAATGGTTTTAAAGGAGCGGAGGTGGAGCTTGCGACGGGTGTAGACCAAGAGCATCATACAGTAGAGAGACAAGAAGGAGACGGAGAAGAGAATGAGCAGGCCCATGAACCATCCGGTGCGCTTGAACGAGTAAGGGAGACCGAGGACGCCAGCGCCAACAATGGCAATGAAGAAGTTGGCGAAGGTCTTGGATTGGGAGGAGAGGGGATTCGGTGAAGAATTTCCCAAAAGAGGAGTTTCCGTTTCCGTGTTCGTGTTCCTGGCCGTGTCCGTGTCCGTGTCATCTCTTAGTGGTGGTGATGGTGGAGGTGGAAGCGCCTTAGAGGACGAAGACAGTGATTGTTGTATCGTTTTGGATTCAAATCCCATTTTCTTCTTCTTCTGAAACTTTCAGGAGGAGCTTGATCGAAGAAGAAGACGACGACGACGCCTTAGCAGGATATTAATTTTTTACAAAAAGTGGAGACAAATTAGTTATTTTCATATCAAAGTAAAACGACACCGCATGTTTCCTTACGTCGTATAAAGAGACGACGCAGCGTGATCCTCACGTATAAGGAAACGACGTCGCTTTTTCTGTAAGAAACATAAGAGCGTCGTTAACTTCTCAGAGTAGAGGAAGAAGAAGAAGAAATAATGGTGATGAAATTGGGTTGCGATTTCAGATTCCTTCTTCTACCTGCGGCACTTGTTTTCATCTACATCCAGGTTTCTTTCTTTATTTCCTTCTTCTTTCCTCTCAAATTCACAGTCTGCTCCATGATTTCTTATGCTATGTATGTATCGATGTATGTTTCTTTCTCTGTGCTTTGAATTTCAGATGCGGCTTTTCGCTACTCAATCTCAGTACGCCGATCGTCTTGCTTCTGCTGTATGTCCTGTCCAGTCAACTCTTCTTTTTTCCTTAATTCTTCAACTTGAATAATGATCTCCTCTATTGCTTGTTTTGGGCAGGTTGAATCTGAGAACCATTGCTCAAGTCAACTCCGATTGCTCATCGATCAAATCAGTGCCCAGCAGGGACGTATCCTCGCCCTCGAAGGTCTGGGTCACACCCGCCCTTTATTACTTACTTTCTCTCGTTCAGCAGAGCATTAAACTAAACTTTACCCTATTTTGTTGAGTTTTAGAGGAGACGAAACTTCGAAATGAAGAGTGCTCCCAGCTCAGGTCTCGTCTTCAACGTCTTGAAAGTATGTATCTTTTCTTTTTCTTTTTGTTTTCACTCCTCACTAATTTTTGTTTCGTATGATTGTGATTGTGATTATAATTTTTTGTAATTTGAGGGAGATGAGGTTTTCATTCGTATAATGTTCTTTTTCTCTTAGTTTCAAGTTAGCTATCTTCCTTTTTTTTGGTTCTCGTATTGCTTTCCACATATATCTCTATAGGCTTAGCAATTCTCTCTTTCACAATCTTTCAGGAAAGGCCATTCAGAAGTTGGTTGAAAATGTACAGGTATAGTTAGTTATTCAGGGGGGGTCTTCTTAGCTTTGTTTCTCTATCGGCAACTATAGCTTTCTGTTATTTTTGTCATATTTGTGATCCATCTTACAGACCCCAGTGGCAGCAGTTGTGATCATGGCATGCAATCGTGCTGATTACTTAGAGAGGACCATCAGCTCGATTTTAAAGTATGTTTCAGACTTTTGTGTTAGTTCTTACTGTATTTAACTCAGATTTACATATTTAGCAATTCAGATTAATTGATTTACAGGTATCAAAGCTCTGTTGCTTCAAAATTCCCCCTTTTTGTTTCTCAGGCATGTCCTTTCCTTTCTACCTCAGTTCTCTAAGAAACTATGCACATCTTTTCCCCCAAAGTCATATCATAATTGCAATAAATTTAGGATTTAGGTTCGTTTTCCCCGCAACTTAATGGATTTTCCCATTTTTACTTTCAGGATGGATCACACCCAGGTGTTAAAAGCAAGGCAATGAGCTATGACCAGCTAATGTACATTCAGGTAGTTCCTCTGTAGACTTGTGGACTTTATTTGTTCAAGTTTTCTTGGTTCGTCACTATGTACTTTACACGCATTGTTCAGTTCAATGGTGCTGTTCCTGAGGATCTTATTCCATCATTTTTTGGGATAAGAATAAAAGCGACTTACAGTTGAATTGAGAATTTGCATTCACTGGATTTGTCTTGTAATTGCAGCACTTGGATTCTGAACCCGTACAAACAGAGAGACCGGGGGAGTTGATTGCATACTACAAGATTGCACGTAGGGAATATTTTCTCCTTCTTCAATGCTTGTTACAAAGTTGATCATCTTAAAGTGACTGCATTATGTAGGGCATTACAAATGGGCATTGGATAAATTGTTCTACAAGCACAATTTCGACCGTATAATCATACTTGAAGGTGGATTTTCTTGTAGTGAATATACCATTCACTATTCAAGATGCTATTTCTGATGTCCTGCTTCTAATGCAGATGATATGGAGATCGCCCCTGATTTTTTTGATTACTTTGAGGCTGCAGCAGCTCTACTTGACAGGGATAAGTACGTATTTTGCACGAAGCTCAATGCATTTACAACTTGGCGCATTGATAAATTTTGTTTATGTTAATTCTGAAATTTGGAACCAATTTGCTTTCATTTTTGTAGCTCCATTATGGCTGTTTCATCCTGGAATGACAATGGACAAAAGCAATTTGTGCATGATCCTTGTAAGTTCCACCGTGTTGATTTCCATTCGTTATTATTTCCAAAGTTCTGGTCACTTCTTTTGTGTATCTCTGCATCTGTACATGACGGTCATGTTGTAAAAGGAATTTTTTTTTTTGCTTGCAGTCAATTTATGAATGTTTTTTTTGTAACCATTACAATAAAGCTCTTATGCTTGATATTTTGGCATTTTCTACAGTTCTATTTCAGTACATCTTCATTTCACTTAGACTATTCTTCCAGATATGTTTTTTTTTAGTTTCTCTTTCTCCACCTTCCTGCACTTGATGTTATAATGTATTTTAAGTTGCAAGGAACTTGGGCAGCAAATAGTGACAAGATTTTGAAGATAATTTCAAACAGACAACTGAGTTCCTTCCGCCCTGTTATTCACTGACTTATGTCCTCTGCTGCAGATGCACTTTATCGGTCAGATTTTTTTCCTGGACTTGGGTGGATGCTGACTAAATCTATATGGGATGAGCTATCCCCTAAGTGGCCCAAAGCATATCCTTTTTGGTTTGATGTGTACAGTTCTGTATGCTAGATTTGTCAGATTGATTTCATGCTATGCTCTCAACAATTTCCTTTACAAAATCATCACTTACTGGGATGACTGGTTGAGGTTAAAAGAAAATCACAAAGGTCGTCAGTTTATTCGTCCAGAAGTGTGCAGAACATATAATTTTGGTGAGCATGTATGTTTTTCTTCACTCTCGACTTTTGTGTTGCTTTTCTTTTTCCATTTTTTTGTGGGTTAATCAGAGACGTTGTTCCCTAACATTATTGCATGCTTATATGCCTAAGCCATTGATTGGAAATGACAAGAACTACAAATGCTCGGATCCCACTCCTAGGCATATTAGCTTTTGCGCTAGTTCTTTATTCCCTGAAATAGAACTAACAACTAAACCGAATTATTACTCTAAACTGAGGGTTCCTGCAAAAAGTGGCTTTATATGTAACATTAATAAGATTACTTTCTCCCACTGTGATGACTGGAATTTAATCACAGGGTTCTAGTTTGGGGCAGTTCTTCAAACAATACCTTGAGCCTATTAAGTTGAATGACATTCAGGTAATACCAGATCCTATTCTATATTATTCTCTTTAAATTGAGCTCTCTTAATGTTATTGAATTTTTTATTCTGCTTGTGCCTTTTGTTCTTAAAGGTTGACTGGAAATCAATGAACTTGAGTTACTTGACAAAGGTAATAAAAACTGCAAGTCTGTTGAAGGTGCTGTGTTTCTTGACTTGGTCAATAAGTTGGTGTTTATTTTAGGATGAATACCCTGGGCATTTTGCTGAAATGGTGAAAATGGCTAAACCAATCCACGGTAAAGATGCTGTTCTCAAGGCTTACAATACGGGAGGAGATGTTCGAATTCAATACAAAGACCAGCCAGACTTTGAACGAATTGCAGGTCAATTTGGTATTTTCCGGGAATGGAAGGTAGTTGACTCTGACCTTAGTCATCCTGTTATACTATCAGATATTCATTTTGTTAAACTAAATATCTCTTCGACAGCTTGGTGGGTTTGGCTTCTTCTTTAGTCATCCAAAACATGGATATTATATAGATATTGCCTCATTCAGTGCCCATGATTCTCTAATTGGATCACAATCTAGTGAACTACAAATTAGATGCTATAAGAGCATGAAAGCATTAGACTTGAGTCCATATTATTTCAGTGAATTTGCCTGCGGGACTTTTTATATGATGGACCATTGGACATGCGGCGATATCTGGAGAATTGATTTTCATCCATGAATACGTTGTACCAATTTGGGTGCATTAAAATTTGTTCGTATCCTACTAATAAAAGACCTAAGGCGTAAATGTGGATGTTGCACATTTATGTTAGAATATGCACCTTCACAGGTGTACATGCATGTAGTTAAACCCCTATCACGTGCATGAACATGTTCTATAATGCTTTCCTGGAGCTAGTTTTCCCTTAAACCCATCTTACTTTTTCTAAATTGAATGTCCTCTGTTTTAATATTTTTTTTAAAACTTTTGCTAGGATGGAATACCAAGGACAGCATATAAGGGGGTAGTTGTTTTTCGACATCAAACATCAAGGCGTATATTTCTTTTTGGTCCAGAATCTCTAAGGCAGCTTGGGATTGCTGATGCTTGATCATTTATGCAAGTATATAAAATGCCAAAATGGTTGCGGCATTTCTTGGTATAGAAGATAGTCTTGTAAACATTAATGAGGTTTCTATGTTAAAAAGAGCAAGAGTTTATACGATTCAGGGAAAATGGATGGATGGAGGGAGAGACAATCTTGAGATGAAACAAAACTGTTTAATTAATCGGTGGGGTTATGGGCAACACGAGCTTGTACTGAAATGGATGGATAAAGCAATCAGTTAAAGGGGGAGAGGACTCGTTTACATGTAATTTGTACCCTCTTTAGTTAGATGATAGCCGTACTTTTGTCTTCATCTTTTTATTTTTTTCCAATTTTCTTGTACTGATGGATAGTAATACCGAGGTGCAACTGCAACACTATTTTCGGGTGTAATGACTAATGACACGCAACGCAACCTGGGCGTGGTTCCAGAGTCTGTTCCGACTGTCATTATTTGTATTTGTTACCATCCCATTTATGACAGTGACATCCTGAAGAGTTTTAGCAGAGGGAATGTTTTTCAGTGGAAAGTGTGATGTTAGGCAACTTTTTGTGAAGGTAATGATGAAAATTCTGGAAAGCAATGACTGTTCTTCTGGTGCTTCGGAATTTGGCAGGGGTGTGGAGACCGCTGTTCCACTTTCTCAGTGCCACCTTGTGCCATGAATGTTAATGGATGGATGAGATGTTATGAACTTACTTAGAAAGTAGAACAGAAGATTTGATTCTAGTGTGAAGATGATATTTTTAGATTGCAGTGGATTTGCGACTAATAATTTAATTTGTTTTAGACCACAAAAAGGAATAGTATCCACTTAGACCAATGCAGTATGTAGAGTGGGAATATGTTATGATAACGAAGGAAAAGGACAGCACTCACACATACAACAATATATTGAGTAGGAATAGCATCAGATCCTTTGGGAATATTATATATGGATCTTTCTTTCAAGTCTTAGCTACTCATCCTCAAACGCTCTCATATCCAGAATTTAAGATGTAATAATTTGTAAATTTCGTATTACAATGTAATTTAATTTAAGGATTTTTTTTGAGGAAGACTAACAAGTAATTACACAATCAGTCGAGGGGAAACAAATTCCCGACAAATCCTCTAACAGCATGTGGTGGCATCCCACGAGTGACGTAGGAAAAAAAGTAACACAAACAACAAAATGACTGGCATAGTGTGCTAGCCAATCTGCACATCTGTTGCTTTCTCGATAAACATGTTAATAAATAACAGTCCAGTTTCTGGTGAACAGTTCATGAATTCTCCGAACAAAAGGATGGAGCGACCTAGATCGCTGATCAACAGAGAAGAGGAGATCGGCCACTGCCTTGAAATCAACTTCAAGTTTAATCCTGCGATGCCCCAAACGCCAAGCTATGGTCAAGTAAGTATACATTGTAATGAATTTGATTCAAGGAACTTTTACAAGTTTTAACATGTTCTTGCACTTTAATTGGAGTCTTATTTAAATGGAAGGGACCTGACAGAGCAGATTGGACGACCTGACCTAACCTACCTCGTTCACGAGTTACCTGTTGCTGCCTCAAGTTAAGGTGGAACAGTTTCCAATAATAGGTATATTTATATTCTTTCAACTTCACCTTTGTCAGCTTTTGTTATTGTGATTAGTATTGTTCTCCAGACGTGAAACTGCACAGTCAGTGACGGATCCAGGATTTTAATTTTGGAGGGTAAAAACTTAAACCACAAATTTTTTGTAGGAGCAAAAAATTATATATATATATATATATATATATATTTAAAAAAATTTAGTCTTGGGAGGCTATAGCCCCTGCCAGCCCCCTGAATCCATCGCTCCTGAATCCATCGCTGTGCACAACAGAATGTTGAAGACATGTTACCAACCTGTTGTCCAGGTTCGTAGGTTCGTTTACTGTTTGAAGCCAAACGTACATAAATACACATGTATAATATGCATAACTATACATATATATAAGTAGTCAACACCAGCCATTACTATCTCCATCACAGGGCCAGAGCTTTGCCCGCCCGCACACGTCGCGAGTATCCATTAAAAGTTTTTGGCTTTTTAGTCTACTTATTGCAGCTCTTCCCGGCCCCCGGTAATGCTAGTACTCACGCCTTTTTTGTTCGATTCTGTTCTATGCTTTATCTCATTAGTGTCGTTGTTGAAGAGTGAGAACCACACCCAAAAAAAAAAAACGAAAGGCAACAAAAAAAGTCAGTGGTTTCAGGCTCTAAATGCCCTTCACATTGCTTTGGGTGGAAACCCAACTTAGCAATTTGTTTCCTTTCTGTACCTTCAAGTTTAAAATAGTGGAAGCTGCTGTTGTTTGGGGAAAAAGTTCTTGTCTTGTAAGTATTTTTCTGTTCTGTTAAATTTTCTTTTAGGCCTAGTCCTTGTTTCTTTTCGTTGTTTTTAATCATAAGATGCTCTATGTATTACCGAATCTTTCTTTCTTCCCTTTAAGGTAGCTTGATTAGCTTTCTTTCTTTTTTATTTTCTGTCACTGATTCGTTTAGGTGAGTGAATTCTGTTCAATATAACGCCCTCAAATCATCTGAAGTTCTTTGCTTTCTGGCCATGGATGGATGTATAGATATGTATCTAGTGAGCAGAATTTTTATTTTCTGTTTTTCTTTGGCTAGAGGTATATTTTATGCTATTTGCTGCTCTTGGTCTTTCTTTTTTTTGTGTAATCTTGTTCTTTCTTCGAATCACTTGGTTGCAAACTAAAAGTTTCTTTTCGATGCTCTCCATTTTTTTTCTTCCCTTTTTGAGTTAACTCTGTTTGCCTTCGAAATGGGTTCTGAATAGGTAGTCCACTTTTCTCATACTTTGATGTTATTGTTGGTTTTTTTTTTTCGTTTTTCAGGAGCATTACTTATTGGTTGTGTGATTGTGATGCTTGAAAAGCCATAAATAGATACCACCATGAATCTTGTCTGGGAAGTGTTGATCTTGCTTTTCTGCATTAGTCCCTTCTCTTTAGCAGCTCAAGGCCCCCAAACTTTGAATCTTGGGGCTATTTCAGTTTTCAACACTATTAATGGAAAAGTCTCAAGAATTGCTATGAAGGCTGCTGAAGACGATATAAATGCTGATCCCAGTATTCTTGGGGGAAGGAAATTGGCCATATCCATGCACGACTCCAACTTCAGTGGATTTCTTGGCATCATGGGAGGTTTGTCTCTTTCACGCATACTGTAATTTGACTTGAGGTATTCTTGTTCTGTTTCTTTCATGTCCTGTGCCTTTTTGGCAGAGAGTCTGTTTTTCTTCTAACCTGAAAGCAAGATATCATACTTGTTTCAGCTTTGCAGTTCATGGAGACGGATACTGTGGCCATTATCGGTCCACAAAGTTCTGTAATGGCGCATGTAATTTCACACTTAGCAAATGAGCTCCATGTCCCTCTACTGTCATTTACAGCTTTAGACCCCACCCTATCTCCTCTCCAATACCCCTATTTCATTCAAACAGCTCCAAATGATCTTTTCCAAATGACTGCCATCGCAGAGATGATTAGTTATTTTGGTTGGGCAGAGGTTATTGCACTTTTCAGTGATGATGATCAGGCTCGAAATGGTATGACAACATTAGGTGATCAACTTGCAGCAAGACGCTGCAGAATTTCTTATAAAGTGGCACTTCCACCAGACCCTAAAGCAAATCGCAGTGATATTCAAAATGCATTAGCTAAGGTTTTGAAGTTGGAATCTCGAGTAATTGTTGTGAACACTTACTCAACAACAGGTCTACTGGTTTTTGAAGTGGCCCAGAGCCTTGGCATGATAGACAAAGGGTTTGTTTGGATAGCCACAAGTTGGTTGTCTACTGTCCTAGATTCACATAAAATGCTCACTCCAAATACCTTTAACTCAATCCAGGGAGTTCTTACACTTCGTCCACATGTACCAGATTCAAACAGGAAAAGGGATTTTGAGTCTCGATGGGACCATCTGAGCAATGGTTCTATTGGGTTGAATCCTTATGGCTTATATGCATATGATACTGTTTGGATGATTGCTCGTGCTTTGAGATTATTTTTAGATCAAGGCAACAGCATTTCTTTTTCTAACAATTCAAAATTAAATGGTGTGGGAGGAGAGATGCTAAATCTTGAAGCACTGAGCATATTTGATGGAGGAAAACAACTTCTTGACAACATATTGAAGACCAACATGACAGGTCTTACAGGGCATCTTCAATTTAATCAGGACAGGTCCATCTTATATCCTGCTTTTGACATCATAAATGTGATCAAGACTGGGTTTCCACTGATTGGATACTGGTCTAACTATTCTGGACTATCTTTGGTGCCCCCAGAGACACTTTATGGGAAACCACCTAACCGTTCTAGTTCAAGTCAGCATCTGCACAGTGTGGTATGGCCTGGAGGAAACATGTCAAAACCTCGCGGATGGGTGTTTCCTGACAATGGAAGGCGATTAAGAGTTGGAATTCCTAACCGAGCTAGTTATCGAAATGTTGTTTCAACAGTCAATGGTAGTGTTCAAGGATATTGCATAGATGTTTTCTTAGCTGCCATAAAATTGCTTCCATATGCAGTTCCATACAATTTCATTCCTTTTGGAGATGGTCATAAGAATCCAAACTATGATGGACTTGTAAATCAGATTATATCTGGCGTGAGTACAATTTAACTCAAACAAACAGTGATACCAACATATTTCGTGTTCAGTTCTAATAATCCTGTTAACTTGATCTTACAGGCCTTTGATGCTGTTGTGGGTGATGTTGCAATTATTACAAACCGGACAAAGTCTGTGGATTTCACTCAGCCATATATAGAGTCAGGGCTAGTTGTGGTGGCTCCAGTCAAGAAACTGAATTCAAGTGCTTGGGCATTTCTGCGGCCATTTACTCCGTTAATGTGGGCTGTCACAGCCATTTTCTTCCTTGTAGTAGGAACTGTAGTGTGGATTCTTGAACATAGAATCAATGATGACTTTCGTGGCCCACCAAGGAAGCAATTTGTTACTGTCCTGTGGTGAGTAAAATGAGGTGAAATTACATAACTATTGCAAAATGAAGCAGTAGCAGTTCTCTTAGATTTTGCTTATCTAAATCCATTTTTAGCTTTACAAATTTATAGCCTCTGTAGCATATCAGATCACCAATATCTGGATTACAGCATGTTCAGAAATGTTTAATCTTCTCAATTTTAGGTTGTATTAAGTGATGGAACATATTTACTTTTAGTTCTGTCTTGTTTTCTTCCAGATTTTCTCATGCGTTCTGTTCTCATCTCTTTTTGACTCCTTTTTATGACATCTCTCGTTTCTTGCAGGTTTAGTTTCTCTACCATGTTTTTTGCTCACAGTAAGTAATGTTATGTTTCAATTTAAGTTGAGCACGTTATTGGGAATGTCACTAACCTAGCTGTGATTCTAATTCTATATATCCTTGATTTCAGGAGAAAATACAGTTAGCGCACTTGGTCGCCTAGTCCTGATCATCTGGCTTTTTGTAGTCCTGATAGTGAACTCAAGCTATACTGCAAGTCTAACATCCATCCTCACAGTACAACAGTTATCCTCACCCATCCAAGGAATTGATACCTTGATAACTAGCAATCATCGTGTTGGATTCCAAGTAGGGTCTTTTGCCGAAAGTTATATGATTGATGAGCTTAATATTGCTAAAAGCAGACTTGTTGCTCTTGGATCACCGGAAGAATATGCTGAAGCTCTTGCTAATGGAACAGTGGCTGCAGTGGTTGATGAAAAAACTTATGTTGACTTTTTTCTATCGAACCGATGCGATTTCTCAGTTCGAGGTCAAGAGTTCACGAAAAATGGATGGGGATTTGTAAGTATCTTAGATTATTTTGCAACCATGTGTGAGCAGCCTATAGAAAGTGATATTTTCATACCAATTTGTTCTGCTTTTGTGAGACCAACTCACTCTTATTGATCTGTACATTCCTTTAGGCCTTCCCAAGAGGTTCTCCTCTATCCATAGACATGTCAACTGCCATTCTTACGTTGTCTGAGAATGGTGAGCTTCAAAAGATTCATGAGAAGTGGCTAGTAAAAGAAATCTGCAATTCTGAGGGTTCCAGTTCAGGTTCTGAACATCTTCAGTTACAAAGCTTCTGGGGTCTATTCCTCATATGTGGGATTGCATGTTTTCTTGCCCTCCTTCTGTACTTCTGTAAGATGGTCAGACAATTCAACCGCTATTGCCCTGAAGAGTCTGATCCTAGTATCCCGAGCAGCAGCAACTCGCGTTCAAGACGGCTTCAAACGTTCTTGTCATTCGTTGATGAAAAGGCGGAGGTATCAAAGAGTAGGTCAAAAAGAAAGCGTAGCCAGGAGTTTAATGGTTATATGAAAGATGATTACTCCATTGACGGATCTGAGAGAGTACAAAGGGATGTTTCTCCTACTTAGTGATTGCCATGTGCAAATTAGCAACAGTTTATGTAGCTTAATTTTAATACGTGTGAACCCATTTTCATGTAACTTTTGCCATTAATACATACATCTTGAGACCTGCAATTTTTTCTTCTCTATCTTAAAATGAGAACATTAGTTTGCATCCTTCAGGCAAAGCATCACTGAAATTTCCAATCAAAACTTAAATCCAGTTCTGGTGCATTCTCTCCCAACAGTATTTGCGCATGATATGAATATTACAGGGCAAGAACGTTTATGTCAAAGGAAACTTGAAGTCTGTAAAATACTGTCGGGAAACTTTTCCTTCTCTACAAAATAAACTTCCTATTTCTCATCACATGAAATGAAACCCATGCAAGAACCAAGAATAAGTAAAAGGGCTGCTAAAAATCTCTTCAACCATCCATCAGGAACCAGATTCACTCGTCCTTGGCAGCTTCAGCCTGTTGTGCACCAACCGCAAAGAACTCTGTAATCACTTCGAGGGGCATGCCTTTCGTTTCTGGAATTTTCACGTAGATGAAGGCCAGCGAAATGATGCAGACTATTGCATACAAACCAAAAACACCAGCAAGACCAATCGACTTGAGCATCACAGGCAGCGTATAGGTAACAATGATGTCACAAATCCAGAATGTAAGGGCACATATAGCAATGCAGAGTCCACGAACACGGGTGGGGAAGATCTCTGCACAGAGTATGTTTGGGATTGGACCAAATCCCATAACAAAGAAACAGAAATAGGCTATAACACTGATGGTTGAGATTATTGCATTTGCTATGTTTCCCAGATTTACTAAACTTCCAAAAACTAGGATGACAAGAGATAATGTCAAGACAGGGATCGTGCTCAACAGCAAACTCCTGCCAACAACAAAACAATAAGAATTGGAAACCAAAAATATAGGTGTAACTTACAGAGAACTAGGCATCAACCTGCTACCCAAGTAACTCTTCTATAATGTGTGGAGACCAATTATGGGGAAAAGAATTAATTGAAATACCTTCTCCCAGAGATATCCATAAGCCTCATGGCAACAGCTATAGATGGAAGCATCAACAAAGTTGTGATGGCACTGATCAGCAAAGATGCAGAAGCTGAACTAATACCCATGTTTGACAGAAGAACACCAACTCCAGCCTCCTCAAGAATTTGAGGGGTATAGTAGAGGACTCCATTTATGCCAGAGAACTACACATAGATGTAAATACTTAAGAGGCATGATCACGCAACACAGCAGAGAAAAAAAGTAACTTTAGGAATTAGGCCAAGGTATGGGCAAAGAATGGCAGGAATACAGATACATTAAGAAAAAGTTCAAACCAGTGGATTGGATTATGAAGTAATTTGTTACCTGTTGAAGAATTTGAAGTCCAACTCCAACAACCAAAGCACGCTTGACCCCTGGTTCAAGTATGTCTCTCCAGCTTGGTCCTTTAGCGGCAGTTTCAGATGGATGAACCATAGCTGGTCCAACTGGATGCTGCTTCAAGAGCTCCTTGGAATAAAGCGCTGGCTGACTAACCAAAGCAGCAGCTTGCACAAAGTCACCTTCTGCAGGAACATCACGACCAGGCAGAGAAACTAGAGATCCACGCAGAGAACTGGTAACGCCATCTTCATGCAAATAAATTCTCTTAAATCCTCCTTCCTTCTTTCCATCTTCACCTTCTCTTTCAGTCCATTTCCATGCCAGCTGCCAACCACCTCCAATGCCTGTGCTCCCAACTGGCTCTCCAGCATTTCCTTGCATTAGACTGCCATGTCTCATGCTTGAAAGGCTTCCATGTACAGGTGCAGGCATATCCTTTTCCATACTTGTTGTTTGACGTGAGATCAAAGGACTATGCAGGTTGTCATCAGAATCACCACCAGCATCTGATGGATAGTCATCACCCTCTCTAGCTTGGCTCTCTTCATCCCACTCCTCATTCCTTTGTTGGTTTCCTCCCACACTAAACATGCTGCCAAAGTGTGGAAAAAGCATGCTTCTCATGCTTCCAGTTTCAGGAAGCTTCTCATGAACACTACCAAAAAGTGTGACAAGAGGATCCACGAAAGATGAAGTCTGATTTGCTATGCTTCCACGTCGAGATGCAAGACCAAGAGTGCTCTGTCCAGTGACAGGTCTGGCGACCCAGCTGAGACCTTCTTCAGGCCCATACAACTTGATTTGATCTTTTTCAGAAGATATGTCTTGGTCACCAGTAATGTCATTGGCAGGGCCAATTATGTACTCCTCTATCGATGTTTCACCTCCAACTCCAAGTCCCTCAACCAGAAGGGCCATCTCACCTGTTTTCCTGAACAAAATCAGTATCATCCAGACAATGATGTTCCTTATAATGTTGTGATTGCATATGTATCTGTTCCACATTTTCTGCCTAAAATTAAGGAATTAATCTAAAATCTAATCATTGAAGTAATCCTAAATCCATCTATCTCACTTTCGGTAAATGTTACAGATTGTAAAGATCGGGCAACTGTTAGAATATCTCAAGGCTTGATTAGGGATCTTATTACCTAATTAGTTTTTTATTAGCTAGTATACATTTGTAGCTATACTCTGTACAAAGATATGAATACAGAAATACCTTTCTCTATAGTTTACAGTAAATTAAACACTTATACTTTCACCATAAGAATGATGTAAGGAAACATAGAGAGCACAATGTTTTGCTGTAAACATGTAGTTCATACATGATTGCAGGCGATAATGCTTGGCATAGTTACTAAGGGCAAGAAAGAAAAAGGGAGAAATATTTATGAGGGTCATGAACAAGAAATAGAAAGAGCTTCATTTCTTTTATTTGCCTCAACGAAGAAAGGCATCAAGAGCAGAGGAACTTTTGCTCCCTAATGTTATTCTAATAGACTAATACGAGAGTTACCTTCAACATGTATAAGGCAGACACAAAGACAGTAGATATACCCCTTTGAAAAGAAGTACACAACTTTTACACTACTGCATGTATGCAGTGTACTGTCTTTGCCATGTATGCAGTGTACTGCATCATAAGTAAAATGCGTCATGTTTGTATGTTGATGCTCGATTGATAACAGCAGCATATAGATTGCTGCAGTTACATAAGCTTGATACTTTCATCACTCATAAACCAAGTTGATTGAGACTAGATGCAAGTCATTCACCATATCACCTAGATAGCATAAAGTAGTAAAAAGTCCACAATTCACATAAAGGAAAAAGATAATTTAAGGAACCGGCCACTTCAATAAAGCAATTTACTATGCTCAAAGTTTTAATGCCGCTTATATAAAAACAACCAAAAATTTAACTTTCAGAAGGACCAATAGCCCAAACATAGGTATGGATTGTCCTCCTAGCATACTGAAAAAGGTATGGCATAGATCTAATAGTAGAATCAATCAAGAAAAGTATATTCCACATAATGGTATATCAATTTTAATAACAATCATAATCCATTCTTAAAGATAGAAAGATATTGTTATTTTACATTATACTCACGTTGCAGTATGAACTTGGATTATGAATGGAGGTAACTCTCGTATTAGTAAAATGATTCACTCTTCTTCTTCATTGGCTCTCAAAGAAGTTGAGTTTGCAATCAAATCTCTTCTATCCTCTATTAAGAGTGAGTTCCATTTTGCATAAAACTGAGATATGATAAAACTGAAGAGAGTGTCAACGTGCTTATCACTCCTTCCTTTGAGGATATGATAAACTGAGAACTGATCACTATCACACAATCCTTAAGATCAAAGAGAATGCAGGGCAAACATTTGGTCTAACGAATATCAGGTAAGTTCAGAAAATCGAATGCAAATCAGAAAGAACAGGCCAAAGCAAGTTTCCAATCCATTCAACTAATCTATACTCATGATTAGTTACATAAACTATAGCACAAATTGCAATACGAAAGCACCTACATCCCATTCTTCGCCGCAAGCCTAAGCCCCGAACACTAACATGCCAAATTCTAACAGTAAGAAAGCACCCACCTTTAAGCGATGAAGTCTACAGTTTGCTATGATGGATAGAATTCAGGCCAACCCAGCAAAAATAAGGATATGGGTCTTCGAAGAGAGGTAGAGAGATTAGTTGTTGGGTGAGAGTCGACTAGTTTAGACGAAGAAAAGTAGCATGAGGTAGGAGTTTTGGCAGAGGAAGAGAAGCAATTGATGAGAGAGAGTTGTAGGAGTTGGAATTTGGAAAGATAGGTAATACAAACCAAGATTAAAATGACCTTAGTTTGGACAAAAAACCACAAATGCCTCTGAGAGACAATCGTGAAAGCATGAGTTCAACACATGAGTTCTTCAGTGTGTAGAAAAGAAGAGAGAAATATGCAATTATATGGATTAAAAAGATTGAAGAAGAAAGAAAGGAAGAAAATTACCGATGACAGTGCTACTTCTTAGTTCCGACTGTATGCTGCAGGGATTGTTTCTTGTTTCTAGTTCTCACGGAAGAGAAAGGTAGGCAAGAGAAAAGCTTAAGAGAGTGAAGGATAGTGGAGACAGTCGCGGGCAAAACTTAAGCTAAAAAACATAACAATGACTCCCATTCCTCTGGATTATCAAAGGAACGGAGTATTGTAAAAAACCGGGGAATGAAAATGTTACCTCTTCAATGATAGGTTGATACCAAATATTATTTTTCATTCCATACCATACCCCCAAACAAGCACACCCTTAAGGTTACTTAGTGATGGAACAGGGTTGGTAGACGATCTTCACTCAATATAACTCGGTTACACTTAAAGTATGGAAATATTCGTTCACATGATCATCTATCCACGAGAAGTTTAAGTCGAAGTAAAATAATTATGATATTATATTACAAGAAAGATACTATAAAGAAAGAAATTAACTTTAATGCAAAATGTTAAAACATTAAATTATAAATCTTTTACTATATATAAATAACTTTGAATTTTTGTTTTTAATTATTGTGAAAATTTGTCATATTTAATAATATAATATGAATGTAATAATGGATAATTATCTTAGAAATCACTACAAAAAATATCACTTTTAATTACGTTTTTTTCGTTACATAGCTAAAAGTAATTTTTTGGCTATGAAATTTTAATCATAGACTATAAAAATAGTACCTCAAAAATTTTATATTTATGGAGTTTTTAAGAATATTAACTACGTTCATTTAACTACAATTTTATTTTTGTAGCAAATAATATTTAGCTACGCTTAAATTTCGTAGCAAATAGTTTTTAGCAACGAAATGTTTTTCGTAGCTAAAACTCAAATCTATTCCAGTTATCATCTACATTTTCTAATATTCGTAGGGAAAAAGTTTTAGCTACAAAAATATAATGAAATGGTTATTAGTTTCGTTTTATGATAATCGTAAGAGAAAAGTTT
Source organism: Erythroxylum mucronatum (assembly GCA_027563825.1). NCBI lineage: Eukaryota > Viridiplantae > Streptophyta > Magnoliopsida > Malpighiales > Erythroxylaceae > Erythroxylum > Erythroxylum mucronatum. The sequence goes on from JAOSBP010000205.1 coordinate 35,104,220, forward strand.
TAATTATGAAAATATTTTTGTAGGTAAAAGTCAACTATCAACTATATTTTCTAATTTTTGTAGGAATTTTTTTTTGGCTAGGAATATATTTTTTTAGCCAAAAAAAGAAGAATATAAAAGTGTAAGCAAAGTTGTTTTTTCCATTTAAATAACATTGTTTTCTAAGATCTATAACCTGAACATAGATATCTCATATCTTAACGCTCTTCTTCATCCTCTTCTGCAGTGTGCGTGTTCCTCCTCTTTTGTTGCGTGCCTGTGCGTGTTCCTCCTCTTGCTGTTATGGCTACTTGCTGTTGTGTTCGTGCTCCTCATCTTCTGTCTTTTTCACATAAGTTAATTTATATTCTTCGTTGAATTGAGTTTCGCGAATAGGCTTTTTATCTTCTTCATGGAGGATGAATAAGAATATCAACATATGGAAATCTTACTTATATGTTCTTAGACTCTATGATCTAAGTGACTTTAACTATGATAAAACTTTCCCCTTCAATTTGCTTTGCTAATATATAGTGGAACAAACTCTGAGTATTTCTAAATTCTTTCTTTCTTCATGTTTCCTTTTTTCTTGTGGCTTATTTAAGATGACTGTAAGATTAATATAGGAATCCCTTTTGGTAGGGTAATGTTTCTATTGTGGTGAAACTGACCTTGAAAATAAATGACAATGGAAGAAAGTGACCTTTTGTCCGCAACCATCTCCTTTTCACTATGTCTTTGCTTGTTCCAGAGAGTTGTATGTTATACTTTTGCATATCATATGTTTACTTTTAAGCAGGATGCCATGTTTTACAAGTTGATATTTTGGATGAGTGACACTTAAACTGTCAACTTGGAAATTATATTGTCGAATGCCTAAGGGTAGTGAACAATGAGAACAAGTCTTCTCATACAAACTTAGTCAAGAATCTGTCAAGACTAATTGCTCAGGATACCAAAGATGTAGAAGTTACCCCCAGAGTTAGGAACTAATATTATCATTAATACTTCAATTCAAATGTTCAATTCCTTGTATTCCTTTGATCTCAATTATAAATAAGAGAAAAATAACATTCACAATTTATTGAAGATAAAGATATATCACTATTCCATAGGAGAGATGTTAATCTCAATATATTAGAAGCA
>JAOSBP010000205.1:35105444-35127115 GCA_027563825.1 Erythroxylum mucronatum
CGGGAGTGAGAGAGAGAATTATTCTAGAGGAAAAACAGTGGGCCAAGGAAGGATTTAGGTATCAGCTGAGGTGGCTAGTTAGTTATAACAGAATGTACCTAGGGAGGTTATAAAGGGGGGGAAAGAAGAAGGGAAGAGATAGGCAGAAATTTAAGAGAAAAGAGTGACAGAAGGAATCGAACCTTCTGAGGAGCAAATCACCTCTGGTAGGGAGAAATACTATATTTCTCTACGATAGTGGTGTATACACCATAGTTATACTGCAATAATATAGTAATACCTATTATTCTAAGGTCAGGTTCCTAACAATATAGCAGTAGAATCAATCAAGAAAAGTATACTCCACATAACGGTATATCAATTCTAATAGCATAATGACACTACAAACATATTATGAAACTTCTGTAGCATGATAGAATGTTTATTCACACTTTTCCTTGTATAAATTCTTCTTCAGTTTTCAGCACTATATATCCTTGGATTGAAATGGACAAATACCGCTTTGGAGGATTGCAGTTCCACAATAACTGCAATTCAAATTCAAGAAAGATGCAGTGAATGATTTAGAAACAAGAGAGCAGAAAACTAACCAGAGACATCATCCCTGCCACGAAGCCTCTGCAAAACCTTCTTGGCCTCAAGCATCCGTCCTTTACTGACAAGCCACCTTGGAGACTCGGGCAAATAAAATATAGTCAATACAAAATAAATAATAGATGGAATTGAAAGAACTCCAAGCATCAATCTCCAGCTCGGTGTTTTCATCAAGGACATGCCAAACACCATGCAATAGGAAAGAAACATGCCACCAGAACCAGTGAACTGAGGAAGGGTATTCAAAGTCCCTCTAATTTCAGGTGGTGCTGTCTCAGATATGTAAACTGGGATAAGGGTAACTGCTAAACCAATACCAAAACCATCCAATAGTCTAGCCAAAAGGAGAATATAGACATTTGGAGCCCATAACATCACCAAACCACTAAGAAAGTAAAACAAGGCTGAGATTATCAACAAAGGGCGACGACCTAGCCAATCCGACGCAGCCCCAGCGCATGTAGTAATGATAGTTGCTCCAATAAGTGACATAGCCACAATCAATCCTTCTAAAGTTGGATTAGCTTCCAACTTAAACTCCCTCTTTATATATAAAACAGCACCTGCAACAAAAAGATTAAAATGATCCGTCACGGATTTGCACTTAGAACCAAACTAGACATAGTTTCAACTGGAAAGGTACTCTTATTATGAATCAACTGGAGTAAATCAGAATTAAAGGCTCAGTCAATTAATTATCAAAAATCACAAAAGTGTCCAATTATTACGGTATAAGAAGATGATGCAGAATAAAGAGCAGCTGCGAAGACTTTTACAGATGAGCGAAGAAATTCAGGAACTAAGGAGTAAATATATAATTACCAGCAATGGTTGCATTATCCCATCCTTGAAGTAAGTTGCCAACACAAGCAGCAAGAGCCACAAGCGCTGCTGCACTCATCTTCCTCCCGAATCAAAGATTTTCTTTTTAACTCACTCCCTATAAAAACACGGATGAGAAGAAACACTCCCAGGAGCCACAGATCGAACCAGTAACTAACCCTTTAATCAGTAATTAACCCTAGTCAATCAACAAATCAATAAGATACTGAAAGTTGGTGGATCCCTTTAAGATATACTACTTCCTGCAGTGAGCAGAAGAACAAGAGCAAAGGGCACTGCAGGAGAACAAGAGCAAAGGAGGTGGGTAAAATAATTACCTTATTTGAAAGCAAAAGAAAAGTTAGCAAACAGAGCCGATCGTTTGATGGGTCCTTTTTAGATATCATTAGACGCATAAAGAGCCATCGTATTCCCCGCAACTTACGATCAAACAAGTAGTGTTGGCGAAGAGATATAATTTTATAATGCTTAGGACAACGAAGTGCAAATAGAGAAAAAAAAAGGGGGAAAAAAAGGGAGTTTTTGCCGGATCGAAGAAAAACAACGTAAAAGAAAGAATAGAATTGTATTTCTCTCAGTTTTTATTATTAGGACAAAAATAAGTAAAAAAAAGTAAAAAATGGAGAAGAATATGAGAAAAATTTGGATCAAAATCCAGACTTTGGGAAAGAAATAGGAAAGGAAGTCCTGTGACTCAGAAAGACACATACCCTTTTAAACACCTCCTTCGACTTGCCGTGGATAGTCACTGTCAAGTCTACTAACCTTCTTACTCTTTTGTGTGCGTCATCATCAACTTAACAAAAGTAGATTGGAAACATACAAGAGAGTTGTTTATTGAATTTCTTAATTCGTTTTCCACGAAAAGGACAAAAAAGATTAAAACTTTAAAGAGAATTTCTACAATTTTACGTAATAAAACGACGACAATATCATTTGAGATGATTCTTTCCAGGGAAGCTATGCTTTAAACAGTAATATCAGTCCAGTCCAAGATCCAGTTTGTAGTTTTGGACGATGGAATCATTTGGATCTGCACTCTGCAGTATTGGAAACACAATCTCGAGTGATTTGTTTGTAAACCCTTTTACATATAGAAATCTTCAATCTTTTCACTCATCTGGGTATGTATCTTTTATCCAGAGCAAAGCTAAAGCTAAAGCTTTCTGCTAATCTAACTACCCAATCTTGGATGATTGCCACGGCGTTAAAGTACGAAAAGACACCACTTTTTATCCTTACGATAATTGGGAGTTGGAAAAACGACATATCTTTTCATCTTGAACTTTGGTGAAGATGTCATGAACACTAAAAGGAATGAACCTGTGAAAGAGAAGGAATCACTCTTGAGTGTTCTTGCCTGTCTCTTCTGGTAAACACCAGCTCTTTTTCTCTAGTGAGAAATAGGAGTAATATTTTAATATTTTCCCGCCAGAAACTTAGTTGTATGTTCCAAATTTACTGAAAAACATGTTGTGCTGTGGTAAAGACCAAAGTGCGAATCTATTGAAGGGTATAATGATGGTTTTTGGGTTACACCTCCAGGCTTCACGTGGAAAAAGGCAGAAGAAGCCAACAGAAGTTGAGCTGTTTCTTTGGTGGGTTGGAAGATAAAAGAGTGCAAGTGTCGACTTATTAGTTGTTTGAACCTTGAACCTGGAACATTGTCTTTTAATTAAGGTCAAGATCTAGACATGCTGGTTTCACTATTGCTTGCCAGACCAGAAGTCTCTAGTCCTCTTTTTTAATAATCTTTTAATTCAATTTGAAACTAATGAATTAACATAAATTTAATTAACTTAAATCCGATAAAAATATTAATTTTAAACTTAGATTTTAAAGGGTTCGATCTTATGCAATTCATTACCATTCTTAGCCATTCATTTGTTATCTGAAAATTTATTTTACAAGTTGAATGGTGATGTATGATTCTGTTAAAGAAATGCAACTTATGCTAATCATAGTGTGGAGTGGAGTTAGAGAAAATAGACAAGGGAATCAAAGGTAGAAGGGATCAAAAGAAAGTTAGTCAATGCACCTGTCATGTCATGAATTGATATAAATCAGAAATCACAACTAATAACAATGGTTCCAAAGCCACAATTAATTGAAATTAAACATATTTACGAGAATAGGAGGCCCTGATTATGCAGCGGAGGCGGCTTAGTTTTATGAATTGATGACTACGAACGCAACTTCAAAGTGAAGCCCTTTACTATCCGCGTTTTAATCTCAGGCTCAGCCCACAAGGGTCAAAGACTCGATCTTTTCCGGCAAACAACACTCGTTGTTGTTATTATTAGATAAATATGGAGATAAAGATCTCATCTTTTTCGATTTCTTTACATGGGCATCCGAGATTTTTCAAGGTAAAAAACTGCGTTCTCTGTTTCATTCATGAGACACAAAGCGTTAGCTGGTCAGCACTCTCAGTCCGCTGTTACTAAGTAACATCATCCTTAGTGAGTCCGAGTCCAACCGATCACATAACTCACATAAAGTTTTCATTTTTCAGATTTTTATTATACATTATACATATATATACACAACGAAGCCTTCCATTATACATATTTAACCCTCTTTGTCACTGTTCCTTTCTTTTCTTTGTACATGTGCCTTTCCATCAAAGGATACCTTTCCTTTCTAAGTAGAGATACTCCAGATCCATTCTTGCTTCCATTTACTATAGCATCATCTCCTCTCCCCTTTTAGGTATGGATACGCTTCTATGTTCTTTATCTTTCAACGCCTCAGTTTCTTTACTTTTTATCCTGTATGCTCGCATTAATCTGTTCCTTTTTATGATTTCTGATGCTCGATGTATTGTTCGATCTTCATCAAAAATTGTCTTTTTTTTTTCTTTTTTCCTACTCTCATTCGAATTTCGATATCAGTTTTGAAGAAAACTGGTTTTTGTAGGACTAATTTCTGGGACTAATATTATGATGAATGGACATGATTCTTGCAGATTTTTATCCAAAATCTAACTAAGAATCCAGTATCACTAGGCGTGACCTGCTTTATCTTTTCTTAGATTAGATGAGATGGGTGTGTGATGATGTTTCTTAATTAAGGGCATTCTTTGTTACTTGGTTTTACCAGTCGTATTTATGAGCTACCATTGGATGAGGAAAACGGCGGGGAGCTAATTCTCTGGAAATTGTGACTGTTTCATGGGCAACACATGCCGTGGATCATTGAAAGGAAAACTTTACCAGGGCTACAGTCAGCCTGAGGATCGATCAATCATCAGCTCCAATTCCAAAGGCAATCCTTCCTCTAACAACTCTGACCACCCCCCTTCCACTATCACTTCTCAAGAATTGTCCAAAGAAAACCCCCCTAAAAAGGACTGCAATTCATCTTCCTTTAGCTCCATCAAGAAAGAGATAATTATGATGAGACTAGGTACTGATAACCAGGCTTATTATGTTCTTGGTCATAAAACTGCAAACATCCGTGACCTCTATATTTTGGGTCGTAAGTTAGGACAAGGACAGTTTGGTACTACATATTTGTGCACTGAGGTTTCCACTGGAAATGAATATGCTTGCAAATCTATTTCCAAGAGGAAGCTGATTTCCAGGGATGATGTTGAAGATGTTAGGAGAGAAATCCAGATAATGCACCATTTGGCTGGTCATAAGAATATTGTGACCATTAAGGGTGCATATGAGGATCCTTTATATGTGCATATAGTCATGGAGCTTTGTTCTGGGGGAGAGCTGTTTGACAGGATCATTCAGAGGGGGCATTATAGTGAGAGAAAAGCAGCTGAATTGACTAAGATTATTGTAGGAGTTGTTGAGGCATGTCACTCCCTTGGTGTTATGCACAGAGATCTTAAGCCTGAGAACTTCTTGTTGGTGAACAAGGATGATGACTTCTCACTCAAAGCCATCGACTTTGGGCTTTCTGTGTTCTTCAAACCAGGTAGAAAACATACAAAGTTTTGTGAATTGCATTCAATATTTGATTGTACCAAGATGCTGTTGGTCCTAGTTAATTTATTAACATGATGTCTCTTATTAGTCTATAGTGTTAAATTATTTGCCTTATATTTCAAGATTGATGGAATTTGTTTGCTACTGCTTTTGTGTGGCTACGTCTTGGACGCATGATAACTGTGGCAAGTTAGTCCAAAAGGTTCTTTTTTTTTTTTCTTTTTTATAATCATTCATCCAAGATTTGAAACATTGCAGTTTCTGTGGCATCTTGTGGTTGGAAGTGCACGTCTTGTTTGATACTTAATAGCCTTTGTAAATTATATGTTGCTTGATTCTTCAGAGCAAATTTTCACTGATGTTGTTGGAAGCCCATATTATGTTGCTCCTGAGGTGCTGCTCAAGCATTATGGTCCGGAAGCTGATGTGTGGACCGCTGGGGTCATATTGTATATATTGCTGAGTGGAGTGCCACCATTCTGGGCTGGTAAGTGTTCTTTGTTGCATGGTTTGAGCAGCATGGTTTTCTCAGCTCTATGCTCAGTGTATTGAATTCTTCATTTGTTTGCATACTAGAAACACAGCAAGGGATATTTGATCAAGTGTTGAAGGGTTACATCGACTTTGAGTCAGACCCCTGGCCACTGATATCAGACAGTGCAAAAGATCTTATTAGGAAGATGCTTTGCTCTCGACCATCAGAACGCTTGACTGCTCATGAAGTGTTATGTATGTCTAATAGTTCATTTCCTTTTTGAACTTAAGCTCTTGAACCATCTGTTGCTAGTATGGCCATAGGAACTGCCTTACTAGATTGCTATTTGTTCCTCCTGTGTTCTGGCAGCATAAGTATCTGCAAATTGCATGTGAATGTGTTTCTTTCTACCTTATAATTTGATTTTTTCCGAGGGCACATTATGTTCGACTTCCCACATTAGCTATGTGGTCAATTCATGATGCCATCACCTTGTCAATTAGCATTTGACCCTAGTAGTTAGTTTTATTATCAGACAATTTAACCCACCTAACAAGTCTTCTGCGAATATTGGGACACATATGTTCATATTTGAGTGCTCTTAAATTTGGCTGCACAACAGGGGTATACCTCCTTTTCCCCAATGCTCTCATCCCATAGATTTGAAGCTTTCCACAGCTAATTTAATCCTTTTTACAGAGTTTGTGTTCTAGAAACTTAGTACCTTTTTGTGCATCATGATATCAGCAGTATTGTGGCTATGTTCCTCCTTGACTTCATGTTTCTACTCTGCTCAAGACCAAAAATCACACTGAAAATACTTGTTTCATCAGGTCATCCTTGGATATGTGAAAATGGAGTTGCTCCTGATAGAGCATTAGACCCAGCTGTGCTTTCTCGTCTTAAGCAGTTTTCTGCGATGAATAAATTGAAGAAGATGGCTTTACGAGTAAGTACATGACATCTGGATTGAATTCTTGGAATGTCAGTGACACTCAAACGAAGAATAGATAATTACTTTGAGGCTCATCTTATAACGTTGTGTAATATTTATCATTTCTACATTGATATGTTTGACGATATATCTTACCATCCTTCCGCTCTTCATGCTGTTAGGTGATAGCTGAAAGCCTTTCTGAGGAAGAAATTGCAGGCTTGAGGGAAATGTTTAAGTCTATGGATACTGATAACAGTGGTGCAATCACATATGATGAATTAAAAGCTGGCTTGCGAAGATATGGTTCGACGTTAAAAGACACTGAGATACGTGATCTTATGGATGCGGTAAGATGGTGTAAAACCAGATCTGGGGTTGTGTATAACTATAATTTTCCATCTTGTTTTTGGTCAATGTTCATTGCATTTCCTTTTATTCACTCCCTACTCTTCTTTCTCCTGGTCTTTATTAGCAGTAATATTTAAAATGGCTGCAAAAGGAGTGAACAGTTCTTGTTATTGTAATAACCTGATAAGTAAATATTCCTAATTTGCAGGCTGATGTGGATAACAGTGGTACCATTGATTATGGGGAATTTATAGCTGCAACAATTCATCTTAACAAATTAGAACGTGAAGAACATCTAATTGCAGCATTCCAGTACTTTGACAAGGATGGAAGTGGCTATATTACAGTGGATGAGCTTCAGCAAGCTTGTATTGAACACAACATGACTGATGTTTTACTTGAAGATATAATAAAAGAAGTTGACCAAGATAATGTAAGCTGCCTAAAACTTTCAATGATAATAGACAGCTGTACCCCCTCTTTTTTGCGGAGGAATATGCATCATAGTTTTTAGGCTTTAAAAGAACACAATTTATCTTGAATCGGATGGTGATGCAGTCATTCAGCAGGTTCCCTTCTGGCTTGAATGATTTTTCCAAGTCTGCGATATCTCTCCTCTCAATATAGGGGTGGCTAGCACATCTTCTTGCTGTCAATGTAGACTCGAATCATGAGTCGAACTATATAATCACTAGTATAATTGATAACTTGCTGTACTTGTTTGAAGTGATTGGAATGTCTTGGTTATTTCAGGATGGAAGGATTGATTATGGTGAATTTGCTGCTATGATGCAAAAAGGCAATGCAGGAATTGGTAGAAGAACTATGAGGAACAGTGTAAATATCAGTATGAGAGATGCACCAGGCCCGCGGTAGCAGCTACGGCTTGCAGTTGTAGTAGTCATGTAAAGGTGCTTTCTTTTACCATTTCTATGAACGATGATATTATTATAATATCTAGTTCCTGAGGTCTCAGCTAAATTTGGAATGCTGACTTCTGGGCTTTGGGGATAAAAATGCAGGTTGTATAGTAATAGATTGATGGAAGTTGGTATCAACAAGTACGGTTTGATACTCGTTCCTGAAGCTGTATGACACGATGGAGAATAATAACATGGAGGAGGAGCAGGTTTTGGTGCTTGCGCATGCATATTTTTAGTTTCTGTTGTTTCATAATACCAGGAAAATGACAGTGAACTTGTTAAAAAAAAAGTGTGCGAAAGATACCATTGTAGCTGACCAAGTTGCCATTTTTATTAGTTATGTTTGCTTCATAATGGGAGTAAGGTCTTCTTATGTCTCGTTTCCTCGCCTTGTTAGTGTTTTCGATTCCAAATTCGCATCCTTTGTGCAAAAATAAGGTACCCTTTGTTCCTATTCAGAACCCAAGCACGTAAATGTGGTATTATTATTATTAATATAATTAAGCTATTAGTTTCTCTGTCAAAGTTATACAATGTAAATACCATACCACGAATAGAAAGAATTAAAAGGAACTCTCAAAATCTCCATTACCAATTGCCCAAGCAAGGCTATACCGCAATCAAGGCTATACCCCATCCATTATTCTAGTTTCACGTGCCAATGTGATTGCCTGCAACAAAAAAAGAAGAAAAGAAAATGAACCATGTTCCAACTCCAATCCAACTTCACGCCTATACCTATTGAACTCCATTGTAAAATTTCTACCTTTGTGTGTGGAAGTGATGATCAACGTAGCAAAGCTTCTTATCAAGATTGTGAAGAGTTTCAAATCTTTTTGAGGAGAAATTGGAACAAGTTCAGCTGAATTCATCTCAACCTAAAAACTTAATGAATTATCAACTGCATATTTTTAACTCACTTTTACCTTTAGTTCCTATTGATCCAAAGGCCTATCGAACTCCATTATAAACTCCTACCTCTTTCTGTCTATTTGTGTGTGTGTGCAAGCGACCATCATCATCACAAACTCTCCTGTCAAATTACTAAGTACTTGCCTTAAGCTTGGCTTGGTTTGATGAGAAAATGCATTTTGATGTAAGGGCAAAGCCAGGATCCAAGAGCCATCCCACCTCCAACCATGTTTCTTCTTTGCCGCTAATTTCTCTATGGCAACACCATAATTGCTTTGGTAGCAGAACAACTTCACCTTCTTCCTCTCTTACTGTCTTTACTCTCCCGTCTTCTATTACTTCTTCTACCAATTCCCCCTGCACCTGTTTTGGTTTCAATTTCACACATATAATGATGATTCAAACTCACAGCTTAACCAGATCAAAAAGAACTCACAGTCTGAGATTCGTGGAAGCTAGCAACAGCATTGAGGCCCTCCCAAACACCAGCAATTTCAGAAGCTTTTAATGGAGGGGTAGATGCAAATGCAGAATCTCTAATGGCACATCCCCCTAATTGCTCCCCATTTCTAAAGGGACCATACCACTGCTCACAGAATACTCCTATACTTGCTAACCTCATCATTGAAATCTTCAGAAAAATTCTGACTCGGGACTCCCTATCCTTGGGATTGATTAAGCAGTACTCCAACTCCAAATCTTTGTAGTTCCCATCATCCCCAATCCCGATAGGCCACACACTCACATAACACCCGCTGGATTCATAGGCAAAGGCGATACATTTATGGTTGTTGTCCTCGCTACCTCCGACGACGGTCCTCTCATTAACGCTGTAACGAGTGGCGGCATCGGCTTCACAGCCTACGGTGGGGAGTAATTTGATGGTTTTGTATGAGAGAAGAAGGTGATTTGGGTGAGCAAGTGTGGGACACTGTGTCTGCCAATCGAAAACCTTGACCTCCCACTCTCTGTAAGCTTCGGGAACCACCATTTCAGGTAATTCAACTGGTTTACCTCCACTTGTGAAGTCCGCTCCAAACCCATCCCATTCCCCCGATATATTTGCTGCGAATTCTGCCCATTCTACACAGATACGTGAATCGATAATATGAGAAGATTGTACAGAATTGAAGAAAAAGAAGAATCATATGAGTAGGAACTTACTAGGAGTAAGAGAAGTAGCAGGAGTGGCCGAAGAAGAAGAAGAAGCGGAATTAAAGGTCTGGACCTGAAAACGGAGTGGTTGTATAGTAAATGGAAGAGAGTAGGGTTTGGGAAGGTTGATATGAAACTTGAGGTTAGAAGAAGGAAAAGGTGATGTTATGAACCTATTGTGGAACTGAGAGAGTACTCTTAAGCTGCCGCTACCTGCTACTGCCATGCTTCTTCTGCTAAAATCCTCTCTTCAAGTAAGCTTTTTTATTTCTTCTTATCCTTTCCTCTGGTTGGAATTTGGATAAAGTAACTAAAGTCCTTCCGACAGTAGTCAGTGGTAAGATGCCAATATCCATTTATTTTAATTTAAAATATATTCAATCTGCGATAAAGTCTTTTCTTTTGGTTTAAATTTTAATTTGGGTACATAAAAATGTGAACTGATGTTATGCTCTGTACTCTGCAGTTCCATTTCCCGGGAAGTGGAAGTCAATAGATGTCGATTGGTAGTTGATTTGGTCAGTAACCAATTAAACTAACCAACTTCTACTGTTTATAACTTTCTGTTTCCACCGACAAAGCTCTCCTTCTTAATCATTATTGAATCGGACCTTCTTCTTCTTCTCCTGTCACTCACTAACTAATCTTGCTCGTACGATTCAATCCCAGATCGGATCCCAATTTCTCCTCTTCCCATTCTGTTTCTTTTCAAATTTCTTCATGCACCAAAAGAAAGAAAGAAAAAAAGATTCAGATACAGATACAGATCTTTAAAACATTTCCGCTTATACAAAAACACTCATCGATCTAAACAAATGCAATGGTTTCTATTTGACAAGAAATACAAAGTAAATAAACATTCACAATTTGAGATATGGCTGAGAATCCGCTTTCTGTTCTGTAACCAACCAACAAAGTGTGTATCTTTTTCCTCCATAACTGGATCAAGTTAACAACAAAGAAGTACATTCTGAGCTGGATCTGAATCTTGGAGTTTCTTATTTGATATCAGTTCTCCAAGTTACTTGGAGTAATGGTTCCTGTAGGTTTGAGGGAGACCCAAATTGTCAGATCTCACAAGCCTTTTAATCTGGGAACTGAGCTTGTAAAGAACATGTCTCCAGCTTCCTCTGTTGTGACTACCAAGGACCTTGGTATCTTCTTCATTCATCTCCAGATCTTGAGCAAAGATGGGTTTTCTAGATAAGACCCAAGAGCAGGTCCAGTGCCACCAGTTCCTCATGGAAGTCCCAACTTGTTGTCCCATTGATGAAGTTAGCTGTGAAGATATGGGTTGGATTCCGAGGGACAGAGAGGAGAGCCTTCTTCGCAGAGCCTGAGTGTGGTCGTGAGGAAAGAGGGTTGTTTTGTGAAAGCTATGGACAAGGGAGGTCATAATTGTGACAATGGAGGAAGACGAATGAAAAAGGCTAGTGTTCTTCTTCAGACCTCTTTCTCTTGAATACAGAATAGAGGATTGGTTGGTATGGTAATGGCAATGGATCATTCCCTGTTATTATGTGTATTCTGGTTGTCTCTGTACTTTTGACTCGGTTTGCCAAAAGCCAAGTGTTGTATTTATTTATTCCTATTTTAGTTTTTACCAAAAAAAAAAGGAAAAAGAAAAAGAGAAACTTGGGCTTGGGTAAGATGAAAAAGTTTGGCCCTTTAGTAAGTCTTTCAACACTGGACTGGACTGTGGATAAGCCTAAAGTAAATGGAGAAGAAGAGAGGAGCGTCCTAGAGAGAGAGAGAGAGAGAGGGAGAGAGATCTGTGCTGTGACTGTGACTCTGTGGGATTAGGAAAATGGAGTATCGCAAGATCAAAGATGAGGTCTTTCTTTCTCAACCTCTGCCCATTGTTAATTTTCATTTGCAATTAGTTGTCTAATGTAACTGATTTCTTTTGGGATTCAAATCTGCAGGATAAAGACGGCGCCATTGTCGCTGAGGACATCGAGAGCTTAAGAACTAAGCCTCTCTCCGGTTTCTATCTTCCGCTTTACCTTCTTCACTTTTCACAGCTTTGATTTATTCCTATTTCCGTTCAATAGCTACTACTTTCTTTTTGTAGTTGCAGGTGCCTCTTCCAAGTGGAAACGCAAGTAATTTCCTATTTCTTGTATTGATCCTTTTACTTTTCCTTTTCTTCTAACAGTAGAGAAATAAGGTTCATGACTCACTTCTGTTTCTTCTTTTGCTTCGTGTTTCTGTTGACCCAATAGGACACTTGTCACACTTGCATTGACTATTCTTACAAGCTCACAAGCTATACTTATTGTCTGGTCCAAGAGAGCCGGAAAGTATGAGTACAGTGTTACCACTGCAAATTTCTTGGTAAGCTAACTCCGTTCCTATGTCATTATGGGATAGTTATTATCAAATTTTGATTTTGAACACTAGTTCAGGGCTACCTTAGCATACGCAAATACAATGGATAAGATCCATATGTCAAAGCTTTTTGAATGGGAATGACGCATATGGGTATCAATATTCATTTTTATCTTTCTCTTTTTCTCTTTTGTTTCAATAGGTGGAGACTTTGAAATGTGCTTTATCAGTTGCCGCACTAGCAAGAATCTGGAAAAATGAAGGTGTTACTGAAGATAACAGGTCACTCTCCCATGATAGATAGACTAACCCTCCTGCCTTTCTGTTTCAATTGTTGCCAAGCATAATAATTCATAACTATTACACATGCAATGGGAGTAACAAGGAAAGGAAACAAATTGATTGCAAATCCATGGCTTGTCTGGTTGTGGGAAAGCAAACATGCATATGCATACTACGACTGGTTATAGGTTGTTATCCAATATTGGATGATAGCATATTGCTCTTGTTGGAATCGACTACACATTGGATTCACTAACTTGTTCTATCCCTGTATTCTGGTTGCCTCTAAAACTGCCTTCTTCTTCCTTCTAAATTGTTTAGTAGCTTAATTTGAATTACATCCAACAAGCCATATGTGATTCCATGTTCTGTTTGCATGACTAGGTTAAGTACAACATTGGATGAAGTTATAGTCTACCCTATTCCAGCAGCTCTTTACCTTGTGAAGAATTTACTTCAGGTGAGATCTCATCTTATCTTTTTCTTCCCTTGGCTTGTTATATACAATAACTAGTTTATGTTGTTTCTATGGCTTGATAGTATGCCTAACTTGATTTTGGTTATTTGTTTTTTTTTTGTAGTACTACATCTTTGCATATGTGGATGCACCTGGTTATCAGATACTGAAGAACCTGAACATTATTAGTACTGGAGTTCTATATCAATTAATGTTAAAGAAGAAGTAAACCTTTCTACTAGCACCTGGTGGTTATTTTCTGTTACTGTGGTGATAATCTCATCTGGCATTAACTTTTTAACAAGAGCTATGAATGCTTAAGCTCAAGATGTGCCTGAAAGTGCAATATGTTTATTAGACTGTCTCTCACGAATGTTGATTTCAGGTTAAGTGAGATTCAGTGGGCAGCTTTTATTCTATTATGTGCTGGGTGTACCACTGCACAACTGAACCCCTCGTAAGGATTGACTTTTCATGGTTTTCTTTTAGGAGTAAGGACTGGCTGGTGTTCTTTTGGCATGCAATGCTACTTCTTAGTTTTATCAATATCATTTTTGACTCTCAACCTGGCTTGAAATCAAGTAATTAATTTGTATTTAAAAACAACTTATGCATCTTAAAAAGTAGTGAGTTACTCACTTTCTTTTGTGTTTCTTTCAATTCATTTCTCGGGCCAAAATCTGATTAATATCCATTTTGCAGTTCAGATCACGTTCTTCAAACACCTCTTCAAGGTTGGATAATGGCAATTGTGAGTTCTTTTAAGATCTTTAGGCTATTATGGAAAGCGGAGCGAACTAGATGTAGCGAGAGCGTCAGATAGACTGATTCTCTACCTTTAATAAGAACTCAGACTGATAAGCAGATAGTTTGCTCAATTGAACCTAAGTTCCTTTAAGATCTTTAGGCTATTTCGGCAACTGTCAGTTCTTTTAAGACCTTTAGGCTATTATGGCAATTTTGAATCCTTTTACTATCTTTAGGCTTTTAAACAAGCTGATGCCAATAGCTAAATTGAAGCAAAAGAGTTATTTTCGCTCCTTTCTGTTTGCTTATGTATTTGTTACAGTAACTTGTCCTTTTTATTTTCAGGTAATGGCCCTTTTAAGTGGTTTTGCAGGAGTGTATACTGAGGTCAGTTTTAGTTTAAAATTTCAGCTTTATAGTTGAACCTT
Organism: Erythroxylum mucronatum; assembly: GCA_027563825.1. Taxonomy (NCBI): domain Eukaryota; kingdom Viridiplantae; phylum Streptophyta; class Magnoliopsida; order Malpighiales; family Erythroxylaceae; genus Erythroxylum; species Erythroxylum mucronatum. The sequence goes on from JAOSBP010000205.1 coordinate 35,119,821, forward strand.
GAGCATTATTTTTGTATAGTTCCTTAACCAACAATCTTGACCAAAACTTGGCCCGTTGACAGTTTATTCCTGAATGATGAGCATGTCCTTGTAAATAGTAGATAAGTGCAAAATTAAAATTCTTAAGTCGATTACTGACAGTAATTTTGTTAATTCCTTTTCAGGCTATAATTAAAAAACGTCCTTCAAGAAACATAAATGTGCAGAATTTCTGGTTGTATGTTTTTGGGATGGCCTTCAATGCTGTTGCAATACTGATTCAAGATTTTGATGCGGTCATTAACAAGTAAAGATCCTGCTTTTCACTTCTAATGTTCTTGGTAGCTTATTACTACATAGATTTTTTGTTATGCCCTTAAACTGAAAAAGGTCGAGTTTCAGTGATTTACATTAGTCATTCAGTCTTCAACTGTGGCTCAGACTGCTCGAGAGTCTCCTGACTTGCTTATATTTTCTCCTATTCAGGGGATTCTTCCATGGATACTCACTAATTACAGTTCTCATGATTCTCAATCATGCACTAAGGTTAGTTATTTCTGTTTTCCACTTGATTACCTTTGCTGTTGGTTGCTACTTCATCCATGATTCATCTTCTGATGAATTTCACAAGAAGACATACACTTCCGATAATTCTACATTTTTCTAAAAATTTTCTTTACTTGCCTGACCAAAATATGTGAATTTCCAAAGTGGAATTGCTGTATCCATGGTGATGAAGTATGCAGACAACATTGTAAAGGTAACAGCTTTCTTTTCTAGTTTTATTTCAATGAATATTGATAATGTATTGTCAAGTGGGCACCACTTCAATCTAAATGTTCATTGCTAGTAACAAATTGAATACAATACTTCCAAGTCTCTTTGGATTTTAGTTCCATTAACAAAGTTCAAGAGTTTGCCTTCTTCACAATAAAAGGATGATCTGCTTTGTTTGATTGGGAGTGGGGTTGAGGCCCGATCAGGTGTTGGAGAAGACACATAGATGCATTAAGTGAAATTTCTTGTCCTTCCAAAAGATGACATCAAGAGAGAACAAGCCTCATTACACAACAGTAAATTGGCCAATGTCAAGATGTAACAAAACAAAAGCCAACTTCCAATCTGTCCAGGGTTGTCCATCAGGAATGGACAACTGTCGTTAGTAGTACCTATTCTAAGTTACAATTTTGGCTTAGAACTTCATGAGAAAAGAAGCACTGAAATGTCTGGTCCAATAGCACTTTCACAGTTGAGAGTTCTAATGGAAAAGCATGTTAGCTTCAAACATGTTACTCTTATGTTGTTGTACAGGTGTATTCAACTTCAGTTGCAATGCTTCTGACGGCAGTGGTCTCTGTTTTTCTCTTTGGCTTTCATCTGTCTCTTGCCTTCTTTATCGGGACAATGTAAGCTAAACTTGATAAATGCTTCATCAGCCTTTTCTTTATAGTCTATTAATGTAGTTATGGATGGCACGCATAATTCTACATTTTGTGGTTACTGAACTGATATTCTGTGGCTTCCAGTGTCGTTTCTGTCTCAGTGTATTTGCACTCTGCTGGGAAGATGCCAAGATAGTGTGATTTCGTATTTGATTTTCGTGGGATTATGTTTCAGTGTAAGAGCTTCTCCTTACTCCAATTTTGCTTTTTATTGAAATATTTCACTCAAATATGAACCCCAAAGGTAAACTAAGAAGAAATACTATGCTTTTTATTCAGAATTCCATATTTAGTCTTGTCAAAAAGACTTGAACATTGTAGAACTTGGACTGCAACAACAAAATATCATTTTTTCACCGTAACATATAGGCATATGTAATGGAATGTGTTATCTTGTTATAATTTATGTTAGACCTGCTGACATTCTTGATTGTTATGATGATGTGAAACAGAGCTGTAGCTTGACAAGACAAAGCAAACAAGTAGAGGAAAATGGGGTAGGTCACAAGAGCAACAGCAGTAGCTTGTTCGATTGTCATTTCATGATTATTCCACGGTCGAGCAATGTAAGAATGCTTACTGAAATATCTAACGTGGAGCCATGATTATTGTTATCATTAGAGGTCTAAAACTCCCAGGGGAAACTGTGGGAGCATGGTTAGATATTCATGCTGCCCATTTTCCTTATTGTTGGTAAAAAAGGAGGTGTAAACGCATGAAAGCTATGGCTCAAATCCAAATTACTCTCATCTAATATATGAAAACCACAGATATTGCTATTTGCTTTCTTTATAAAAAAGTTTCTTTGGGAATCAACTGAACTTGAAGAGAGGGGGTTACCACTCAGCAAGAGCTCAATGGCACAGATAAACCAGTACAGGATCTTTTTATGTAAGCGCTTCCATACCCCGTCTGAAAGATGCATCGTTTGTTATCCTCAGTCATTCATGTTCAATTTTGATATTCCAATTCTGCTGCATCACTGCACTTGCACTTGACACTTACCATAATGATAAACAACTCATCTCGCCGTGACCTTTTCTTGAATTCTCAAAAATTATGTTCGGTTAGAGTCGTACTTGTTAAATTTTGATATTCTGATTCTGCTGCTGCTATGCTGCCTGAAACAGCAACTCGGAGTACAAGTTGCATAAACGCTGGCAGGAAAAGGTCTTGCAAAAGATCAAGAATTACAAGTTGCATAAATTTATATCTTGCAAAAGATCAGGAATACAAACTGCATCAATTTAGTTACATGCTAAAGTTTTACCTTGAGATAAGCTACAAAAACTAACTCTTGGAGGACATTTATATTACTCTCACTTGAATAGAGTCCCTCATTCTGATTTTATGTAATAAAACTGGAGGATGTGATTTCTATCTAAGATATAAAATTTTCTATTATTAATCTATTACATGTAATTGGGGCAAGTGCTCCTTTCGTTAACAAGTAATAAATTAGTAAGTAGAAGTCAATCCCTCAAAAAAATGGTATGGATGAGAAAACCTAAACTATTAATTAGCCTAAACTAAATAAATAGAATAATTATATTGTTAGATTTTGATTAAAGATAAAATAAACACAAAAGTAAATATGTAACCAAAAGAATCAATAACAAGGCAAATTAATAAAAAGATAATCCAATTTACAATTAATGTTTAAACAAGTACTTTCTCTAGTATTACTTTTGACTTTATGAATTAATTAATTTAGAATAGATATATTTACTTAGACTGGTAGGATCTTTTAGACACTGAAATTGCATTCTTTTAAGCTATAACCATAGGATTTTTTAGACACTGAAATTGCATTCTTTTAAGCTATAATCATCTCATTTTTAGTTGGTTAACCCATATCTTTATAAGTTAACATACTTTTGAAAGTTCTAAGAGGTGTGAAATCTTATAAAAATTTCCATATTGACACTACAAAGATCACAAAAATTTCTCCCAAGCACCCCATTTAATCTTTATTATCTATCTTGTGGTTCATTCACATATAAGCTCTTTAGAGGCAGATAGCTCCATCCACCACCAGTACTATCACTCACTATTGTACTACTGTAGTATTATTCTTCTTTTTGTAGTTTTATTCATTTATATATATATATATATATATAGATAGATTCAATTAGGAACGTTGTTCTTAAAGAAATGCATAGGTCACCTGTCTTCCTTCTTCTTTCATCCACCATCTTTTACTTTGAGCTAGGCTATTAGGATAATGGCTACTTTGATCATTAATCTTCCATTTTATGTTCACTGTATCCTTTCTCTTTATTTTCCTTTAGCTATATCTAATTTTGGATTTTCAAACTTACTACTGTCCAATCCACTTATTTCAACCTCATATCTTCTTCTCACTTTTTCAAATTTTTAATTTTTTTTTAATCTTAGTGACATACAAGCTTTGAATACTCTAGAGTATTGCTCCTTAGTGTACAAATACACTTCGGTCCCTTAACTTTTTGCTTTTGCCACCTAAAGTTCTTATTGTTTGGTAATTATCTTACAAGCTTTTCTCTTCCTAAAGTTGTTTAGTGCCCTACTTTATTATGACTTCCTTTAAAAAAGGTCGAACTCCTACCCTATCCAAAATAAATTCCATCTTTGCCCTCATCTTCCTTTACCACTGCCCCTACTTATTGTAGACTCCCTCCATCCAACCCTTTTGTTGAGGCACCTTTTACCCTTGACAACTAAAGTTTTGAGTATACTTGCCAGTTATATTAGAAAGCCACTATTAATGGATGAAAACATGGATAAAAGAAAGATAATTTGGTTTATAAGAGTATGCATCAGTATGAAAATGTCTAGGAATTTGCCTGACTACATCCCTATTATGAGGTTAGGATAAAACAAAAATGTTCAAAAGGGGAGATTATAATAAGCTAATGGGGTATCGGAGGAAAATTAGGAGAAATTGAAAGAATATAAGCAACCAAATAGCATAGATATGCCAAATGGTAACCTATTAATAAGGAAATGCATAATTTAGAGGAGGAAGAGCATATTGGTGGAAAGGAGTTGATCCAGGTTTTGAATTGTTATTAATCCCTTGGCAAGGTTATGGCAGAAAGGAAGGAGAATATGTTTAAGAGGCAACAGAGAACGTGTATGATAAGCAACCTATTATCCCTCATATTATAGAGGGTATAGAGCCAACTATCAAATCTTCATTGGATTTAAGAGATTATGGTTTCCAAACTGTTATAAGGAAGAAGTTATAAAGGGGCACTCAAAGCAGGAGCTCCAAAGGTAAGTCCACCTCAAAATGACTTAGTTTGAAATGTTTGAGGATTAAATTGCCTTAAAAGGCTACAAACTTTAAAGGATTATGTCAATTTGTAACATCTTTGGTTTGTAGGACTTTTTGAAATGAAGATTTCAAAGCTAATTTAAATAAATTTAAGATTTTATAGCCAATTGGGCTTTTCTTCAAATCTCCAGTATCGCTGTTTTAGGAGAGTTGTGAATGTCGATAATAATAATTTTGTAAAAGTGGAAGAATTGTGGTCTTGTGATTAAGCTATGCATGTATTAGTTCACTTTTCACTTAAAAATGCAAGCTTTAAATTTCTATTATTTATGGTTCTAACCTAAATTTTTTTAAAGGACAACTTTAGGAGGGTCTACTACAAAATAAGGTTAGCAGCAATTCTCTTTAGATTGGTTGTAACTTTAAAGAGTGTGTGGAAGGGTTAGGTTTGGAGGACCTGAGATGTAAAGGGCAAATATTTACTTGGAGTAACAGAAAAGAAGGAAGGAGTTTTATTAGGAAAAAATCAAATAGAGCTCTCGTTAATCTTGCATGGCTAGTCAATTTTCTTGAGAGAAAAGAACAATTTACGGAGCCATTATTTTTAGATCGTACACATATTTGGCATAGTAATTTGTTCCAAATGGTAGGGAAAAAGTTCCATTTTAGAATTAACAACTTCCTTGCTTTTGATGATGGATTTCACGAGGCAATATCGAAAGGGATGTCATCTAGGATATATAGCTCTAAACAATTTGTATGTATGTATGTAAAAATTAATTGAAGAAGTTAAATGCTATAAGGGGCCTTAACACTATAGAAGTAGTCAAGAGTGCAAAAGATAAGGTTGAAAGAATTTAATATAGTTTGTCTATAAATTCGTCTAGTAAGGAGTTGCTAATTGAAGAGAAGATGACCCTTAAGAGTTATTTAAGTAAATTGGATGATCATGCTATTCTATTAAAGCAAAGGGATAGGAATAATTAGCTAAAGAAGGGAAAGAGGATTATAAAATTCTTCTTTAACACTATTTGGCTAAGAGGAACTCTAAAAACATAAGCCCTATTGTCATTTTTTAAGAACTTTACAGGTTCTCATTCTCCTAACTCTTATTCAGTAGAGCTTTTAAAGGCCTTTATTGATAAACAGATGAGGAAAAAGAAAGGTCTTCTACTCTCTAAACAAGTTGGTGATCTAGAGATTGAGCAAATAGTCTTCCAGATGAATGGTCAAAAGGCTCATGGACTTGATGGTTCATGTGACATCCTGATACCCCCTAGGAGGATACGGGACGCCACGCAAACAACATAACATACATGCATACAGAATCAAGACAAAATCAAAACATACGAAACATTCATCATGCATTCTCAAAAGCTCAAAGCAGAAGTAATTCAGAGCAAACATACATCATAATACTTTGAGCTTAATACAACTTGTTCCAAACCGAAACCAACCTGAATTAAGGATATTACAAACCTAAAATAAATCTAAAGTCATATACATCAAAGACAAGCCAAAACAAATTTCAAAAATACAGTTTAAAAAAACAAGACTCAGATTCCATTGGCCACTGCGGTTGTCTCGTCCCAATCTTTATAAGCGTCGCTCAGAATCTACACGAGACAAATCTATTGTGCTAAGCATATAGCTTAGTGAGTAATAACTAAAATATGCATACGTGACAACTCATCATACGGAATCATATAACAGCATAAGCATGCATTAAAGGATTGCCTAACATTAAATCAGATATAATGCATTTCAGAACAAGTTTTTATACTTATCAGAACTAAATATCACAAGAGGATATAAACCCTTCAGAATCAGAATACAATTTTTGTTTATGCTAGAATCAAACATATATCATATTACAAAATCAAAGGACTGCAAATCCATATACAGAAGCGGGTAACGAGACTTATACAGGAGAGACCGAAGTCTTGACATTGAAGTGTCCAGGAGAGACCAAAGTCTCGACACCGAAGTATCACAGGAGAGACCGAAGTCTCGACACCGAAATATCACAAGAGCAGCTGCAAACCCTTCTAGGCATGCCTATTTACCCACAACTAGGATTCAACAATTTTAAAACAAAACAAAGTCATTTCAAACATTTCATACAAAGCAAGTAGTTAATCATATTCACATGCAAGTAACACTTCCAATGATATAAACATGCATCAAACGCCTCGGACAATGATTGTCTGAAATTTATAACACAATCAGCATAAATCAAATTCAACAAGCATAACAAAGTAAGGTAAGTAACACTTTAATATCACATTCATCAATCAATACCTCGGACTTTCATGTCCAGAATCAGTACACAATTCAGTATACATTCATCAATATCAATTTTAATTCAGTAATAAATAAAATAAATCAAGGTGAGGCCATCTTAGGTTACTCACAAAATTTACCGTCTAAATTACTTACTAAAGCTTCCTATTTGCTTATTGTCTCGAAGTTCCGGCAATATCTGGAGTAGGTTGCTCTAAGGGTTCCTCTAAAACATTCAATACAAATATATATTATTATTGTGCACAATTATGAATTCAATTATGCACATTCATGTATACTGAACATGTATGATGCATGTTTCTTATCCTTAA
>JAOSBP010000205.1:35127215-35143440 GCA_027563825.1 Erythroxylum mucronatum
AAGAATAACACTTGGACTTTAGTACCTAGACAATGGAACAAGAAGTTCCATGAGGTTGCTGCTAGTATGAACTTCATCAGAAGTTCATATGATTACTGCTTATATTGAAAGGATCTAGGGTTGACTGAAGTAGAGTTTATGTTAGTCTATGTAGATGATCTTATCATAAAAAGGAAGGACTTGAATAAAATTCAAGAAATTAAGGGTGAATTATGCTCACACTTTGAAATGAAGAACCTAGGAGAAGCATAGAAGCTTCTAGGAATGCAGATTATCAGAAAGAGGAGGGAAAAGAAAGCCATGACTCACTATCCCTATGATGTAGGTGTTGGAAGCTTGATGTACCTTATGCTATGCACAAGGCCTGATTTAGCCTATGCTATAAGTATACTGAGCAAGTTCATGGCCAATCCAGGTCTATAAAAAAACTGATATAGTTTGATTTCTCAACTCACTTAGTAGTCCTTTTAAAGCCCACTTCTGCCCCATACTACAAGTGAAAGGGAAAATGTAAAGACTACCATTAAAGCAGCCTAAGTGAGACTTACTATATCCATATGAATTATGTCCCTTATATGAATATGATCGAATTTTTTCATTATTGTTCATTAATGATTGTTGTTCACTCTTGAGAGGTAATACTTTCACAATTATTAAAAGCATCATATAAAACGAGTAAAGCTAAGATAATTTAAGCATAAAAATAAAGTAAAAGACTAATCTCTCTCTCTCTCTCTCTATATATATATATATATATAGACTTAATTAATTTGATTTCGCACTACCTTTAACTCGAGTTTTGGGTAGCAAAGTGGTATCGGAGCTCAGGTATGGGCCTGAGGCTTGGCCCACGTCACGTCGTGAGTTCAAATCCTAAAAATGAATTCGGCCATAGGTTCTTCCATGTACTCAGAAATGACACCGAGAGACGTTCGCTAACTAGCTGATGCATGGTGAGCTTAAGTAATTTGATTCCGACCTACCTTTAACCCGAGATTTGGGTAGCAAATATATATATTACATCAACCTTACCTTTAATAAAATTATTTTCATGAGAAATGCACTTAATCATACTAAGATTTAATAGTTTGTTTTAAATTATAAGAATTTTTACAGAGTTTATAAACATTGTTAGGTACTTCATGAATTATTAAGTTTTTGTATCATTATTCTTTATTTATGCATTTAAAGGACTGATTATCCAATTTTGACTAAATAAAGTCTTAACTATGATTTTAATGGTAACAAAATATATTGCTATTAATAAATTTACTTTTAGTGATATTAATAGCTCTATTATTTTGGAATCAAGAAATAAATGAATTATAAAGTTTAATTAATCCCTACTTGGGGATCCAGTTGGGGTTATTCAAGATACAGATAAAATGTTGGACATTACACAACTTCATTACTTCCTGAATTCACCACGTTTCTTTTTGCTTGTGAAGTTCATGTTCTTAAAAGTGAAACAGCAATCTTGGACAAAAACAGCAAGAAAATGAAAATTTGGAGTTTCACTAAATCCCAATCAAATTGACAAATCAAGACATTAACTACCAAAATAATCATTTCTTTAGCGGTAAGCAATCTGTATGAAGGATGGTTTCTTCTTTAGGTTATTGTATTTTACCATAAAGCTAAGCATAGCAACATTTCTTTGCCTCGGTCCCTGATACTTTTGCCACTTAATCTCAAACTGATGATTGTATTTTATGCCAATTTCAAAATGGCGGGTACTATTTCCGGTGATTAATCCAGCTCGATGGAGCAGCTGAAATGGGATGTGAACTAGACGCGACTTCTGCTAAAGAAGATCATATGGCTATGGCTAGATCTTTGAAAGTGCTTAACCTACATAAGCCTTTCAAATATTTATGCAAAACACTCTCAGGTAGAATTATCAATTACTTATCTTTTTTATACATACTCTGGAGAATAACTGACATACTGAGAAGACAAAAACTCGGTTCATTTACCACATCTATCTACGTGGTAAAAGGGCATCCGTCTTGATCAAAGTGCCTTATTGTGCTTTTAACTTGTACAATCCCCATCATACATATAAGACATGAATTTGCACAAAGCATTGTTCCAAGAACAGAGATCGACTTGCTGCTTCATAACTCGTCTTTGGGAGCCTCATCAGTTGTTTGATCAACATAAGATGCATAATCTCTAATTATTGACTCGTAAATATCAATGCCCTTCAGGTACTCATCTTGGTTCAGGAACTGCAACAAGAAAGAATGTATTGAAGGTTAAAACCCCAAAAAGAGAATGCAGTACTGATTAACAAGTTCAGGTTAACTTGTCAGGTTATGCCAATTATGGTATTAACATTTTGCAGAAAGATGAAATGGTTGTTCAACCAAAAATACTTCAAGCAGCAAGACTAAAAATACAAGATGGCGGATTATCTCATTAAAAATTCTGCAGTTCTAATTACTTTCATCTTTACCCTTTTTTGGAAATCGAAGGCGAGAAGAGAAAGAGAGGTTGGGGAACAGCATATGCAAGAGAACCACTAAATCGGGCAACTACCTCATTATGATTATGCAAAAGTATGGGTGTGTTTGCCATAGGAGAGAAGCCAATGGCCGGCAGTCCTAGATCCCGAAAATAACGAGCATCAGTAGAAGCGGGAAAGACCTCTGGGTTGCCAAGCTTGCCATTGGCTTTTCTAACAGCTTCTTCTAGTAGATTCCACCATGGATTGGAACTGTCAGTCTTTGTAATGATTGGCCTCCCATGCTTGTCATAGATAGGACCTTTCTGCTTAAACTGTCCAAGCTGAAAACAAATTAGTCCAACTAAATAGACGTAAGAAGCATTTAACAAATTTGATATTACTCACATTTACTACGGGTACAATATAGATAAGAAAATAGCATTACTTTAACCATGAGTGAACATACAAATACCCTTAGAGAAGGCAGACAGATGACCTTTGACATTTTTGTTTCTTTCAACAGCACGACTCAAAGCTAAGTGGTAGTATATGATAAAATTATTTCGCAGCCTTGCATCATCAAAATTTCTCCTTTCGCAGTTTGATTAAATATATAGAGCAACAGGTAAGGAAAATATCCACAGAAGGCTTAATTTCTTGCCATCCAAGCTTGGAAACACGTCTGGTCTAGTCTCTAACTCAGGTCCTATCCAACTAGGGAAGGGCATTAATACCTTTTGACTTACTAGCACAATAAAAAATGAATACCATCCCTTAATGTTCCCTCTTACTTAAGTTCAGATGACCAATTCTCAGCCTTTGAATGGTCTGAATCTCATTGAAGATGACAAGGTAAGACACTTTTAACATTGATGATGCACAGTTGTGCACTAAGACATGCTCTTCGTAAAAAGTTTACCAATTTCTGCCATAATGGGCCAAAGAGCTGTGCCTATTTGATGTTTTAGAATTAAAATTTGATAGAAAGCGGTAAGCTTAGTACGTGGAATGACATATTGCGTGAAGCAGGAGCCCACTCTTCAGCGATTCGTCTCTCAAGAGATTCGGGATCAGCAGTTGGTGGGACTCGAATATCAAAACCAGCTTCTGCTTCAGATGGCTGTAAATTCATGACAAAACCCTGGAGAAGCGGAAGGAAAAGTTGTGAAGTTAGTAATTGAAGGTGTTATATGGAGAGAAGGGGGGAAGATTAGTGATTGAGAAAAAAAAAAGAAAAGAAAAAGCTTACAGTAGGAGAAGGAGTGCCAGCTTTAAGAAAGACCATGTTTACAGAAACAACCTCTCCTTCAGCTTTGAAACCAGCCTTCACCAAATCAAACTGAGAAGCACGAAACCTCCTCACGCTCTCGATGCTTTTCAAAAGATTCTCCATGGCACTATTGTCATATAGCTTAGCTCCATGACCAGGGGCACCAGTGGCCTTGATCACTAGCCACCAAGGGCTCCTCTCTGCATAAAAAGCCCTGTAGTTGTCGGTGGGTGAAGCCAACCCTGTTTTGAGACGTGAAAGTAGTGTCAATTCCTTGATGAATTTCTCTTATTTTCCTTTTCCCACTGATAAGAAGAAGTTACCTTCATCGAGGACGATGCCAACGTTCATCTCCTTGAAAAAATCAGAATGAGCGAACTTCTCGGCGCCGTCGTGGCCTCCGATTTCTTCATCGGGAACGAAAGCGAGGTAAATGGATCGAAGTGGTTGGAACCCAGAAGACTTCAAACGGCGAATGGCCTCTAAGTACTGCATACCCACACACTTCATGTCCTGAGAACCCCTGGCATAGATGTTGCCTAGGGAATCAAGGTGGGCATCGAAGGGTGGGTGATCCCACTTGTGCTGCTCCACTGGAACCACATCAGTGTGAGAGTTAAGGAGAATAGATGGGAGATTGAGATGGGAACCAGTCCACTTGACAAGAACCACAGGCTTTCCCTTGACGAACTCGATGGACTGGGAATGGAGACCAATGGAATTGGCTTGTGAAATAAGGAAATCAGCCGCTTCTTGGTAAAGAGGGGTTGGTTGGGCAGTGTTGATTTGGAGGTAGTGTTGGAATCTGTCTAAGACCGAGTCTTCTTGTGGTTGAGCATTTACTGATAGAAGTAATAAACTAAGGTAAAGACAAGTGCATATAGCTGATGACCAACTCCTACTCTCCATAACTTCTTCTTCTTCGACTAACTAGTATAGACTGTCTACTTAGGTTTTACCTTTCAACCCTATAAATCAGTAATAGCTTGCAAAAACCAACCCTTCAAAGATTCGCGCACTGTGTATGTCTTATAATATATATATATATATATAGGTCATCGTCATCATCGTTATCATCACCTATAATATACATATATATAGGTGTTGTCCGTTTATTCATGTCCACGCAAGAAAAAATGAACTTCTTCCTTCTTTTTCTTTGGGCCCGTTACACCTTTGAATGTAGCGTTGGCAGTATAACATTATGAGTCCGATAAATAGTCTAACCATAAACTGATAAACTCAAATTCAATTGGAACTCAAACTTTTTTCCTATTTTAAAATTGATTTTGGGTTGAGTTAGATCACCCAAGTCTCAAATTCAAATTCTTTTAAAATGTAGGATTGGACGGGAAACTTATTGCTATGGCTGGGGATAGATTAATTATGCCAAGAAAGTGGGCACAAAACTGGCAATCCAATGTCAACCTTAAGAGTTAGAGAACTGCCCTTACCTTTCTTTACCTTAATTTCTTTGGAAGGTCAGGTTCTCTGCCAGTGGATTTACTTGGAATGCTTCTGAAAGATGAATTTGGAATTCAATAATACTCAGCTGTTACAAGAAGAAGTAGGTGACTCGAAATGATTTCGTTATGACTCAGCCACTTCTTCTCGGAAAATTATATAGCTGTTGCTAAACTTCATTCCGGATAAATTCAAGAATTATAATGTCGCCGAATTCGCAAGGCAATATCGTCATGACTCAATCACTTCTTCTCGTAACACCAGCAGATTTTACACAAAAACAAATTATCCAATCCTGAAAGTTTCATGTTCAATCTACTTTCATTTCAATGCATATCAAGCCTCCTGTTTCATCTGGTTCCTTTACATAATGTATGCACGAGATCTTATTAGACAGAATAACCTGCAAAAGTTTCAGGTTGTAGGCAGATATGATGTAGACGTCTTCCTTTCTTCAGATGCACAAGGATGTACATTAAAAGCCAATTGAATAATCTAATTTGGACCTTCAACCCCAAGAAGATCCTGCTATAAAACATTCCCAGATCCCTTTAGCGGTACACAATTCCTGAAGTTTTCCAAGGAGTTACAGATGAGTAAACTCAAAGCTCGGTAACCTCCTCCTCCTCCTCCTCCAAGAAATCTAATGAGTCACCGTAATACCTTTGAGCATCCTGTTTTATAACAGCTGAGGCACCTGAATTGCCAATTGCTTCTTCTAAGCCGTTTATGAGTATCCTAAATGTTGGCCTGTCAGGTTCACATCCTAAAGTTTTAGCCAAGTTGTAGCAGTCAATAACAAGATTAGCGAGCTTGAGGCTCATCAGTGTCCTCAGAAGAGCATTAAATCCCTCCGTTTCGGGCTCTAGGTTACGTTCTGCTTGTAAATACATGTGAAGAAGTTCAACCTGCTCCAACAACCCGTTCCTAGCTAGTACTGTTAGCATATCAACATACAATGAAACCTGGGGTTTATACCATTGCTCGTTTCGAATTTCTTCAAAAACCTAGCTTCAGATCAATAAAAAAGCGCTCAGAAATCCCGCAAAAGAGTATCTAACATGGCTGGTTTTGAAACCAGGGAAGAATCAGAAAAGAAAACGACATTATAACGCAATGAAGCAAAGAAATGAAAAAGGAAAATTCACTCGAACAAAGTACCGAACACATGGAAGGCGCCGAAAATGGAAGTAATTAAGCAGATTATAAACAATCAAGCATACCAAACATCCAAATGCAGTAAAAAGTAGAAATAGCAAGCCGAGAGTGTATCTGTAGGTACCTTGAGTGCCAAAAGGCAATGGTTCTGGCGGAGGAGCTCGCGAAGAACGGCCATCATATCGAACTTCAATAAGCGGCTGAATTTGGAATCAAGAACATGTCTTAGGGTAACCGAGTAAGAAACGCTGTTCTTGCTACTGATTTTGTTGGTATTAAGGTTAGCTCGTTTCAAGGCCTGTATGGTGTGCATAGCTTCGTTGCTAAGGTTTCTTCCTTTGGTCAATGGCCTTCTGTTATTGCCGCCTTTGTTCACCACTGCAAATTGCATGTTTAAAACACTTCTTATCGTAGTTTCTCTGCAACTCACCATTTCGGATACTAGAGGGCAATGGAGATGATGGATTGGAAGATTATGTTTAATCATTTTCAAAAAATCTATTGCAGAAACTAACTGGAGAAGCAGAAGAAAAAGAAAGACCTACCACAGTACAGATGATTCGAGGAAGCTGGGTTGGGTTGAGATGAACACAAATAGCAGATATGGATTGGCGGGAGATTTACTGGGAGAAGAGAAACTGATGGATATTTTACCTTTTTGTGAATTGATTACGGCACAGATTCGCGGTAAGTTGAGCCTTGGGTCAGTCTCAGGCCTCGAGGAGTCCAATTCCTCTGTTCAGTTTTATGGTATCTTATTGTGTCCAATAAATTTCAGCTATTTATTTATGTGAGTCTCATGTTTATTTATATGAACCCATACGAAACCCGCATAAATAAATAGCTAAGATTCACTAAATACAATAAAACACCATAAAAATTGGACAGAGGATCATGTTCTGAATTCTAAGACCCGTCCAATTCATTATCATCCTTAATTCGCGTCTGACAATTGAATACACCAAATGATCATGTGCTTGTAATTTGTCATGCTTGCGGTCTATTTCGGTTCGGGCTTCGACCGGCTCAATCCAATTTAAAACAATAAAATATTAGTATTAATTAGTTAATTAAAGCCTAATGTGCAACAAAACAGAATCTATATAAGCTTCAGTTCCTCCCTCCCTTCCCCCCCTCGGTTCTTTTGGAACAGAAATGGAGAGGAGCTTCTCTTTCTTTTTCCTGTGTCTCTGCCGTTTCTTGCATGCATAAACACATTCAATTCTCCTCCTCCGCCGCAGCCGCCTGTCCATATTTATCTATCTATGCGTGAGAATGCAGAGTTTGCAAGCATTACCAATCTTTTATACATGCATTCTTTGTAAAAAAGGATAGCAATGTCAGCTTCACTAACCCTAGGCGGGCCTTCCCGGTGTGGGCGAGCCCTGGGACCGTCGCTGGACAAAATTGTGAAAAACGCGGCTTGGCGCAAGCATTCCCACCTTGTCGCAGCTTGCAAATCTGTACTTGACCGACTGGAATCCCTCTCCGATTCTAATTCCCATCCTACGTCTACTCTCTATGGTCTCTCCCCTTCCGACGCCGATTTCCTTCTCAACCCCCTGATCCTCGCTCTCGACTCTGCCTACGCCAAGGTTGCCGAGCCTGCTCTCGACTGCGCCTTCAAATTGTTCTCTCTTGGCCTCATCCGCTGCGAGATCGATCCTGACTCCTCCTCTAACCTCATCGTATTTAAACTCATTGACAGCATCTGCAAGGTCTGTGGCATTGGTGATGAATCCATCGAGCTCACTGTTCTTCGTGTTCTTCTTGCTTCCGTTCGCTCACCATGCGTCTTGATCCGTGGTGAGTGCATGCTGCATATTATCCGTACTTGTTACAATGTCTATCTAGGTGGCGTAAATGGTACCAATCAGATCTGCGCCAAATCCGTTCTGGCCCAGATCATGCTCATTGTTTTCACCAGAGTCGAGCAGGATTCCCTCGACGTTCAAATTAAAACCGTTTCTGTCAGTGACTTGTTGGAATTTACTGATAAGAATTTGAACGAAGGCAGCTCGATTCATTTTTCTCAGAATTTCGTCAATGAGGTCATGGCTGCTTGTGAAGGCACTCCTGATCCCAGGCTAATGTTACGCTCTCCTCCTCCTAATACTCCCAGTTTACTAAATGGTACTAAGGATACCCCTACCAATACTGCTGGTTACGACGATAATGAATCCAAAGCTTATGATTTTCCTGGTGGAGAAGCCAAAGGTGCAGCTGAATCCGATGGCGTCACCGCTGCTGCTACTGGGGAAAGTAAGATTAGGGAGGACGGATTTCTTATTTTTAGAAATCTCTGCAAATTGTCTATGAAGTTCTCTTCTCAAGAGAACCCAGATGATCAAATTCTATTGAGAGGCAAGATATTGTCCCTTGAGCTGCTTAAAGTGATCGTCCACAATGGGGGTCTTGTTTGGCGCACCAATGACAGGCATGCCTCGTTTTTGTATATGCGCTTAGAAATTTTTTTGAACTACTACCGCTTTCTTTTCTGATGTTTTATTCTATTTGTGTTAATTCCGCTGTCTATTTTGTTTCCTTTTTGGTTGTAGAGAACATAAAGCAAATCAAATGAGATAATGAGGAGGATTTAGTTAAAACGAAGTAACTTTGGTACAATTAATATCGAGGTGAAGTTTTCATTGATTCTTGGGAACTATTAATTTTTCAGTGACTTCTCTATGGGGTCATAGGTGGAGACATGCGAGGAAAAAACAGTTTGATTCTATGTGCAGTGCTATTTGTATGACTAATTTCACAGCTGACACAACTTATACTCTTGGGGTTGTTGGGTGGACGGGGAACCTTTGGTGCAAATGAATAAATTGCTGGTATTTTTTGAACTAATATGCTACTGTTTTGCATGACTAAAAGAGATATCCTGGCTCTGTTAGAATCCTGTCTAAAACTTTTTCTTAGGCCATAAAGCCTCACAACGTTTGCAATTTTTGTGCTTCTTTCATGAAGTTATAGAGTTCCAGTTCTATATTCTTTTTTTTCTTAGATGAGGTTTGTTTTGTGCTGAAGAGTTGAAAAACTTATTTCTTTCAAGCAGTTGTGTTTATACTGCTAACCCATAAAAATGGAAGTAAAAAACCACAAAATGGAAATGCCAATGTTTTTTTATATATATATTCTAAATGATTTAAATGCTTATAACTTTGAGTGCATTTTTTGCTGTTATAAGTTATTATTAACAAGCAATTGACTTATTTGTCTATTTTTCTTTTATGTTTCTCTTCAATATCCCTTCCCATTCTCTTTCAACGCCCAATCCGCCTGTCCAAACCTCCCCTCCCCCAGACACCCCCTGCAACTTTTTATTGAAAGAATGAAGTATTTAATACAATGTACAACTTTTTGCAGGTTTCTTCATGCTGTCAGGCAATATCTCTGCCTGTCGTTGTTAAAGAATAGTGCATTGTCAGTTATGGCAATTTTCCAGCTTCAGTGTTCTATTTTCATGATCTTGTTATCAAAATTCAGATCTGGTTTGAAGGCAGAAATCGGAATTTTCATTCCCATGCTTGTTCTCCGTGTTCTTGAGAATGTTAACCAGCCTAGTTTCTTGCAAAAAATGACCGTTCTAAATCTTTTGGAGAAGATTGCTCAGGATCCACAGATCATAATTGATGTGTTTGTGAACTATGACTGTGATGTGGATTCGCCAAATATATATGAAAGGTATAACCTTCTCAATTATATATTGATTAAAAATCATAATTGTCATCCTATAAGTTCAAAAAATTTAATGGTTAGATGATATTAAAGTTTTTTGCATCTTTTATATGAACAATTTCTTAATATGATGGCATGACATTCAGTTCCTCTTGACCAACTCAAGAAAGCTAGTTCTGTTTTTCTTTCTTCCAATTGGTTTAGCTTTTACATACTCTCTTGCATCCTAATCAATGCTTTGAACTGCTTGTAATGATGAGAAACAGAGGGCTGTTTAGCTTTTTGATGTTTCAGTTGACAACTTGATACAGTACAATCCTGAGAAACAGAATGCATAACAGTTTTATGATTTTGAAGTCTAACATTGTTATGGGCTGTTCTCACTCAAAAATGAAATTAACTCATTTACTCCAGAACAAGGTTGGACTTCACTTGCATAAATGTGCTAGCATACTCTTAGGGAAGCTTCAAATCTCCTTGAGCATAATTGACAGAAAAAGAGACGATTCTTTGATTTGGTGGTGTAAATAATTCATAAAACTCCAAAGAGTTATCATTTGCCAATGAGAGTTGGTCACTTTTAACTCTCACTTTTCAGTGAAAAACATTGAACTTCAATCTTGTTTAAGACTTAGCTGCTTTGGTTAACTTGAATTGCTGTTGTTTTCAATAAAATTGTGTTTCGAGCTAGAACATGAATACAATAGTGCCATGGTGTTTGATTTCAACTTTAGCTGTAATCATATTGTTCTAGGACGAATAGAAGAGATATCAAACTAGTAGGAAAATGTACAGAAATTAGAAACCTGGGTTGTTGGGTGTTGTTAGGCTGCTAGAAATTCGGAATTCAAGTCTGAAATTTTAGTAACAGTTGTTGAAACTTCAACTTAAGTTGAAAAATTGATGGAATTTTGGTGAAGTAAACAAACAATTGGTAGTTTAGGAATCACTCCTAGGATATGAAACTAGGAATCACTCTCAGAAGAAAATATCAGATCTTCTAATTGAAAACTCAAAATTTGTAAGAAAATTTTAAGCTTTCTTTAATCGAAAAGTTGATTACATATATAGAAAAATTGTTGCAATTCTAATCTTAATGGAATAAGAAACCCCTCTAACTTCCAAATAAGATCGTGATCGTATTTTATAAGGATTCTGATACAACAATACGTGAGTTCAATTAGGTTTTTGTCTTTTTAGCGAATTTGCTTCATTTTTGTAATGTAAGAATTACCAAGAAGAAGAAACAAGAAGTAGAGAGAGACAAGATTGCGAATTAGCTGCCAGAAATTTGTCACAAGTTGGTATCAACGACTAATATAGCCATTACCCTTTCCCTATTTGCTTCTTACACATGTCTCATTACAGCTCTCATATTCACTTCCATACAAAGTTGTTTACTTATTATTAACAATTGTACAATTTGACATCATTTAACTCCATCGTCTGTAGCTCACTTTGTTGTCGTCTCCATATATCTTCTTTAGCTCAACATTGAGTTATATCAGTGCTCCCCTTCTCAAGAACTTTGTCGACAGTTAATATCAGTATATGTTGTTGTAAATCATTCAAAAATTCCCATGAAACGTTCGAAGCATCATCAACAAACCATTGCACCAAAGCCTGAACCGCATGTTTATTTCTTCTACAAACCATTCACCTATAGAGAATAGCATCTTATTCCCTCTCTGTTGAACACTTACATGTCAATAGGGTTGTAGCTTAATATACACCCAATCATCTACTTTAAAAACACAATCAGAGCGTTCTTTATCTGCTGATTGGTTCATACGATTTTGAGCCCTCTTACTGCGAATTTTATTAATTGTAAAGCAACCTCACAGTCCTTCAATGAGTGATCCACCATTAATACCATTAAACCTCTTGCTAAATAAGGAGTATGAGGTGGTATGGAATGTGGTATTATACCACCATTTTACCAAGAAAGCCACTTGCTCCATTGTTGAGGGCATTCACCTGTCGTACACCGTAAATATGACTCTGTAAGTTTGATTAAGTACTTATGTTTGACCATCAGTCTGAGGATGGTAAGCAGAGGACAAAGCTGGAGAAACACTTTGAACCTTAAAGAACCCCTGCCAAATGCTACTAAGGATTATTGAATCCTTATTACTAACAATAGTGATAGGCATACAATGCAACTTATAAATGTAATTGGGCTACATGGAAGCCACTTTAGCTGTTGAATATGGATGTGCTAAAGGCATGAAATGTGCATACTTTGTAAACCTATCAATTATTGTAAAAGTGATTGTATAAACATCATTTGGGTAGCCCCTCTGAATCAATGCATGTAGTAGCTATCAGTTTCCCAACTCCTTTTAATCTCCTATAATAGAGAGTTATGGATCTGGGAAACCAAAATGGTGTACTACTCTCCACTTCCCATCGTAGACAAACCATTAGCTGCAGTATTATCCACTCCTATCTTGTATTTGATTTTAAAACCAAATCAAAGTAATTTAGGTAGCCATATCCGTTGAAATGGAGTGGTAATCTTATACTCAAGCAATTACTTAAGGCTCTTATTATAAGTTTGCACCATAAACTTTCTTCTAGTCAAATAATGAGACCCTGCTTGATTGCAACCACCATTGCCAACTCCTTCTCATATGTTTATAAATGTCTATATTTCTCAAACAAAGCCTTACTTGCATATGCTAGAGGGTGTCCCTCTTGCATCAAACCAGCTCCCAACCCCCTATCACAAGCATCTGCTTCTACCACAAACACCTTATCAAAGTTAGGCAAAGCTAGTACATGAGCAAATACTAAAGTAGATTTAAGTGTATTAAGGCATAGTCAACCTCCATATGCCATTTGAATGCATTCTTCTTCTACAATTTTATCAATGGTTTACTCAATTGGCCATACCCTTTAATGAATCTCCTATAATAGCCTGTTAAACCCAGGAATCCTCTATGTTGTTGCAAGGTCGTAGGAATTGGCCATTGTTGAATTGCTGCAATCTTCCTTGGATTTGTAGCTAGCCCTTGCACTGATATAAAGTGGCCAAGATATTCTACCCTTCTTGCTCCAATTGGACACTTGGTTTTTTTAATCAAAAAGTTACTGCTGATCCCTTAACACTTGTAACACTTGTTAAAGATGATCCAAACGCTGATTCAAATATGAAATAAACCAAAATGTCATAAAAAAACACCAACACAAACTTCCTCAAGTATGGATTGAAGACGGAATTCATAAGGCTTTGGAAAGTTGCATGTGCATTGGATAAGCCAAAAGGCATAACCAAAAATTCACAATACCCCTCACAAGTTCCAAAAAAGAGTTTTTTCAATGTCCTCTTCAAACATTTGTATTTGATGATAGCTTGCTCTTAGAAAAGAAGCCAGCTCCTCCCAGTTCATCCATAAGCTCTTTAATCAAGGGAATTGAAAACTTGTCCTTCGCTATGCATCTATTCAAAGCCCTATAATCCTCATAGATTTTCCATGAATTATCTTTCTTTTTAACCAAAACCACCAGTGATGAGAAAGAGTTAACACTTTCTTAAATCATACCTTGCTTCAACATATCTCCAATCAACTCTATTGCCTTTTTTTGTAATCTCGCATACCTATATGGCCTTTTATTAATGTCCTCTGTACCATTTTTCAACATAATTCGATGATCATGCTTCCTTTTGGGCGGTAATCCCACGGGTTCAACAAAAATATCCTTATATTACTCTAATGACTTTTTAATAAGTTTTTGGTCATTTGGTCTGCTTGGTAAAACTGCACACAACATCATCTTTCATAATTTTTTCAAACTTTACTTGTTTAGCTTTTTTCTCTTGTCCATTGTGCAATTTTACTCTTTCTCTTTGCCAATCAAACATCATGGATTTTTGAAATTAAAAACTACATCATTCATATATACTAACCATTAAACCCCTAATATGTTATCGTTTCGCCCAATTTTTACAGCCAATGCATCAGAATGAAATGAATGACCATTTACCTCGCATTCCTATACCTCTTATTACTATAGATTTTCATTCCTCCTATAGTAATCATCATAGGTTCTATATCCTCTAATAACCCTTCCGCTTTCTTCGCCACAACTTTATGAATGAAATTATGAGTACTACCCTCATCAATTAGTATATGGATGACTCTCCCATTAAAATACCTTTTACTTTCATTTTCTTATATTAAGTCGTAGCAATACTTGTCATCGCTTCCATCGCTATGGTGCGTGAATGATCTGACATTGTTTCCTCTTTGTTAGGATCTACGGGGGTGAGGGAGAGGATTGTTCTAGAAGACAGGGGCTAGGAGGGAAATTAGTTATCAGCTGAGGTGGCTAAGTAGTTAGCATAACCGAATGTACTAGGGGGCAGAGGGGGATAAAAGGAGGGCAGAGGAGAGAGTGAAGTAGGCTGAAAAATAGAGAGAAGAAAGGACAGAAGGCTTCATACCTTCTGAGGAGCATTTCTGCTCTGGTTAGTAAGGAGCATCTGCTCTGGTTAGGGAGGAGTGATATACTACTATTCGGTAGTGTTGAACACTGTAGCGATATATATAGCAATAATATAGTTAAATCCTAGTGTTCTAAAGGCAGAGTCCTAACAGTGGTCCGACCTGCCGAATTCACAGAGAGAGGAGAACCAGTTTTTTTCGGAGGATTTTCACAAACACAAAAAAACAAACTCAGAGTTACATACCTTGATGCCACCGAAGATGTCAGACAGAGTTGAGCTTTTGGAATCCCATATGGCCAGTCTTGAAGCTGGGTTAGAAGAGATGCAGTCATCCATGCGAATGGCCATGATGGAGATGTAGAGAAACTTACTGCTGGAAATGAGCAAAGTGCTGGGTAAACGCCCGGAGGAGGGACAAGGCAGTGGTGCGGGAGACAGGGGTCCTCAGCATACTCACCAGAATGTTCATTCGGAGCATTCTTTGGGGAACACGGATGAGTACAGGATGTCGGTGAGAAAAGTAGACTTACCGATGTTCGATAGGTCTGATCCCGTGGGTTGGATTACGCGAGCTGAAATTTACTTTGAGGTTCATGGTACGTCAGAAGAAGTGAAGATTAAACTGGCCCTATTGAGCATGGAGGGATCAACCATTCACTGGTTCAATCTCCTCCGAGAGACGGAAGAGGAGCTTACTTGGAGGAAGTTAAAAATAGCCCTAATCGATAGATATGGTGGAAGGAGGTTTGAGAACCCGTTTGAGGAGCTCTCCGATTTACAGCAGACTGGTACGGTGGAGGACTACATCGAGGCTTTCGAGTTCGTGTCTTCTCAGGTAGGGCGCTTACCTGAAGTGCAGCTCATAGGGTACTTCATGAGTGGGTTACGTGATGAGATCCGACGAAAGGTACGAATCTTCAGTCCAATCAATAGGGTTCAGATGATGAGAGTAGCAAGGGCTGTGGAGGAGGAGCTGTACGGAGATCAACGGGGCTTTGAATCATCCAACCCACGACACCGAACTTGGCATCACCTAGGAGAGGTCGGGTTTAGAAGCCAGAGTCGGAGTCAACTGCCTTATATGGAGTTTGCGTCCTCTAATATTGCGAGTTATGAAGCAGTTTGCGTAGAGGATGGGTCAGGTCCAACCTAAAATGCGACGGGTCCTAGTTTCCAGCCCCGATCACCTACTCGAGGCATCGGTTCTCATATCTCGACGCCGACTAGACTAGAGGAAGGGGACCGAAGGCTATCTACGGAGAAAAATCGAGGCTTGTGACACCTTTCGTACTAGGAGTTGATCGACTGCAAAGCCAAGGGGCTGTGCTTCCGATGTGGGGAGAAGTTTCATCCCCTCCATCAATGTCTAGAGCGACAACTCCGGTTGTTGATCTTAGATGACAACGAAACCTTGGATGCCAATGGAGAAATAATTACTTTGGAAGCAGAAACTGAAGAATGTAGCAACCGGGTTCCTCACTTCAGCCTTGAGGATAAGGCTGTTCTTCGAGGAGGCGGCAATGTTAGGATCTATGGGGATGAGGGAGAGGATTGTTCTAGAAGATAGGGGCTAGGAGGGAAATTGGTTATCAGCTGAGGTGGCTAAGTAGTTAGCATAACCGAATGTACTAGGGGGCAGATGGGGATAAAAGGAGGGCAGAAGAGAGAGTGAGGTAGGCTGAAAAATAGAGAGAAGAAAGGACAGAAGGCTTCATACCTTCTGAGGAGCATTTCTGCTCTGGTTAGTAAG
>JAOSBP010000205.1:35153685-35197140 GCA_027563825.1 Erythroxylum mucronatum
AAAACCCTAAGCCGATTTCTATCTTAAATTTCAGAGGTCTAGAGCTCTCTCTCTTCTAACGAGTTCTAAGGTGTCAACACGAGTTTGGGTCATTGAAAATAGGTCGTTCAAGAAATCGGAACAAGGGAAAGGAAAAAGAGAAGTCAATTGACTTAGACTTTTCTGTCAATCGCCCTGTGACTCGATCCTTTACTAATAGATACAACACAGATCAAGGTCAAATGAGATGAATTGATTCGAGTTGTAGTTGAGCCTGTGAGCATAAGGGGCAAACAATTGGGAAATTCATCTTTGTTGTCTTTTCTTTGTATTATGTGCATTTAGAAGAAAATGAATTAAAACCTGTATAATTCCATCAGATATTTACAGGATTGTCAATGGCCTCCTAAAAACCGCTCTTGGTCCCACTCCTGGTTCATCCACAACTTTATCTTCAGCTCAGGATGTAACTTTTCGACATGAATCTGTGAAGTGCTTGGTTAGCATCATAAAGTCAATGGGTTTCTGGATGGACCAACAACTGAGAGTTGTAGAAGCCTATATGCCAAAGAACTCAGAGAGTGATGCTTCAACAGAGAATCACTCCACCCCCACTGGAGAAGATGGAAATGTTCCTGAATATGATTTGAATGCAGAAGTGATTTCTGAAATGTCAGATGCTGCTACTCTTGAACAACGTCGGGCTTTCAAAATTGAAGTCCAGGTTAAGTGTTACTTCATTTGTCTAATAAGGCCTCAATTGTTATATGCATTTAGTGACTAACCTGTGAAAAGTTTTGCTCTAGAGTGCATGATGATAGATATTGTATTTTGTTCAGAGATGATTTATCTTTTTTGCTACTAGATATCTTACTGCCTCAAAATTTTTTTCTAGTGTCTTCTATCCTCCCATGTTTCTCATTTTTTTAGCTTCTTTTGCTTCCCATAACAAGTTTACTGGGTTTTATGCAGAAAGGTATCTCCTTATTCAACAGGAAACCTTCCAAGGGTATTGAATTTCTAATAAGCACGAAAAAGGTTGGCCGTTCACCAGAAGAAGTTGCTATCTTCCTTAAAAACACAATTGGCTTAAACGAGACCATGATTGGGGACTATTTAGGTGAAAGGGATGAGTATTGTTTGAAGGTTATGCATGCTTATGTTGACTCATTCAATTTCAAAGGTAGGGATTTTGGTGAAGCAATAAGGTTTTTCATACGTGGATTCAGATTACCTGGAGAGGCACAGAAGATTGACCGCATTATGGAAAAGTTTGCTGAGCGCTATTGTAAATGCAATCCAAATTCATTTAGCAGCGCAGACACTGCTTATGTTCTTGCTTACTCTGTGATAATGCTCAATACAGACGCTCACAACAGCATGGTGAAAGATAAGGTTTGTGTGTGAACCTCTTTACCCCCAACAAAAGAAAGTAAGAAAAGGAAAAATAGAATAAAAAACACCACAGAAGCAAAAAGAACTAATATGAGTCACTTGTCTAAGCTTTGTTCTTAATAATTTCAGTGATGAAATACAAAATTTTTTGTGAATAAAAAATCTGTTATTGCCTCATACACTTGCCATTTGTAACCCTTCCTAATAGTAAATCATATTCATTATCCAAGCTCTCTTGTCATTTTGTAATTGGTCGCTATTTGCTGCAAATTGTTTGCATATATTTGTGAACATTTTTTGGTCTTATTTTGACTAATTATGGGAGTTGACGATGAAAAAAATATATTGTATCTGAAAAATGGGTTTATTTGGAGTAATCTAAGAGCTCATATCAATTTCAACTTTTACGCTAACTTTATGTTTTCGGGATGCCATCCAGATGTCTAAGGCTGATTTTATAAGGAACAATCGTGGAATAGACAATGGCAAGGATTTGGCCGAGGACTACCTAGGTGCCATATATGATCAAATTGTTAAAAATGAAATTAAAATGAGTACTGTTTCGTCTGTTCCTCAAAGCAAGCAGGTAAACAGCCTGAACAGACTATTAGGTTTGGATGGCATACTGAATCTAGTTACTGGGAGGCAGACTGAAGAAAAGCCATTGGGTGCAAATGGACTCCTTATAAGGCATATACAGGAGCAGTTTAAAGCAAAGTCGGGAAAATCTGAGTAAGCTATTTCTTTAGGAAATCACTGTTGATTTGCTCAAGATATTCAAGAACATCTATGCCACATCATATTAAAATGAAAACATGCTCTACCCTTCACCTTTTCTGAAATAGACTTCTATGATTTCCCTTACAATTCCTCCCTCCAGCCTTACAATCTAATTAATTCTCACATATTGGTATTGCAGATCAACATATCACGCTATTACAGATGCAGCAATCTTGAGGTTCATGGTTGAGGTTTGCTGGGGTCCTATGTTGGCTGCTTTCAGTGTCACTCTTGACCAGAGTGATGACAAACTTGCTACGTCTCAATGCCTACATGGCTTTCGGTACGCAGTGCATGTAACCTCTGTGATGGGTATGCAGACCCAGAGAGATGCTTTTGTGACATCTATGGCGAAGTTCACTAATCTTCACTGTGCTGCAGATATGAAACAAAAAAATGTTGATGCTGTTAAGGTCTGTGTTCACTAAGGACATAATTACTAAACGATGACTTTTCCTTATCATTATACATTCCCTTTAGGACGGGATAAGCACTCCCTAGCATCTTTAAATTGAATATTTTGTTTCCACCCTTAAGCATGGTCGATCTCCTGTGTCCCATAGAAAAAATTGGATTTTCTGTTCTTTTTGGTTTTGAGGTGTGCGTCATTAAAAAGCGAAGATGTTAATTGTTTGCATTGTTTTGGCTGCTTCAATATACTACAACAGTAACAAGGATTGATTCATTATCTGTCACGCATGTGCAAACTGTTCATCAGCTTCTTTTCAGTATCATTTACTTTCTGTGTTCAAAATTTTGACTTTTTGTAGACAATAATTGCAATTGCCATTGAAGATGGTAACTATCTTCAAGAAGCTTGGGAACACATTCTAACATGCCTCTCACGAATAGAGCATCTACAATTGTTAGGAGATGGTGCGCCTCCTGATGCATCTTTTTTCACTGCATCTAATGTTGAGACAGATGAAAAAGCAATGAAGTCGCCAACAGTTTATCCTTCTCCAAAGAAAAAGGGAACTCTCCAGAATCCAGCTGTAATAGCTGTTGTTAGAGGGGGTTCATATGACAGTTCTACTGCTGGAATAAATTCTCCAAGACAAGTGACCCCAGAGCAGATTAATAATTTTTATCAAATTTGAATATGCTGAATCACTTATTTCATAATAGCCAAAGGCTGAATAGTGAGGCAATTGTAGCTTTTGTGAAAGCACTATGCAAAGTTTCAATGTCCGAGTTGAAGTCCCCAACAGAACCTCGTGTATTTAGCCTAACTAAAATTGTTGAAATTGCGTATGATCTTCCTTCTTTTCCCTATAAAAAATCTTATTTTGGTAGAGTTTATTCAGATGGATCTGGTGCTAAAAGAATAATGTGGTTATATAAGAGAACTTTTGGGTTGATTTGATGATTGAAAGGAGCATAATAAAGATTTGTGTTTCAGTTGGCTGATTGATACATGAAATAATTCTTTGCTAGTCATATGAGGGCTGCGTGAATGATGCTGTGAAATTATATTGAAATGGATGCCCATTTATACATGATTGAAATACGATGTGTTGATTTGCTTATGACATCATTGATTTTTCATGCAGGCATTATAATATGAACCGCATCAGATTAGTTTGGTCCCGCATATGGAGTGTTCTCTCCGAATATTTTGTGTCTGTTGGTTTGTCTGAAAATCTCTCTGTTGCAATTTTCGTTATGGATTCTCTTCGGCAACTTGCCATGAAATTTTTAGAGCGTGAGGAGCTGGCAAATTACAACTTCCAGAATGAATTCTTGAGGCCATTTGTGATTGTTATGGAAAAAAGTGGCTCCACAGAAATCAGAGAATTAATTGTTCGATGCATTTCACAGATGGTCTTGAGTCGTGTTAGTAATGTCAAGTCTGGTTGGAAAAGTGTTTTCATGGTATGTTAATGGCTTTTGTTATTGATGTTCAAGGCGCGACATGTTTTGAACTTTAGAGACACGGACTTCAACATAAACTTGAAATTCAGATTGCTTGTGACCAATTCTGTTTATTTTATCTTTTTTCTTCCAAGAAGGAAAACATGCTTCAAATGCCGGTTTTATGACTTTCAAACATTCACAAAGTCGCCATCTTTGGTTGAAACATATTTCAATTATGTTATTCCATCCTTGCAGGTTTTCACAACAGCTGCTGCTGATCAGCGAAAGAATATAGTCCTCTTGGCATTTGAGACGATGGAAAAAATCGTTCGAGAATATTTCCCTCACATAACGGAGACAGAGACAACAACTTTTACTGATTGTGTTAGATGTCTAATCACATTTACCAGCAGTAGATTCAACAGTGATGTAAGCCTCAATGCAATTGCATTTCTCCGTTTTTGTGCTCTGAAGCTTGCAGAGGGAGGACTTGTTTGCGAGGAAAAGAGCGGATCCACTAGTTCGTCTTGTTCAGTTTCTAATAAGGTTGCGTCAGATGTACAAATATGTAATGAAAGGGATGATAGTGCATCTTTCTGGATTCCTTTGCTCACAGGTAATCTGCTCAAGGCAGGATAGATACTAAAAACTACCTCTGCAGTTTTTTTTTTCTGTTTTATCGGCCCGTCTAGTTACTTACCTATGCTTTGTAGTGAAACTTGAATCAATGTGTTTCACTTGAACACCTCAATTTGTTCCACAAAAAGAAATCATAGCATATTGTGCTTCAATCTCTGTGAAAAAGCACCTCTTCTCTTTTATAGTTAAATATTTCACTGTTGTTTCAGGGCTGACAAAATTAACTTCTGATCCCAGATCAGCTATTCGAAAGAGCTCTTTGGAAGTCCTCTTCAATATTCTCAATGATCATGGTCATCTTTTCTCAAGCTCATTTTGGGTTACCATTTTTAATTCAGTAATTTTTCCAATATTCAATATCACTTGTAACAAGAAGGATACTTCAATTCAAGATGAACAGAATATACCAAGTTCAGAATCTCAACACCTAGATGTAGGCTTATTGGATGCTGAAACCTCTGCAGCAGCAGCACAGTATCTAGTAGATATATATATCACTTTTTTTGATGTGGTAAGACCTCAACTGCCAGATGTGGTATCAACATTGACGACATTCATCAAAAGTCCTGTTCAGGGACCTGCTAGTACTGGCATTGCTGCACTATTGCGATTGGCTGGCAAACTAGGTAATAAGCTTTCAGATGAAGAGTGGAAAGAGATATTTGTAGCTTTGAAAGAGGCTGCTGATTCAACATTGCCTAGTTTCTTGAAAGTTCTCAAAAGCATCGACGACGTTGAGATGCCCGACAACTCTTACCCTTATTCTGATGGGGATGTTTCTTCTGATCGTGGCTTCAGCAGTGATGATGTTGAGGATGACAATCTCCAAACTGTGGCATATGTGGTATCGAGAGTGAAGAGTCATATTGCTATACAGCTCCTTATTGTGCAGGTTCTCTTCCTTCCAACCCCTCCCCCTCCCAATAAAACAGTTGCTATTTTCCTTTTCACATCTTTTCTGGCAACTCAGTTTGATGTAACCGTAGCAATAGTTAAGGTTCCCATTTTACCCTGTACAATGCTCCAAGGAGTTGGGAAACATTTAGAGGAGTTTCTGTCATCGGTTGACATGTCTGTTTCGGGAAATGCTATGGAAATTATTTTCACTAAGGGAAAAGAAAGGCAAAAAAACTGTAGCTCATTCTAGCACTAGGACAAGCTCCCTGTTGAATCAAATGGATCGTAGCTCTGACTTGTCGCTGTGACATCATATGCATTTTTCTTAACTCTACAAACTGTTGGTATTTCTCTGTGATATGATTTTCCTTTAACTAAACAGGTTGCATCTGATCTGTATAAAGCTCACCTCCAATTCTTCTCGGCAGCGTCCATCAGAGTTCTTCTTGATATATATTCCTCACTCTCGTCGCATGCTCATCAACTGAACTCTGGCAGTGCCCTACAAAAGAAGATGAAAACAGCATGCTCAATCCTTGAGCTCTCTAATCCTCCCATGGTTCATTTTGAAAATGAGTCATATGGGAATTACCTTAACTTCCTCCAGAATTTACTTGTGGATAAACCATCTATATCGAAGGGGATAAATGCAGAAGCACTTCTGGTTGAAGTGTGTGAAAAAATATTGCATATCTATTTGAAATGCACAGGTTGTACATCTGCGGTGCTGAAACCTGTTAATCAGCCAGTGATACACTGGATTCTTCCACTAGGTTCAGCGAGAAAGGAAGAATTAGCTGCCAGATCATCTTTACTAGTTTCTGCTTTGAAGGTATTAAGTTCTTTGCAAAGGGATTCGTTAAGGAGATACATGTCACAGTTCTTCCCGTTATTGGTAGATCTTGTGAAAAGTGAGCATAGCTCAGGAGAAGTTCAGATTATTCTGAGAGATGTTTTCCAATCATGTATAGGCTCAATAGTAATGGGATAAGTCATTGTTTTGGATACTCCTAATACACATGAATGTCATTCTCAAAATCACAGTTTTGGTATGAAAAGCTGCATTAGCTGTATGTTATATAACTTCTGTACTTTGTAAAGCTGCTCCTTCAGAATATTTTTAGAAGCACTTTAACTTACAAATAAGATATTTTTATAATCATGCCAATAACAAAGATTCATTATTAGCTAAGCTTTATTTAATTATATCTTAATGGGATTGAATGATTGTAGATTTAACTTCCTTGTAATTTTCTATCATGTAGAATTAATTCCTGTTTCAATCTCAATCAAAAGATTAGCTGGAATGATTGGGAATGATATTATTTCTTGTTTTTATTTTTACTAGAGAAGTAAAGGATTTACCCTCAAGTTAACAGGTCAATCCTAAGTTAAATGAATTTTAAGTCAAGTTCGAGTTTTGTATAAATCGAATCGGACCAATCGGTTCGATCGGAATAAATACGAACTGACCTTATTTTCGATCTGATTTATATATATAACCTTTTTAAGTAAAAATTGACCAATTAATAATAAATCGGTCAGTTTAATGAAATTGCCTTCTAAAATTTAGTTGATACTCACTCAACACTTTTACAGCACGTGGGTCTTACCATTTTTAAATGTGGGACTCACCTCAAACAACAAGTTTCCCTCGCCTCTCTTCATGCACACCGATCCATGTTATCAGTGTTAATGTTTTGACAATTTAAAAATTCTTTTCCTTTTTTAGTCTTTCACACTATTTGCTTGATAAATTATAAATTATAAATTTTATATTATTTATTTATCTCTTTATATTTTAATTAAAATATCATTTTAAAAATATATTACAATTTAATCTTTGAAATTAATAAATTCATTTAATCTCACTAATAAATTATATTTGTCAAATTTTAGTATCTTTATTTATCTCCTTACATTTTAATTGAAAATTTTAAATTATTATTGTTAAAAATTAATTATTATTTTACCATAAATTTGTTTAAAAAATTAAATTATTGATTGGTATATATAAGTAAATTTGCTTAAAATAATTTGAGAATGTGTTAAAAATAATATTTAAAAAAATAAAGAGTAAGTTTAAAGGACATTAAAAAAGAAGTTTGAATAAAGTTAGAGTCATTCTTATTGACTTTCCCTTGTCAACACGCCTTCCTCGTGCTGACGTACGTGCCAAGCATTGGTCAAGGCTCACGATCCCGTAGTCTAAACTTAGGAGTCTAACAAATCACCCCCACTAGAAGAATTCGACGCCCTCGTCGAAATAATTTGTGAGCACTCCTTCACGAGCGGTTGCCCCGAAGACTCCTTAGTCAGCTTTTGAAAACGGTAGCATGCTTTCATGTCAATTGGTACTTCACCCAGTACCATTTTTCCAATCTATTGGGGTTGCCTTTGCTTCCACTTGGACTCACCTCCTCAAGGCTCACCGCGCCCGCCAAAGACATGTTAAGAATAGCTCCATCCGTTGAGCTTTCCCTATCATCTTAATCTCTCGTGATCTTGACAATGATATACTCCTTACCTACCTTCTGTTTCAGGTTTTCTCTAGCATAATTCGGCTCCTTTTCAATGATCATAACTGACACTCGTGCTACCGGTATTGTAATCTCTTTTGGCCCACCAATGAATCTACAACATTTAACAAAGAAGAAATTTTCATCAAGCATAACCATCATACCTCCCAAACTTGGATACAACACCGTTTTTGCTGTCTTAAGGAAATCGATCCCCAATATCATCTGAAAATCCTCAAGTGGTACGACCATGTAATTCATCTTGGCATGCCAACTCCCTATGTTCACTGGGACGTTGTAAGCAGCTCCCATCACCGCTTGTGCCTTACCCGCCAGGGCTTTTAACTTTGTCGGGGTCTTGGGCACTCAAAGCCCTAACCTGCGCAATATCCTTTTCGCAACCAAAGAATGTGACGCATCCGTATCCACCATCGCGGTCACCTCTATCTCATTAACTTGTATTTTCACATACATCAGTTCATCATAAGGATTAGGTTCTTTATTAACCACATTCAACAAGACAATTGGATTCAGCGCCGCATCATCCGAAGATTCTCCCTCTTCTTCGGCTATCAGGACATTTACCTTCTCTTTCCTCGGACATTCTCTTGCATAATGTGAACCACTGCATAGAAAACAAGCAATCTTGCCCTTTCTAGTGGATGTCTCCCCACTCTTGGAACTACCATCTTGCTTGCTTTTTTCCTTGAAGTCTCCCTTTTGAAATCCTTCTTTTTTCCCTCGGTATTATCCTGTTGGGCATGGCCTTTGCCCTTCGTAGAATTAGAGGAGTTTACCTTAGTTTCTTTTATCGCTCGAAAATCCACCAAGGCATCAACGACCGCGATTGCACCAATCACGTCCTTCACATTTTGCCTCCGCAACTCCATTTGCGCCCACGGTTGTAACCTGGACAAAAAGTTGAAGAGCTTGTCCTTATCTGACATGTTTTCAGTATCAAGCAATAGAGAACTAACAGATTTCACATAATCCCTTACCGATCCGTCCTGCTTTAGGTTCTTCAAGGCCTCCCTTGCAAGCCATGAAGGATTCATGGGAAGAAATTGATCCTTCAACTCCTTCATGAGCTCCCATATATTTACGGGAGTTCTACCCGCGCTGATCTCCGCAAAGGTTCTTGTCCTCCACCAGAGCTTGGCATCTCCATCTAAGTACATGGTAGTTACATTGACCTTTTTAGCATCGGATAACCTAGCAGCTGCAAAGTACTGCTCCATATCCACAAAAAGTTCTCCAACACCTTAGCGTCCCGCACACCTTCGAATACCCTCGGTTCACGTACCTTCACAGAAGAAAGTTTTGGTGTTGAGCCTTCTCCTCGCTCGACATCTATCGTTGCAACGGCACGCCTCAGCACAGTAATCTCAAACTGGGCCTCCTCCTATGCCTTCAATACATCCACTATCTGTTGTTTCAACGGTTGGATCCACGCCTCCAACATTTCGAAACGAATATTGTGAGAAATGATTTCTTCCTCTCCTTGAGGAATAGGTCTCACGAGTGCCTCCAACCTAGACACCCGTTTTGTCAAGTTGCCTATAACCATTTTGAACTTTGGCTCTGATACCAGTTGTTACAAAGGTCACCTTAGAGACTCGAACTTTCACCCGAAGTTTCTTGTTCACACCTTTTTCATGGCAATCTCACTTAGATCCGTTAAAGTAAGACTCAGCCTTTCTCAATCCTCGAAGTGTTTACCTCAAACACACTCGAAGAAATAATGCGGAAGCAACAAAAATATAGGCAACAAGGAAAACACAAAGATACGACCAAAAGACCAACTTTATATCCTTTCCCTTAAAAGAATACAAAGAATGCTCTCTCTGAAAACTCACTCCCTCTGAATGAATCAATTCCCCTGAATGAGAAGAGTAAAGCTCGAATGAGCTATATATAGGCATCCTAGCTTAGAGTCACAAATTCCCACTAAATCTAAACTACTTAAGATCACGTCTATCTCTATCAGATAAGATCTCATGAACCAATTGGATGACACCCCCATCCAAATAGGACTCTAACTGATAAGATAGAATCTAACAAGATAACATAAAGATAGAGTTTACATTTATCTAGAACACTAACATCTTTATCCGCCAAGATCTCCACTATCTTCAGATGTTGCGTTTTATTGCAACTCTAACTCCCAGTTATCACCACATCATCTAAGATCTCCTTGCGATCTCTATCCACTGATGATGCAATGTGATCTCGTCGAAGCCCACTAGCACACTGGCCTGATCTAATGGTTCCCATAACAAGTCTGTTAGTCGTGGTCCATCCATCCGAGCGTGACTAAGTCCTTTGTCCGTCAAGTCTTAGCTTGGGTTGAGTCAATCTCCACAAGGTTCGAGACTCTACCAAAATTCGTACCAAGTCTGATCTCACTCGCCCATGTTTACCTTAGTGTTTTCGCATGCCTCCCTCATGCGTGCAGTCTCGTCGCTCCATGACTAAGTACGAGTCACAAATCGAGTTAGCATAAAACCTCGCACGGTTCACATACCTTCGACCTGCCTCGCCGAAGTCAAGTGCTTAAGCGCCTTGTTGCGCTCGTATGCCTTCACGCATCCTTGCAGGGTCTTACATGCATTTGCGCCTTCTCTCACACCCTCGGGTCTCGCATGACTTAGTTTGCCAACTTCGCGCGGCCTCGCATCATAATCTTACGTCTCGTCGAAGATTTTTGCCAATGCAGGCCTAGGTGTGCCCACTCGTATCGAATCTCGCCGACTCTCGAGATCTTTGCCGATACTTCTAGCATCCCTCGCCTACTTCGCAAGTTCCTTGGGTTTTGCTCGCCAACTTGCAAGATTTTATCTTGTTCCCTTGTCAACACGCCTTCCTTGTGCCAACGTACGTGCCAAGCATTGGCCAAGGCTCGCCAACACTCGCACGATCTTGCAGTCTGAACTTATGGGTCTAACAAACCTTGGTCAATAGTGGGTTGACGCATAACTTTATAGCGTCTTCCTTGGATACGGAATTAAATATCCCAGCAGAACTTATCACTCCTTTTGGCATTCAAATTGGCAATGGGGAGGTGATTAGATGCAACATGGAGATGGCGTGCGTGATGGGGGCGAGCTTATCATTTCAGTTGAACCTATGTCCAGAGCTAGGACCGAGGGACTCAAGGAGGCTCTTTATGTGCATGTGGGCCAATTTGTGAAGAGGATGTAGTGCACCAAGCTTATTGGAAGAGAGCTATTTGAATCACAGCCCAAATTAATTCATTTATCTCAAATCCTTGGATTTGACCCACTTGGGACTTGAAGACCATTATAGTGGGCTGTGCAGCATCACTTGAGCCCAAGAGGAGAGGCGCACCTATGATCAGACTTGGGAGAGCGTTGGACTAGGCCTAAGTGTGTTTTTATTATTCTATTTCAGACTTGTTTTAAGTTATATTTATTTTGGGCTTCCATGTTTTATTTAGCCCAAGTCTTTTATTATTTGACCTAGGTATAAATACTCTCTTTTAATCATATTATTTCTTGTGTGTCACCGGCCATATTGAGAGGAGAAACCCCTCTTGTTCTTATCAACGTAGGAATTGAACATCACTTATCAACTGAATCAGATTGTGGCGTGATTTTTGATCCTAAACAACTTTCTTGGTTTGCTCTTTACTGTTTGAGACAAGTTCTTCGTGAGGTCTAGTAGGTAAATTTGAAACCTTGCGTATCAGATTTAATTTTGGTTAATTTGAATCTACCATCTTCTTGTTTCCTTGAATTCGAACTTTTCAATCCTTTAATTCCGTGTGTGCGTGTTACAACCACTTCCTACCATTGGAGAAGTCTTTGCAAAAGTCCGACATGAAGAAAGCGGATGGTTTGTGATGCTTGGCAAATGAAATCCTACGTCTACTATTGAAAACACAATACTAGTTGCTGGGAATACTACTGGTCATACTAGGAAGACTGAGGAAAAGTCACGGGTTTGGTGTGACTATTACAATAAAGCACGACATACCTGTGAAACATGCTGGAAACTCCATAGAAAGCCAGCATATTGGAAGGGATCACATGAAGGGAAATTTAATAAAACTTCCTCTAGTGATTCAACTCACTATGAATCACGCAAAATCCCATCAGCACATGAGGTGGATGCTGGACAGTTCTCACAAGAGCAAATTAACTATATTTTGAAGCTTCTAAAACCCAAAACTGAATCCTCAAGTGCTCCTAATGCCTCTGTAGCGAAAACTGGTAGGGATTTTGCGTGTGTTAACACTCCTTAACAAAATGGTATCGTCGAGGGGAAAAATAAACATTTACTAGAAGTCGCTTGGTCCATTATGTTTACAATGGATGTGCCAAGATACTTTTAGGGTAATGCTGTTTGACTGCATCATACTTAATTAACCAATTGCCTAGCCGTGTTTTACATTATGCAACACCCTTAGATATGTTTAAACAATGCTTTCCTGAAAATAAACTTTACTCTTCCTCTTCAAGTATTTTGGTGTATTGCATATATTCACAACTCAAATAGGCGAAACTCCAAACTGGATCCAAGAGTTGAATATTATGTCTTCATTGGGTATGCTCCTAGTCATCGAGATTATAAGTGCTAAAATCTTTTTAACTCAAAAAATTGTCGTCTCCATGGATGTCACATTCCTAGAACGTAAAAAATATTCTTCAGGGTGAGAACTTTAATGAAGTAGAAAATTTCTGGGCCATTACTCCTAATCTCCTACCCATGGTCATTATTGATCACAATATAATTTCTGATAATAAAGCCAAAGATTATTGTCCTCTTTCAACTTTCTTCTTGTACCAAGCACTGTCACTTGGATTTACCCAATTTTCTTCATGAAACAAATCTAATTCCTGCCATACAGACATCATTTCATTATAATATGTTGTTACATTCCTCTCACCTTGCTGCATTTTTTTTTGGATAAATCACCTTGCTGCATTTTCCACATTCTATTATTTAATTTAAATAATTGTGAGTGGTTGTCCATATTTGAATATGTTTCCCTAATTGCTTCCCAAAATCACGAGCTATTGGCATGAACATAAAGGACTTCCTAATAGCTGGTTCCATAGAATTAATCAACCATCCAGTAACCATTGATTTTTCTAAACGCCACTGTCGATTTTGAGAGTCGTTTGCAGCTGGTTGTTCGACCTCACCATTTAAATTTCTATCTTTCCCTTGCCATCGATCATCAAACGTACAGACTGGGACCATCAAGGTAGTTTTTGCCATTCAACTTAAGAATGGTGATTTGGAGATTTTGTGAGAGAGAAATAGATGTAGGTATGCTACTTCCTCCTGAAGTCGTTCCACTACTGTCATCTAAATAAGTCGAACCAGAACCCACCGTGGCTACCTTGATATTCATGAACTAACAGAAATCAAAAGTGACGGCACAAGTGCACAACACAAACCCCCCAGCAAAGTGACGGTGCAAAAAATCCCATTTGTGACAAATCCAAAATCACAAACTCGAAAAACAAAAACACCAGAGGAAAATAGCAACGGATAACAAAATTAGGACAGCAATTGTAGAAGGAGCATAGCGGCAGTCTAAAGAACCAGGCCTTTAATGTCACCAGAACTTGGTCGGAGGTAAGGACACTTCCACATGCACCTGGACATGTCGACGGGTGGAAGAAAAGCTAAAAGATCTAGACAGCACGCATGACTCACACGCAAGGATTTTGATGGCCTTGCCATTGAGAGAAGCATAAGGTTTTGCTATCTGGGCAGAACTTCAAACAAAGACCGATGAGAAAACAGAAGCTAGGAACCCCAACTCTCATACCATGTTGACAGAACTATATACGAAACAAGAACTCAAGTTCTGTGATTTTATTCCTTGACTGATGCATCTTAAATAGGAAAAAGATAGCCAGTATAGAATCAGTATCCTAACTAAAATACATCCAGTATATAATCACATTGCGGCACTTTTACAGCCTTTAATCACACATGTGAAAGCATGTACTCAAAGTGCAACCAAAATAATAATTGAAGCATGCAACTAAAAGTTCTTTCCTGAAATTTACAACTTGGATAAGTAAATAACACAACTAAATTTGAAAATATGCGGTGGCAAGGAAAGAGTGATAAGATAGGGATAGAGGACCCGGGAAAAACCTGTTCATAGCCCCCCAATTCAATCACTCCTCTCCATAACCTTTTTTTTTTTTCCCTCTCCATAACCTAAGCCAATAGAGAAAGTATAATTTGCAACATAAATAGAAGATAGTTTGAATAGTTTCCAGCAAATTCATAGACTAGATTAAATAGGATTTTGCCACTTAATGGAAGTGCTTAACTTACATTAGCAAGTTCAGCTCTTTTTTGTAAAAGTTGGGGGCTCTGAATTCTAGGTGATTCTCTTTATAAAATGTTTCAACCTCCTTCATAATGCTGCCTGCGCCAGTTCTGTTCCCGACTCATCACCATCAGATGAAGATGGTTCAAAAGGAAATGAGTTATTTGGCATCTTCATAGTTACTTTCTGTCTATCATCCATCTTGGTCAAATCTTCTTTTAGCTATTCTCTTGTATCATCATCTTCTGCTTTGGCTATTGAGGGCTTGTCATTGAAGAGAAGCTCTTTGGACTCCAGCTCTTTTTCATGATCTTTGGCCTCATTCCCAAGGGTTTGTCAAAGTTGGGAAGAAGATCCTTAGATCCCGCCTTGTCCTCATTATCAACTTTGGTGTCAAGAAATTTGTCATTAAATGAACAAGTATCTGTCAAAGTATGACAGGAGTAGGATCTAAAGTGGGATGGACATCCGCCAAATGAGCATTCTTTTCATCATCAGCAGTGTGAGTTGGGGATTGATGCTGCTCATCGTCATGAGGACGGGACGAAGTTGGGGAATTTGGTTCAACATCGTAATTATTATAATCGTCCGGTTGTTTTTGAATACGGAGAGTATCTTTTCCCGCTTCTTCATTGGCACCAATCATCTCACTACCAACACTACTCTTACTGCTACTCATGGTGACGATGATGAGTAACGACTGCAACCCATAACCAGAAAGAAAGAAAACAAATTCAACAATTAACCAACCGTACAGAATTAAAAAAAGGGAATTTATGTGCACCGCCGACAGTGTGAATGTGGGAAGAAAGCAGGTGAAAATCTTGTTGAAAACATGGACAACATTACGAAACTTAAATTCAAGGAAGAGATACAATCTGGTTTTGATTCTATCGCACGGAATGCAAAGTTGGAAGGAATGGAATAGCATTACCTCTTCTTTCTATTTTTCTACCAACTTTGTTGCGCCAACCGTCGCCCCGAGCAACCACAAGCACCGGCCCCCATCCGTCCACCCTCCCTTAATTAAAAGAGGAAAAAAAGGGTTCATACTTGACAAATTTCTATGCCTTTGCTTTATTCTTCTTCTTCCTCTTCTCTTTTCTTCTGCTGTCCGTAATAATAAGAATTTGGGTTTGAAATTTTAAAGGCGAGAGAGAAGGAATGAAAGAGCGTTTCTTGATCAGTGATTCTGATTATGGTATTTTGCACGCGTGAGCCAAAGAGGGAAAAGTGAGAGATGTTAAGGGCCAAAAGGTAAACTTAGTATTACACAATCAACGATAACTAACCATCCGATCCAACGGTGCAGAGGAGATGGAGACATTTTTCGTTCGGAAGGGCCCAAAGGAGAGCAGCTCTTTTGAGTTTCCCCACCTCCACGCCCTCTCTTCTCTTCTCCTCTTGTCTTCTCCTCTAGGCGTAGGCTGCCTCTAGCGTGTCGTCTGCGGTTATCCGGTGGCCGGAGCAACTGTATTCCATCCATCGTCTCCCCCCAAACAGTTTGATTTTAGTTTGCTTGCAACTTTTTATATTATTCTTTAGGTCTTTTTCTCCGAACCCTAGCATTGCGACAACAACGACAGCACTCAATCATCATCAACATCTTCGTCTTCAAGTCAACTAACGTTTTCAAGTCAAATCAACAAAGCTAAAAAGACTTAACTTCTTACATACTGAACAGGTCAGTTCTTTCATCTTCTTAGCTAAATAAGTCCTGTGCTATATTTTATATTGCAATAATGGTTTCTGAAATAACTGCACTTCTCTCATGAATTAGTGAACGGGGTTTGAATTTTTTTCGTCAATGGAAAGCGAGGTACTTGAATTCGATATAGGTTTAGGTGTTGCCAGTAGTCATCATGACGCAGATGACGATGATGACGACGACGACGACGACAACGAGAGTGGTGGTCTGAATATTGAGCACCCCCTTGATGATGATGACAATATGGCTGACAGCTTTCCACCACCATCTCCTCTTCCTGGTGCTTCCACTCCTCTCATTTACCTTCCCGAGGGTGACCTTCAGGATCTCGAGCCTTATGAGGGCATGGAATTTGAGTCTGAAGAGGCGGCCAAGGCCTTCTACAACTCTTATGCTAGGCGAGTTGGATTTAGCACCCGTGTCAGCTCTTCCCGCCGTTCACGTCGTGATGGGGCCATCATACAGAGACAATTTGTCTGTGCTAAAGAAGGGTTCAGAAATTTAAATGAAAAGCGAACTAAAGATAGAGAGATCAAGCGCCCCCGCACCATTACTAGAGTTGGATGCAAAGCATCTTTGTCTGTTAAGATGCAGGATTCTGGCAAATGGGTTGTATCTGGATTTGTTAGAGAGCATAATCATGAGCTTGTCCCGCCTGATCAGGTTCATTGCCTTCGTTCCCACAGGCAAATCTCTGGTCCCGCTAAGACCTTAATTGATACATTGCAAGCTGCTGGAATGGGTCCTCGTAGAATAATGTCTGCCTTAATAAAGGAGTATGGTGGAATTAGTAAAGTTGGTTTTACAGAGGTTGATTGCAGGAATTACATGAGGAATAACCGTCAGAGGAGCTTAGAAGGAGACATCCAACTACTTTTGGATTACTTGAGGCAAATGCATAATGAGAACTCAAACTTCTTTTACGCTGTGCAGGGGGATGAGGACCAGTGTACCGGCAATGTGTTCTGGGCAGATCCAAAAGCTAGAGCAAACTATACTTATTTTGGTGACACTGTTACATTTGACACCACCTATCGGTCTAATAGATATCGCTTGCCCTTTGCACCCTTCACTGGGGTTAACCATCATGGACAGCCTGTTTTGTTTGGTTGTGCTTTCCTAATAAATGAAACAGAAGCATCATTTGTTTGGTTGTTTAGGACGTGGCTTATGGCTATGTCTGGTCGCCATCCAGTTTCGATGACCACTGATCATGATGCTGTCATAAGCTCAGCCATCATGCAAGTTTTTCCCGATACCCGCCTTCGCTTTTGCAAATGGCACATTTTCAAGAAATGTCAGGAAAAGTTATCACATATGTTCTTCAAATACCCAAGTTTTGAGGCAGATTTTCATAAATCTGTTAACTTGACTGAGTCAATTGAGGAATTTGAATCCTGCTGGTTGGCACTTGTAGATAGATACGAACTCCGGGATCATGAGTGGCTTCAGACATTATATGGAGATCGTAGACAGTGGGTCCCAATATACTTGCGAGACACTTTTTTTGCAGAGATGTCTATTACCCAGCGAAGTGATAGTATAAACTCGTACTTTGACGGTTACATCAATGCATCAACCAATTTGGGTCAATTCTTTAAACTTTATGAGAAAGCTCTGGAGAGTCGGAATGAGAAAGAAGTAAAAGCAGATTATGATACAATGAACACTTCCCCATTTTTGAAGACCCCATCTCCAATGGAGAAGCAGGCATCTGAGCTATACACTAGGAAATTGTTTATGCGATTTCAAGAGGAGTTGGTTGGGACCCTAACTTTCATGGCAACTAAAGCAGAAGATGATGGAGAGAGCATTATCTATCAAGTTGCAAAGTTTGGGGAAGATCATAGATCTTATTATGTCAAATTCAACGTTATGGAGATGAAGGCTACTTGTAGCTGCCAGATGTTTGAGTTCTCAGGTCTTCTTTGCAGGCACGTATTGGCAGTCTTCAGAGTAACCAATGTGCTTACACTTCCATCCCATTGCATTCTTAAAAGGTGGACAAGGAATGCCAAGAGTAGTGTCATACTGGAAGAACGTTATCCTGATGTATATATGAATTATCTGGAATCTCATACTGTCCGGTACAATACCCTTCGACATGAGGCCCTCAAATTTGTTGATGAAGGTTCCAAATCCCTTGAAATTTACAATGTTGCGATGGTTGCTCTACAAGACGCTCTGAGAAAAGTTGTGATTGCAACAAAAAATGATGGGAAAAGTGGGCTGATAAATAGCCGTAATAGGGGGGATTTGGGAAGTAATGGAAATAGGGTGAGTTATATCAATGCTAATCATTTGCAGAGCTCTGGCCAGCATTTGTCTGAGGTTAGATGTCTTTTTCCTCATTTGGCTTTATAAATTTTGTTATTAGGACACACGAAAATTGTTATTTTACTTGCTTCCCTTTTCTTGTTATTGTCTTCATTTGCTACTCAAATATCTGTAGGTTAGCTGAAGCCCATATAATTTATGCGGATTATGATTTTTGATAATACTTTGGGGGATGTTTGCATTGTTGGAAACGCATTATAACAATCATACTGCATTCTCATTGCAATACAAGACACAGGGAGAGTTATCATGTGTGAGAAAGGGTGTCCATGCTTGTCCATGTTTGTGTGCAAGTCTTCATTCAATAATTTTGCTTGAAAGGGCCTATCCTTTATCATTTAGACGCAAAATTGTACCAAAACTTGTATTTAAAATGTCACAATCTCCTACATTTCATCATTTTTGTCTTTTGCAGGAAGATATGGACAATAGAATCCACCAACTTACCAGTGAGCTGGAATTTGCAAATAGGAAGTGTGATGTTTATCGGGCTAATTTGCTTTCAGTTTTAAAAGACATTGAGAATCATAAGCTACAGTTGTCGGTCAAAGTGCAAAACATTAAGATTAGTGTAAAAGACAGCATTTAGAAGATATGTTTCAATGTAATTAGTCTTGTGTGGAATTAGTTTTCTACTCTTATGAAGCAAAGGTGGTTTGTTTCAAATCATGGGTTGTTGCATCTCCATTTTTCTGGTTATTTACATCATTACATGCTGTCCTCCCTCCCTCAAGAATGTATATAGGTATAACAGAATATGAATAAGCCTCTCATTCTAAACTTTCAATCATATAACGATTTGTACTCGCAATTCTGCAGTCAAAAACGAGTTACTTCTGAGATCATAACATATAACGATTTGTACTCTCAATTCTGCAGTCAAAAACGAGTTACTTCTGAGATCATATGCAAGACTTTGCCAATGCCAGAAAGCAGTGACGATGGAATGAATGAAATGTTATGAATTTTGTTTGATCCGACTGATGAACCAAAGTGACCAACCCATATCCATACACCAAGAATTCCGTAAGATTTGGCGTCACTAATCCTTAATCTGTTTTTGGAACTCTTTTAATTTTCAGACGCTTATCGTATCCATATATATTCGATTTGCGACTAAAAAATCCCAAAAATTTTCCCGCCGCCTTCCTTCTAAGGACTCATAAATCAACTGCTCCTTCAGTGGGCTTTCTTCTTTTCATTTTCCCCCCCTTTTATTGCCTTATTCTGCCTCTCTTAATTAGGCGCCGACTGGTTTCCTCTTTTAAGTGTTACGTTTGTGGTGGCTCTGTTACTTGAAGATATTCATAGAGGATCGCCCTTGAACCAATATGGAGAAACCTAGATGGAGATGGGAGGCGGCAGTGTGATATAAAGTGACTACTAAATTCTAATCTATTTTGAATGGTGCAAAAGAACGCAATTGGATTTTCACTCTACTTGCTGATGTTGGCTTTTTGTGGGTACGGCCTAGTTTGTGTTCCCAATCCCAACCTAGTGGTCTTAAATTTTAGCTTATGTCTTATGGAGATGTTTTCTTGGTATTTCAATTGCTAAGGTCATATATTTGCTTGGATATGGACATTCACCAGGGTGCTTAGATTCATGAATGTTTCCTAAGCATTCACCATGGCGATTAGATTCATGAATGTTTCATTTCATAAGTCTGGAGATTATTTTCTCGGGACTGATATACTGGATATGGGATACGGAAAATACTACTCTCTTCATGCTCTCTCCTTGTTAGTTATTCAAACCTGTAACTGGGAAAGTTAAGCCTGGCGCTGTGTTTCTTCAATGTGGTGCTGGCTCATTGTCTGGAGATAGATCAGGATGCTTCAATCTTTCAATGTGCCAATATTGATATTGCTAGGTGGTGATTTGAAATTTCGCCCTCTGCAGGTGATGAGGTATGTTTTCCATGGCGAAGAATGATATAGTTGACAAGTTGTTAAGAAAATTTAGCTCTTTTGTGAAATCCCAATATTGATTCTTTCGAAATTCACTCGTCTGGCCAATTTGTTCTCAACATACCTGGCTTAAGACACAGGACTTACTCTAGGAGTGGAAGTTGATGACAAGATGCCACAGCATGATTACTATTGACCATTATTTGTCCGGATTATACTCTTCCTGTTGGCCCGATTAACACAGAAAACAAAAATTCAAGCCACATATTTTTTTCCACGCCACACAGCTTGAGTACTATCAAGTTATTTCTTTTTTGCTTTAATATATTTTTACTAGCATTCATATTTTATGGAAAATAGTAACCCTACAAGTTTGAGGTTTCTCAGACTGACATGGTAATATTGTAGATAATTCTGATAACAGTGAACCTTATATCTGCTTTATTCCTAATTTATCATGATGTTTAGTGGAGTTAACAAGTTATGTAGTTCCCTTTCAAAAAACAAAACTTTTGGACAATCTTAATTTTGTGCTTTCACGCCCTTCTGGTGGTGGAAAGTTGATTGGGAGTAATTGTTGGATGGTCGGTACTTGTTTATAGAATTGAGCATACCAGAGCATAAACAAATTACTATGCATGTGTTGGTTTACACAATCGAGGGTTATACGTATATATCCTCATAATGTAGGTTGCTAGCTAAATTAATCATAGATTCTAGATTCTCTGGA
Organism: Erythroxylum mucronatum; assembly: GCA_027563825.1. Lineage (NCBI taxonomy): Eukaryota > Viridiplantae > Streptophyta > Magnoliopsida > Malpighiales > Erythroxylaceae > Erythroxylum > Erythroxylum mucronatum. The sequence continues at coordinate 35,174,756 of JAOSBP010000205.1, forward strand.
GGTAAGGTTTCACTGACTAAAGTTTCCTGAGCTTCAGGAAGATTACACCTTGTGACAGAAGAGAATGCAGGTATGCAGGTGACTTAAGAACGACTCGAGTATATATTCATCTCCAGTCTGGTAAAAGATGCTTTCTGACTAATAGGTTTTACTAATAGTGTCATTTGCAAGCATTAGATTTGAGCTCAGTGAAAATTTGATGAAACTAAGTCTGAAAGTTGAACAGGATATGTCGATGTTAGTAAATGACTAGACGTATTCCAAGCCATAATGTCAAAAAGTTGTATGAACTATATAGAGTTTTAATTGAAAGATAATTGTTATGAATTTAGTAATTAAATTAAAATTATTACTAGCATTAAATCAACATAGGCATGGATCCGTCTAAGCAAGCAGTTGAGACAAGGGCTTATTAACTGCGCCTTTGCAATCTTAAAGGTAGGCTCAACCGAGTAGTTTCATACAGCAACGCCATGCCTTAATACTAGAAGGTATGCAGCTGGACTTCTAAATGATTATTTTGCCATACTGGAGCTCTGTCCCCAACTTATACCTTAATCCTGAGTAGGACTGGTGGGTATGATGCTTACCTTTTGTGGTAGACAACAGTTGCCACGCCAGTGAGAACTTCGTTGGCCGTATGTTCAGATTCCCATCCAGATATATAGGTAACAATTGACAAAATGTGATTGATTGAGATGGTAATAGAAGAAATTCAAAGCTCAATGTTCCATCAAGTCTAGTCAGTCTGCTATGATATAATGTGGAGTTTCAGCAATAGCCAAAGTAAGTTTTGAATCAGCCTGCGAATTCAAAGGCAATTAGCTACCTTATATATACATAATAAACCTTTTTTCATTACAGCTAAACAAATTATCGTGTAAGAACAAAGAATGTCGTTACCAGTTTGCTGTATTTCACGTCGCACCATACCTCCTATTAAAGACACTGTAGAACAGAGCGTTGAGGGGTCTTTAACTGGGATAGGTAGGTACTGTTCCACGAGGATAGCTAGGGAGTTACTCTACGTCATCGTTCATGCCTTTACCATCTAAGGCTTCTCGGGCTGCCACAGCCCTGCACCAATCCACCAAAAAGATGAGAAAATAGTAATACATCGGATGATGGTTCAAACACAATTTTCCGATGCAGAATGCAATGTTCTTCTCCATATGTAAACATTGAACAAGATAAACCTAAGTTTTAGACCCCAATATATTGGCTTCCCACTAGAAAAAAGTTTTAAGGAAAGATAACATCTACACCAGCCATCAAAGGAGTTCGACTTGAATGTTACAAACATAGTTTTGTATAACGATAAAACTACTTTCACAAGTAAATAGTCAAGTCAAGAGGAACACAAACACATTATCTTAATTGGAAATTAAGATATAGACTTGTTGAAGCAGACAGCGCATAACTACAGCTGAAATTAACAAAGATAGAGATGCAGCGTGTAACATGACAGTATTGCAGCTAGCTAAAAGTTTCCAATTAAGACAGCATCGAAAGAATATCAACACACCTGCAAGCTAGACTGATACAATCTCGATCCAAGAAGCCAACAGGACGCCCTTTCTGGCCTTTGACATGCTCTGAAACAACTGGAACACATTTTATACCTCGCATGTCCATGATCATTTGGACGGATAGAAGATCCATACTTGGCCTGGCAGTCCATGTTACTTGACATTTTTGGCCATCCAATGAACACATCTCAGATACTAAAAAGTCCTGAAACAAAAAGCAGCCTTCATCAATATTAATTCCAAAGAATGTTAGGGGAATTCAATTTGCTTACTCAACAGGCACTCTGGCACTCCAGAAAAGGAAGACTAAAATCTCTATACTTGAAACTTATTGAGATTTATTCGGTTAAATGTAGAGAGAGAACGAGATAGTTTACACATAGTCAGCATCAACTTAAAGCTGAATCATTAAAGTAGCAAAAGAATTTTGCTAAGGGAACCTCAAATCCCTTGTAACAGAATAGATAAAAAACAATTCCCATTTTCCTTACCTTACTCACTTTTGTTGCAAAAACTACAAAAAGATTATGAACTCATTTTTGCATTTAATTTTAAGAGAAATAATACTGTTTAAGACAGGGAGAGGTTTACAAAACAGTTTTAGAAACTTTTTGATGAGAAGAATCTTTCTACCTTGGTTCTCTTGTCTTTTAGTTTTGCTGTTTTGCTGAAGTCTTCTATGTGTTTGAGTGTAAATAAACCAATCAACTTATTATCATTATCGACAATCATTGCACAAGACTGCTTCTCCGCAAGCATAAGAGCCACCGCTTCACTTAGTGAAGTGCTCATAAGAACAGTTACAAATCTTGTTATCATGGCATCTGAGACACGGATAGTCTTTAAGAATACTTCAATTTCAACAGAAGAATCATCTACACAAAGAGAACTCTCAATTTCGCAGATGTAATTTGCAGAAGTTGGCTTGTCAGGAAGTACATAATCAGAAGACTGCTCAATTGAATCAGGGAAAATGACTTCCGATTTTTTACTTGGAACAATATTTCCTTGAATGAGTTTACTGGTATCTACTCTTGTTGTTTGCCCAGATGTAATCCATGAAGACAATCCTACAGCTCCTAACAGCGGTAGAACTATACGATAATCTTGTGTTAGCTCAAATAGCAGTAACACAGCAGTAAGGGGTACTTGACACACCCCGGCAAGAGTTGCAGCCATTCCAACCTGCAGTCGGATAAGATGATAGCTGATTCAAACGCACGTAATTTCCCAGTGCAACTTCCAAACTATTCATCAAAATTGTAAAAGGCACGGCAGAATTGCAGTCAGCACAGACTAATAGAAAGTTCTAATGACAGCAAACTTAAACATGCAACTGATGTTGCAGTTCGCCAACAAAGGAAAACATAAACATGCTATTAAATGATCCAGTAGTTCTGACTTCTAGACCACCTACACAATTTTGTGAAGAACCATACCAGGCCGTATGCTTGAGGCGATGCCAATTCGAAGACGGAAAATTGAAATGTTGCCTCAGACTGACTGACTACAAAACTAATTAGTTTCCCATATGCCATACCAGTTGCGGCACCAATAAAGAGGGATGGCGCATAATATCCTCCTACCAATCCGGATGCCCGGCATAAAGAAGTTGCTACTATCTTGATTCCTACCAGCTGAAGCAACAACTCAGCTGAGAGGCCTTTCACAAGTGGCCGGGACTCCAACAGAATATCAACATTCTCAAAACCCCAGTAAAGGATTTCAGGATACGCCAAAGCTATTATCCCAGTAGCTAAGCCACCCAGCACAGGGAACATGGCCTTTGGTGGGCCAACAGACTGGTGAATATTGTTAACTAGTGAAAGCATAAGCGATGTGCATTTAGACAGGGTCAGCGAAACCAAGCCACATATGATGCCCAGCAATAGATACAATGGAAGCTCTGAAATTGAAAAGGGACATCTTTAACGGTAAAATCAAATCTTCATCTTTATGTTTAGGACATGGGTATTTGGTATCTCTAAACATAAAGTTGGCTAACTACTGTTTGTCCCAAATAAATTATTCAGTTCCAAATAGCACATCTAATCAACATTTCCATGCACAGTTGATATTTAGAACATGCATGGACCTTCATCATGGAAAGTTGACACTTTGAACCAACATGGGAATGCTACAAATGAGTGCAGCAATAATCTCAACCATAGTTGCCATGACAATGACACTAACAGGTAGCAGTGGGGAAAATTTGAGAGAAAGCTATCACCTTCGCAAAATTTTGTGGGAAGGCAGAATGGGCATATAGTGGCCTTTGCGTAGGTTCAGAGAACGTTTTTAAATCACAACGTAAAGGGAGTTGCTCAGTTTAGATGGAAGAGAACGTGATCATAAATGATAGAAGAGAGAATCGTTAACTTTCATAAGAACACACTTCAGATCAGGACCACAGGGCATAACTTTGACAAAGTGAACGAGGACCAGTGAAGATGAAGGTCAGGTAACAGAAAGATGGAGAAGAACAAAAGACGTAAGAGTTTTACCCCCAGGAGAGCGAAAATCATAGTCTGGGACCGTAAAGGCAGGTTCAGAACCAAGTCCAACTTCTGATACAACAGAAGCAATCACAGCGCTTATTATAACCATAGAAGTGGTGTTAGTAATTGACATGGAAAAATCTGATGGAGATGGCCACAGAACTGACTCTACAGCGAAGAAACAACCGGCAACAGCAGCATTGAATCCTGAGAGATGAGAAAGGGGTGAGAAGCATAGCATAGATATACACAACGTAATAAGTAAGCAGATGAGTAGCATTGTTGATAATGGTAGGAAAAAAAAAAAACGAAAGATGAAAAAACCAGAAGAGAGGCCAGCAGCGGAGCCAGCGGCCAAAAGAGAAAGCTTAGACTGGGAATTCGGAGGACGAAATAGAGAGAGGGAAGACACTGCCTTGGCAATGGATGAACCAATCTCGACGCTAGGACCTTCAGGCCCCAGAGAATTCCCAGTGCCCAGGGTGAAACAAGCAGCCATTGCTTTTATCAAAGGTTGAAGAAGAGACGGAGGCTTGTTGTAGTCGGACTGAGCAAGAGCATTTTGAATTGCTTTCAAAAGGCTAACAATGAAGCCACCACAGGCGGGCACCAAGATGACTCTAGTGGTCCAACTAGAGCCGAGGCCGAGGGTTCCGTCCCTTAACGAAGTGGACGCCCCTCCAATTCCATAGGGAATTCCATCCCAGAATAAGTCGCGTATCTGATGGACTCCATTATTGAAGAGTACCACTGAAACGCCCGTGAGCACGCCTACGAAGCACGATGGTACGATACTTCCCCACTTGCCGCCATTAACACCACTACTAAAACCTCCATCATCTGAACCTTCAAGCTGTTCCTCAATCTCCTGATTTCTTTCGTGGGGCAAGGCAAGTGGTATATTAGTAGTAGTTGGACCGAGAACCATATTATCCATAGGAAAAAAGAGCGATGACGAGAAGGAAACTGCGTTCCATTTGTATGAAACTGAAGATGATAGGTTACTGTTGGTAGAGTGGCAGAAAGCAAGCCGATGACGACGACGACTAGAAGAAGAATGAGAAGGAAAGTGCAACATTCTAATCATCATATCCATATGTACCGTTAACTCTAAGCTCAATTCAATTCTCTATTTCATTCTAATCATCATATCCATATGTACCGTTAACTCTAAGCTCAATTCAATTCTCTATTTCATCTGTCTCATGATCCGTAACATGCCACGCAATGCTTGTCTGTCTAGTCTGGTAGTGTATCCACCACATAACACTAACATCCACCACAGCCACGGCGTCTATTTTCAGTTTGGCGCATTTATCACTATTCTATCTTATCCAATCTTTTAGTCCGGATCGACATCATCTTAGCATTTTTCAGGCTTTTGCTTGTCGATTCAGACTGGACCGGACTCGAATCACTTTTGTCATCTCTACAGTCCAGACCTAATCCAAGTAGCCGATTGAGAGATGTTTTTGGCAATGAAAACTTTCAGTGTCAGGGACTATAATTCTAATATTCTGTGTACCTCACAAGTGTTCGTTCCAAGTACCAGACCATAGCTGTGCATCACATTTTATCTTTTCAGGTTTGATCAAGAGGCAGGCATCTGCAAGCGTCTTATATCTGGAGCCGAAGGGGAACATTATTAACACAATAAGTTTACATTTTGGAAATGGTAAAACAAAGAATAACAAGTAGTACTGGAACATTCCCATGACATTATGGTATTCATGGCTTCAGTTGGCAAATAAAGTGAGATGCCTACCATTCCCACATGTAGGGAAATTTTACTGATTATGTTACCATAAAACCCTTAAGAATATGTAAACAGTACTACAACAGCAAATACAGAAAATACAACAATCACAAACAAATAGCATTCCGTAACCCAAGTTATTAAAGGAAGGCATCCTTTTCAAGCAATTTCAGAACTTCATGCTGGTTGTTCAACTTTGCAACATCAATTGGAGTCTTACCATCCATGTTCTGAAGCGTACTGCACCATAATATCCCAAATACAAATTGGTTAATGTGAAGCCGGAAGAAATATAACTTTTTCAAACTATTGACTTACACGGCGGTGCCATTTTCAAGAAGAAGGGCAACACATTCCTTTCTTCCATATCCTGCTGCATAGTGAAGTGCAGTGTTCTTATTTTTATCCAGTGCATCAACGGTCGCTCCAGCCTCAAGCAGGATTTGAGCACATTTCACCTGAAAAAAAAAAAAATTCAAGCACATTTTCTTAACATCAGCCAAACAAAAGAAATTCGCTCAACTACAGCTCAGAAGCCCATCAGCAAGAGTGTTATTCTGCCTTGTGGATCAATCAACTAGCTGTACATATTCCAGCAAGATGGAAGACCAACATTCACCTTGAGATCTCTCATTGCTAGATCCAGTGCAAAAGCCGCATATAGAGCTATGGCTCAAGGTGTGTGCAAACTATTGTGGGTAAAGAAGCCGATGAATGAAACGGATGAAGGAAGTTCATCTCTCTACTGTGATAATAAAGCTGCCATTAGTATAGCTCACAATCCTATTCAGCGTGATTGAACAAAACACATAGAAATTGATTGACACTTCGTGAAGGAGAAACTTGTGAATGGCTCTCTGCAGTTATTCCAAGTGGGGTCAAATGAACAACTGGCAGATGTCTTTACCAAAGGACTCTACAACAAACAGTTTCATAACCTCGTTTGCAAGTTGAGTATGTGCAATATCTATGCACCAATTTGAGGGGGAGTGATGACCAGGGATTATTAGCATTGATCTTATATTGATATTGTTATAATTACTCCTATAATCTCTCCTATAATTGAGAGATTTCCTATAGTTAATAGCTAGATTACTTCTTAAATAGTCCTAGGAATTTTGTATATAAACCTTGTTCCTATGTACACAAAGATATAGAATACAAATTATCTTGAACATTCAACACATTCAACAAAAACGATAACATTCAGCCTACATCTTACATGAATCACACCAATAATCCAACTACAATTATTATGTCATATCTCCAAAATTATGTTATCTTAGATAGTCATTATCCCCAAAATAGGATATTCATATATGGCTGATTAAATTCAGAAAGCCAAAAATGCATTCAACGAATCATAATCAAACTTAATCAATCTCCTCTTTACATGAACCATACAAACACAAATTACCCAAATTTATACAGTCTACGATATAGAGAGATATTAAGATAAAACTTGAAAAACCAAATAATAGAAAATCTAAATCTTCCTACAAGTCTCCAACCAAGCATCAATATTTTCTCGACATAATACCACACGTCAACATTAAGAAGCAAAACTTTCAAATCATCAAGGAGAGCCTCACTCTCACATCAAATATACTGTTCAATAAGTAAGGAAAAATCCAAACACGCACCAATCATATGAACCTTATAAAACCCATAAATCAAAAACTCAAAAAGTCTAGACATTAACTCCTTTGAACCCTTTTTTTTAATAAACAACATCATATACTTCAAAACTATAAAGCACACAGTACTTGTGTCCCTTGAAAAAATTCAAACCTAGTCTTATTCCTCGTTACATTATCTCTGTCATCAACTATCTAGTTGGTTTCTTCTTCTGAAGCAACTGAATTATCCTCTATCTGAATAGTTTCTTTAATAGCAGCAACTAACTGTGAATTAGGATAATTTTACGTCTTTGTGCTTGTAATTAACCCTTTTTAACCCAAGTGTGTTTTGGTAACATGAGTTGCTGTTAAAAGTTCATTGAAGAGTGTCTAGATTTTCTATCTTGAGCCATTTGAAACATCACTTGTAACAACTTGTAACATTTTGTCCTTATGTACTTGATAACCCCACAAAAATGACATGTAGGTGTAAATATCTCCAATTCTTCCTTGAGACTTCTTCTTGGATAGATCTGGTTGTGCCATTATTTTCATCACTAGACTTAGAACTTTCATCTTTATAGTCAACGCCTTAAAGATCTCCTTTGATTTTATCGTTTTTTAGCAACTTTTCTAACTTTGCAGTACCTTCATTTAACATTCTTATCCCTTTTTCTGTACTAACCAGCTTCAATTTTGTTTCATTAAACTCAACTATTGTAGATAATAATCTCTTCTCTAGATCTTGAGTGATGTTCTTCATAGTAGAGTTTTCCTTCTTTAACTTTTCATTATTGTTACATATGTTTCCACCTACTTTGCCTACATTAATTTATAGGCTTCATAAATATCATTTTGTCATCACTTTGATAATTAGAGGTTAGAATTTGAGCTGATTCATCTGTGTTTTTTATAAAATTTTCCGATTTGTCCACGTTTTCATCATTAGTTTCTTCTTTCTTGGTTGTTGTTAAGCAAGCAACTGGAATTTTGCTATATAAAGCAACCAACACAGCACTACTTACAAATTCTTATTCAATACCATACTCACTTCCGAATTCATTTTTACTTCAAATGCTTGTATAGGACTTTCCTTTTCTCTCTTTTAAAGTGTTAGTGCATTCTGCTTGCACATGCTCAAAGCCTTGACATTTATGACATTGAATTTTTTTAACACTTCTTTCATCTTTTTTAGTTTTAGCTTGTTGTTTGGAGTTATTATTTGGTGAGCTTCCACCGTTTTGCCTAAAATCGGATCTATCCTTCTTCACTTTCTTTAACCACTTGCTGAAATTTCTTGTCAATGAATTTATATCCTCATTGTCATCGGATTCATATTCGAAGTCATTTGTGGCTTTACCAATCTTAGTTTACAATGTCAATCCTTTGTTCCTCTTCAGTTTGTCCCTAAACAAATTCATCTCAAATTTGGTGAGAATTCCAATTATCTTATCCAATGACAATTCATTGATAACATGAGTTTCCTCAATTGTTGCAATTTTTGATATGAACCTCGAAGGAAACGATCTCAAAATCTTCTTAACTAGTTTTAGGTTATAGTACTTCTTCTCGAGTTGATGCGCTTGGTTTGCTATTTCACGCAGTCTCTTATGGAAATCTCCAATGATTTCACTCTCATCCATCTTCAGCTTTTCAAATCTCACAGCCGACATCTGAAGTTTTAAGGCTATCACAGATTTCAATCCCTCGTATGTAATTTGCAAAATGTCTCACGCTTCTTTTGCCGATTCACAGGCTGATATCATAGCAAAGCGACCTCCATCAACTGCACCAAAGATGGCGTGTATGGCTTAAAAATTTCTAAGCGCTCTCTCTTCTTAATCTCTTGTCTACATTTTTGTTACTTTTGCCTAAATGAATACTCTCATTCGTGATTTCCACGTAGGATAATTTGAATCATCTATCAACGGTGGCCTGATGATTAATGCCCCTTCTTTTATAGTCATAATTGTAAAACATAAATCTGCACTAACTTGAAGTACCAAGTTTTGATTCGGTGTCCCGCTCTAACACCAATTGTAAATTCCAAAGGGGTGTAGTAATATCGCAAAATCTATCACAATTAAAAATTAAAAATTAAATGCACAATGCAAATCAACACCAAATTTTGATAACGTAGTTCAGCACACTTTGCCTACGTCTGTAGGGCCCTCACTCAACTAATACTTTCACTAATGACAATAGTTGTATACAAGGTTTTATTGAACTAACATCACTTAACTCTTGACATTACCTCTCGTCCTTACAACTCGTGAAAGTATTTCACACCTAATAGTATGACCACCTCGCACTTACCTTAACAGAGAATTTTCACAACACTGTTTAATAATAAGGATGATAATTGAACAACTGAAGTGATTAAATCAATATAGACATAAACAGATAATTAAACAATTCAAGTGATTAAATCAATACAAACATAGACAAAGAAAAACACTTGAGATAAAAGCACTCCCCTAAATATGTAGCTCCATTACCCGAAAGTGAGAGAAGTGGTAGAACAATATATGTTGTGAACTATTGAGAAGAATCACAATCAACTCATGCATAACAACATCAAAATAACATTAATCGAACACATGTTTCATCATCGAAACATCTCCAAAAATATAGTTGCAACACCACACCTATCCTGAATATTTTCAGCCAAAAACCACACCAAGGCAGCCCAGAAAAATCACGAAATAAATCAAGTATAGTAGCTACTAAGATCACGAAAACTTCTGGAGTTTTCGTATACCACAAATTGCTAAAGATAGCCACACAATCAACACACCATGGACAATGAACAACAACACTAGAATGATAAGAAAACCAGAAAATAAATCAGCTACAAGACTCCCAAAGAACACCCTAAATTATTGTTGCATAATAGAAGAATACCTAGTTGCAAAAAATTGTGTAATTAACCAAAACATAGCACATAATAACAAATCAACCAGTCAAGTTACGTAAAACTCAAGATGAAAAATCACAGCTGCTAAAAGGACCAACCAATTAACGACAAAGGCAAAATAAAAGGCTAGCTACAAAGATTCTGCCTAGGTCACTTATTGCACCAAAGAGAAGTTTGTAATAGATGGACTTTTATAACAACATAATGAGCTCTAAACATCATCAACAATAACCCTAGAAATTCAGCTCCTATGTCATCCAAAATATGTCAATTTTTACTCACAAAAATTGATAACATTTAGCCCACATTTTACACGAATCACACCAATAATTCAGCTGCAATTATCTAATCATATCTCTAAAAATATGTTACTGTAAATAGTGATTATTCGTAAAGTAGAATATTCATTAAATCCTATCTTAGATTTAGAATTGTAAACCTTATAAAACTTGTCTTAGAAGAGTTTTACATAAACACAACTAGATTTAATTATTAAATAATGTCCAAAATTAAATAATAAGTTATAATCACCTATACGTTAACACATAGTATTTATCAAAGTTTTATTTTGTATAAATACTATATAGGTTTTTTGTAAAATTAGAAAACTACGATATTGAAACAAAATATCATTAATTTCAAGTTAAAAAAAACAGTAAATATTTGTAGAGGAGAAAATTTCTTTTGGAAAATAATTTATAACATCGTTTTGAATCGTGAAAATATAATTAAACTGGAAATTTGAATTTAATTTCATCACAATATATATAATTAATAGACTTACACTCGCCATGATGGCGATCCACGCCATAGATTTCTCTAAGCTCTCTGTACCGTCGATTACAACAACGGCTGACAAGAAATGCCCAAATTATACTTGTCGCCACGTGAATTGTTCCTATTGGTTATTGGACTCCCACACGGATCTCTATTCTAGTCTAGTAAATGAATAATCACAGCCGTCGATAATCTAGTCATCTACGGTTCAAATTCACGCTCCCGCCCATCCCAAATCTAAATTGCTTACTCTTAACTAACCCCCGTCGAGACCCCAAAAATTCAATCTCCCGCTGCTCTGAGCTCCTCTACCATAAATATCACCTCGTTGCACACTTCTATACATCGCTTTCCCAAGAAACAAACGCTCACAAGAGTCTTATAACTACTTATTGTCTACTTCAAAGCTTTGGAACAAATGGCCCGTACCAAGCAGACTGCGCGGAAGTCTACTGGTGGCAAGGCACCAAGGAAGCAGCTGGCTACAAAAGCAGCTCGCAAATCCGCTCCAGCCACCGGAGGCGTTAAGAAGCCTCACCGTTTTAGGCCAGGAACCGTCGCTCTGAGAGAGATCAGAAAGTACCAGAAGAGCACTGAGCTTTTGATCCGCAAGCTCCCTTTCCAGAGGCTCGTGAGAGAAATCGCCCAGGACTTCAAGACCGATCTCAGGTTCCAGAGCAGCGCTGTTGCGGCTCTTCAAGAAGCTGCTGAGGCTTATCTTGTCGGACTTTTTGAAGATACCAATCTGTGCGCTATTCATGCCAAGAGAGTGACCATAATGCCTAAAGATATTCAGTTGGCTCGTAGGATTAGGGGTGAAAGAGCTTAAATATGTTCATAGTTGGAGTTAATGTGTTCCTAGGGATTTGTACGTTATCTTTATCATGATCAACAGTCTTTGTTGGTTTATTTCTGCGCTTGTGTGTAATCGGTGTAGTGATCTTTCAGAAATCTAATGAAGAAATGAACCTTTGTTTATATTTTCCAGTTACTACTTTGGGCTAAAGCCCGTATAGAGTCCAAGTTAATCTATGACAACGTAACCGAGCCGCGGCAAATATTTATAATGCGTAACTCGTAAGGCACGTGACTGCGCCGCACGTTCTATTATTTTAGTTGAGACGTTTGGATTCCGGTTTTGTTCTTGAGTTCGGACAAGATTGTCAATAAAACTAGGACCAAGAGAAGACCTACTCTAAACGCCAAACTGGAATCCAAAAGCGCGAAAGAGAAGCGGGTTTTCCCTGGAAACAAACAAAGAAGGGAAAGTCCCGATATGGACGAAGATCGAAGTAGTTTTGGGACTGGCGGTGGGTTTCTTGAAACTGTTAAGTCCGATAGATCGGTGTGGCTGATGAAGTGTCCGTTATCGGTGGCGAAGTCGTGGCAGAGTCAATCCTCTTCTTCGGAGTCTCATCCTCTCGCTAAGGTCGTCCTCTCGCTCGATCCTCTTCAAGCTGATGATCCCTCCTCTTTAGAGGTATTCTTGTTTCAGTTCGATTTTTCGGCTGTTGTTTTGCAGCCTTTTTATACTTCTTTATAGATGATGGGTTGAGTAGGATTTTGTTGATCTGTTGGCTTTTAGCGCTTAGATTTGAATGCAACCCTAGAAGAGTCTGAACTTAGTTGAGCAATTCTCGAGGTTCTGCTTGTCCTTTGTCCCAATGTAGTGTCAATTGTTTCGTACTTAATTATCTGATTTGCGACTTGGGTTTTCAATCTGTGGAAGAGATGTATTGCAGTGATTTGACATCGTTATGCTTGGCTGCTTGGGAAAGATCTGTTGACCTTCTGGTTGCTTCAGGAATAGGCATTATACTTGAGCTTTTGAACAATTTGTGTCGTTCTTGCTTTTGTGGGTTATCTTTTTTGATGCCTTTCATTCAATATGTCTGGTTCTTTTACGAATGAGGTTGTTTGCTGATTGTCAAACAGTTTCTTGCAGTTCTTTAGGCAGTGACTTTAATGTAGTACGCCTACAGGCCGACGGGAATTGTTATGAAGTTAGTCTAATGGGCCTGTTTTTCCTAAAACACAGCTTATTTACAAATATGACTGATATGGTTTCAGGAGATATTGAATGATGTACAGAGAAGGATGGAATCGTATAAACAATTGACCTGCTTTTATTGTTTCATTTCCTTTACTCTGTTAACTTCTTTTGCAAACTTATGCTTAATTTCTGAAATATAGCAATTCTGACTTTGATAGTTGAGAGTATTCATTGTAGAAACAATGAAGTATATTGTGAAGGCGAATTCCTAACATGTCGAAATAAAATGAAGATAGGCTACATGGTCTAGCTTTTTGGAGTACCTGCTTTATTTTCTTTCTTTCTGTTTTTGATCTCCCGTTTATTGCCTCTGGCATAAGTTAGAATACAAAATTGCTATCCCATCAAACTTGTTGTTTAATATTTCTAACGTTTGTTTAATTTTTGTTAGTTCACCATGGAGATGGCTGGTTCTGAAGTTGGGAATACACCAAAGACTTATTCTTTGAATATGTTCAAAGACTTTGTCCCTATGTGTGTCTTCTCCGAGACAGGTCAAGGTAAGATCTAGTTTCATATTTTACAAGTTTAACTCATGAAGAGTTCTTCATTGAAGGTTTAGCTGTCATGATTTTTTGCTTTTTGGGAATTTTAAACAGTAGAACTGTTGTTAAATTTAAGTAAATCATGTTTGGAAGTGATGAATAGTGTTAGTCATTACATAAATAGAGATGTGATGAATCTACCTAAAACTTTATTGAACCTACAAAAAATTGCAGGTACTTTGCTAGATAAAGGTTTATTCCCTTATTATTCATAAGAGTCTTCTAATGATTTTTGAGCATATATCATTTGAAAAATTGTCCCGTGAGGGTTTAGATGTTGCGAAATTCTGTTTTTTATTGACGTGGAAGCAAATGTAATTGCATTTGATGTTTCTGTAGGTTGTCTACATCCACCTTGATTTTGTATCATTAAATTTTGATTCTGAAGTAGTAACACTGTTGTCAATATCTGTGAGGAATTCATGTTTTGATTTGATGAATAGTGTTAGTGTATAGTAACACTCCTATTAAATATTATTGTTTGAATCCTTGTTTGACATGCCTAATTTTTTAGTGTTACAATTGAGAATTATTCCCTTTTCATTAACAAAATGCAAAAATAGGTCAAGTCTTGCGGAGAAGACCTAAACCTTTTGATTTGATAGGTGTTTTGTGTTGACCTAATGCATGCGAATTAAAATATGTTTGATATAGTTATTCATGATTATGTGATCTTGCTTAGAAACTTTGCTTTATGTTCTTTTTAGTTTACAGAGGGAAAAAAACTAAATTTATTCCTTTATTTATAGGGAAAGTTGCTATGGAAGGTAAAGTAGAACATAAGTTTGACATGAAACCCCATGGTGAAGATATCGAGGAGTACGGAAAGTTATGCCGTGAGAGGACAAATAAGTCTATGATTAAGAATAGACAAATACAGGTGATTGATAATGACCGTGGTGTTCATATGAGACCTATGCCTGGCATGGTTGGCTTGATTTCTTCAAGCTCCAAGGTACATTGTTGTTTATTCCTTGACATTCAATACATTAATTGGTTTTGCTTTCTAAATAACTCAACTGGAAGGCCAACTGGTAAATCTTTATGATTTGTTATATTGAGCAGGATAAGAAGAAAACGGCTCCCGTTAAACAAACCGATATGAAGAGGACTAGGAGGGATCGTTCAGAATTAGAAGATATTATGTTCAAGTTATTTGAAAGACAGCCAAATTGGGCACTAAAGCAGCTAGTCCAAGAAACTGACCAACCAGCGGTATGGCTTCTGATATTTCATTCTGATGATAAGAGGGAAAGGTTGAAGTACTATTATTGAACATACTTCTTAAATGCTTTATGCTTTTCTTGATGATTCTCGATTTAAAATTTGGTATCGATACACATATATTCTGTCCATTTGATTCGTTCTCTCGTTTCAGCCTTTAGATAATTGCGGATGCTGGTTCACACGGAATTTAAATATAGTTTACTGATAAATGTATATGCTTTTTCTCTGTATTTGCAGCAATTCTTGAAGGAGATACTGAATGAGCTTTGCGTGTACAATAAGCGGGGAACAAATCAAGGAACTTACGAGCTGAAGCCAGAATACAAGAAAACAGTTGAGGATACAGGTGGTGATTAATCATGTAATGCTGAGCTAAAATAGAGCATCTACAAGGTTCCCTGATTTGGGAAATGGGCATAGAGTAACTCTTATTAACATAACAAAAAATGTAGAACTTTGAAGGATATCTATGGTGAATTTCTGATTAAGAGCACTTGTATTTATGGCATAAGTCGTTTTGTTGCTTTACCATGTTTACAAGTAGATTAGATTGATTGTGAATTGTACAACTTCCTAACTATGAAGAATAAAAATATTAGCCGCTTATCTTCTACACGGTGGTGTAGATTTTACTTCATTTTTTAATCTGATGCTTTAAGTACCTGTTTGGATGGGTTTATATTAGTAGGATTTTTGTGTTTTTTTTAGAAAAAGCTTTTCTAAGAAGTTAGTTGATTATTTAACTGTTATTTAAAAAAGAAGCTAGTTGATTATTTGACTGTTATTTAAAGTTTTCATATAATAGATTGTCTGGCAACATAAAAATAAAAATCACTTTTAATTTTAACAATTTTTTATTTTGCAATAAAAATTATTTATGCATATAAAAATTATTTAAAATATATTAAACAATATGGAAAGCACAATATCTTAATTATTATATAATTTTAAACTATATAAAACATAAATAAAAATATATCAAACCAAATTTTTTATGGATTATAAAATAAGTAAAACTAATATAAAAATTAAATGATATTATATAAATCTCAAAATAAACGTGAAAATGTACTTGTAGGTATTTTGGGAATTATGTGTAAAACATTAAGGACAAAAGGGATAAAAAAAATATGCTCATTAATTAATATAAAAATTTACCTGAAAAAAATACTGGTTGGGTCGGTTGTGTTAGGCCTAAGCCCAACCCCAACCCTAGAACGACATACAGGCCAATCGACCCGTTCTCAGACGATGACTTAACTCCAGCAGATATTCACTATATAAGATCACTACCCCATCATGACGCAGGTATAATACTAGAACCTTAATACTCTCTATTCACAACCATCACAACTATTACTGAAGAACTGACTTAGGCATCGGAGGGGTCGACCGGCTATCAACTCCTGGTGTGCCTTTTGTTGTTTTGCAGGTATTTCTTGGTTACAGCTAACGGAGTTTATGGATCTAAATAACGACGCCTAGCCTCAACAAAATCAGACTGAACCAAATACTTTTTTTGAGAAACTTTAAATTTGAGTTTCTTAAAAATTTATATTTTATCTGCCAAAAAAAGCTATATCTACTAAAAAAGTGCTTTATTATTTTACTGTAAAATACTGATTTTTTCTTCAAAAAAATATATTTACAATAAAAAAATACTTATTTATCCTCTAAAAATTCATCCCAACTGGCAATAAGCACTAGATAACTAGTCGAGATTTTCTTTAGTGATAATCTTGTGGTTTAAGCATCGCCAGCAAAGGTTGACGTAACGATTGTGGGATTTTTAGTACAGAAGGTAAAAGATTTGGAATTTCACTCGGTTCGTCTTTGAAGTTTAAATTTTATGGTTGGGCTTGGGCTTGGGCTTGATCCAATTAAATATTTTTTAAAATTTAAAATGATTTTGTTTTATTACAAATTTTAAATTTTAAGCTAATACAAGTTTAAACATTTTTCAGTCTGATTTTTTTATAAAAATTTTAATTTATTCTAAAACTTGGTCAAATTTAAACTAAATTATTTAATTTTTAATTGAAAACAAAAATTGCCTAATTTTAATTTTAATAAAAGTTTAAATATAATTAATTATAAAATATAGAGTTAATTTATTAATTTAATTTATTATTACTAAATTCGACATGATTGAAAGTTAAGAGAATAAGTCTGATTGATTGAATTTTAAGTTACGCTTATATTTGAGGTGATTTAAAAATTTATAATGCTTTAGTACCTTCTCGTGTAAGCGATGATGATAATGCTAAGCTTTTAGCTCCTATTACTGAAGGCGAAGTTCGGAAAGCAGTGTTTTCGATGCATCCTGACAAAGCTCCAGGACCTGATGGACTTAACCCTGTATTTTTTCAAAACTTTTGGCATATAATTGGTGGTGATATTGTTGCAGCTTGTAGTAGCTGGATTGAATCTGGTGTCTTTCCTCCTACATTAACCGACACATTGATTGTTCTTGTGCCAAAGGTTGTTCATCCGATTTCACTGAAAGACCTCCGTCCTATCGCTTTATGCAACGTGTTATACAAAATTGTGTCGAAAGTGCTTGCCAACCGTCTTAAGACATTACTTCCGCGTCTTGTCTCTGAAAACCAGTCAGCTTTTGTGGGAGGTCGGTTAATTACTGACAACGTCTTAGTTGCTTTTGAGCTCATTCATCATATGCGCACAAGCTCTAGACGTGCAGGCGGTGATATTGCTCTTAAAATCGACATCAGTAAGGCGTATGATCGGGTCGATTGGGGTTTTTTGGAACATATGATGCGTGCACTTGGCTTCGCAGACAGATGGATTTCTTTGATGATGTTATGTGTTAAGAGTGTTCCGTATTCAATCTTGGTAAACGGTGAAGAAGTTGGCCCTATTGTCTCCGAACGCGGCCTTCGGCAAGGTGATCCCCTTTCACAGTATTTGTATTTATTATGTGCAGAGGGTCTTACAGCCCTTCTAAATGATGCCGAACGGAATGGAATAATCTCTGGTGTCCGTGTGTGTGCTACGAGTCCGTCTGTTAGTCATCTTCTGTTCGCCGATGACTCTTTCCTTTTCTTCCGTGCAACTGTCGATCAATGTAATGCCATAAAACAAATTTTGCGCATTTATGAAGCCGCATCTGGGCAAGCTGTGAATTTTGCTAAGTCTGGTATCTTTTTCAGTTCGAGTATCTCCTCTGAAGCTCGGCAACAGTTTTCTTCTATTCTTGGAGTCCATCAGCCTATCGATCACAGCAGATATTTAGGCGTTCCCTCCCTTGTCGGACGCAGTAAAAAGGCGGTCTTTGCTTTTCTCAGAGATAAAGTTTGGGCTAAACTACAGCAATGGCAGAATAAGCTTTTATCACGAGCCGGAAAAGAAGTGTTGTTGAAATCTGTAACTCAGGCGGTTCCCTCATACTGTATGAGTATTTTTCTGTTACCGGTTTCTCTCTGTGCCGAGCTTCAGAAGATGATGAATTCGTTTTGGTGGGGTACGAAGGAAAGGGGCGGTCAGAAAATGCATTGGTTAAAGTGGGAATGCATGTGCACTAGCAAGGTCAACGACGGTCTCGGTTTTCGTGATTTATACTGCTTCAATGAAGCCATGTTGGCGAAACAAGGGTGGAGGTTACTTTCCGACGATTCCTCATTGTTAGCTCGCATATATAAGGCTCGATATTACCCAAATGGCTCATTTCTTACAGCCAATATTGGTAACAATCCGAGCTTCACATGGCGAGGCATCCTTCAAACCCGTCACTTGTTATCTGAAGGTTTGCGATGGAGAATCGGAAACGGTAAGAGTATTTTGATTTTGAATGATCCATGGATACCAAGGGCCGGTGATTTCTATGTGTCTTCGGACGTTGCCAACGTTGTCGGTGATTTACGCGTTGAGGCTTTAATGACTGACAGTGGTGATGCTTGGGATTTGGAAATGATTTCGGGTATCTTTAGTGAGCACGACGCTCAAGCAATTCTTTCCATCCCTTTACCACTTAAATCCACTGATGACAAACTACTGTGGCACTATGATAGGAAAGGTCGATATACAGTCAAATCAGCATATCACGTTGCTCATAGTTTACTTTACGGTTTATCGCCAATCGAAAGTGGTTTGGCTTGGTCTTCGCTCTGGAAATTACGAATCCCTCCGAAGGTAAAGGAATTTATGTGGCGTGCTCTCCGTAACATCCTTCCTACCAAGCTTCGTTTGCAAGAACGTCGTGTACCACTGAATGCTATGTGTCGTTGTGGTTCCGCAACTGAAGACATCGATCACGCTTTACTGCATTGTAATATGGCGTCGGCAGTTTGGGCAACTTGGCCACACACTAGCTTTTCTTCTGGCGTTGTGTTCACCGAGTTATTCACCGCTCTAGTTGCTGCTGGTAATCTACAGACAGTGGAGGAGTTTTGTATGTTAGCTTGGAAGATTTGGTGGGCTCGTAATCAACTTTTGTGGCGCAACAAGGTAGTCGATGCTAAATTTGTAGTCACACAGGCTCTTGATTTCTTGCATGAGTGGCAGGATGCAAACGCTCGATCCGGTGTTCAGTATCCGTTGAATCAAGCTAACCCTGTCAACACACCCACAACCGGTAACGAGTTAGTTGAATGGTCCTGCTATACAGATGTGACTGTCTTTATCAAACAACGCGCAATAGGTGTTGCTGCTATCCTCCGTTCTCAGCAGGGGGAATTTTTACATGCTATCACTTCATGTCACGAAGGCCTTTTCACTGCCAACATTGCTGAGGTTGTTGCTGTTCGGATAGCCTTGCAGTGGATTGTCACCAATCAGTCTGGAAGTGGTATTCTCTTCACTGACGCCCAAGCTTTCTCGCGTGCCCTTAGTGACTCGGAATGGAATGATTTATCTGAATTCGGCCTGCTTGTCGACGAATGTAAGCCCTTCTCCATACTAGACCAGATTTTCAGGTCTGTTGGATCCGTAGGTCTAGTAATTATGTTGCTCATCGTTTAGCTAGGAATTCGATTTCATTTGGTCTTTTTTATGTCTTTCACCTTTATTCCTGATTGTATTCGTTCTTTCTTTGAGTAATGAATTTGATATATCCCCCTCAAAAAAAATAATTAAGTACACATAATTGAATCTCAATGAAACTTTAAAAATGAATTAAGTTAAAACAAAATCACTATAAGGTTTATCCCAAGGTCCATCTAATCCAAGTACATCTAAGTACTAATAAAACTTTAGTTCTAAATCATAACATCAAGACTAAAGAAAAAATAGAAAACTAAAAGAACCAAGATGAAACCCCTTTTAATCTTTGTGAAATCCACTTTGGATTAATAGAAATTCACTCCAAATATAGTTTGTTGCTTACTCTTTATTCTTTATCATTCTATTATCTAGTCTAACGAATTATTGTGATGATGATTAATCAAATGTAAAACTAAAATAATAAATTAACATAACTATCTCATAAACAATAAAAAAGTGGTACTTGAACTTAGAATCCCCCTCGGCCTTGTTATACATGATTTCTTTAATGTAGTTTATTAGACCATAGAAATTCTTCAATTATGATAATATCTTTCTCAAGACTATTAACACCTAGCCCTAGATTGATTAACTAAAATCTCTTTCCATACAAAGCCCTTAAGATTCCTTTAATCGATATTTGAATTTCACTATTGTATTTGACCATAATTTAGAGAATTTATGTTAACCTATCTCTAGGTTTTCATGTGACTCTTTTTAATTATGGTAGATCTATTCATATAAAAAGATTTCTAAATCTCAGCTGTATGAAATCATACATAAAACAATACACTAACAATATTAATTCAAGAATAATCAAGAACACATAATTGAATCTCAATGAAACTAAAAAATAAATTAAGTTAAAATAAAATCACTAGAAGGTTTGTGCTAAGGTTTGTCTAATCCAAGTACTAACAAAAGATTAGTTCGTAATCATAACATCAAGACTAAAGGAAAAATAGAAAACTAAAAGAACCAAAATGAGACTCCTTTTAGTATTCGTCAAATCCACTTTAGATTGATAGAAATCCACTCCAAATATATTTTCTTAATTATTCTTTATTCTTTATCATTCTATTATCTAGCCAAAAAAATTATTATGATGATTATTAATCAAATATAAAATTAAATAATAAACTAAAATAAATTAACATAATTGTAAAATAAATATTAAACTGAGAAACAGTAAAAAGTGGTACCTAAACTTTAAATCCCCCGGGACTTCTCATGCAATCATGATTTCACAACTTAATTTAATTTATAGTTTATTGGACCATAGAGATTCTTCAATTATGCTAATATCTTTCTCAAGACTATTAACATCTAACACCCAACTCTCAATTAACTAATCTTTTTCTAGTTAAAGCCTCTAAGATTGTTGTAATCGATTTTTAAATTTCATTATTATATTTGACCTTAATCTAGAGAATTTATGTCAACCTATCTCTAGGTTTGCATGCAACTCCTTTCAATTATAGTAGATCTATTAATGTAAAATGATTTCTCAATCTCAAATGCATGAAATCATATATGAAACAATTCGCTAGCAATATTAATCCAAGAACACTTAAAAGCATATAATTGAATTTCAATGAAACAAAAGAATAAATTAAGTTAAATAAAATCACTATAAGGTCTTTCCCAAGTTCATCTCCAAGTGCCAACAAAAGTTTAGTTTATAATCATAATATCAAGACTAAAGACAAAATAGAAAACTAAAAGAATCATGATGAGAACCTTTTTAATCTTCTTGAAATCTTCTTTAGAATGAAGGAATTCCACTCTAAATATATTTCCTTGCTTGTTCTTTATTCTCTATCATTTTAGGCCGTCAATTTAATTATGTTTTCCCAAGCCTAACTTAAGCATGCTACAAACCTCCTATGAATCATCTTTCAACTAGTCTTTATTTTACCCTTTTATAACTCAAAATTAGAGTTTCTGAAGTTGATGGTCACCCACACATGTGCCTGACCATGTCCATCAATCTTACTTAAATTCGTTGAAAATTATGAAAAAATATGATCCTAAAGAGTTACATGGTCATGGACACAACCATGCTCGTCTCCCTACGGTGGTGTCCCTTAAGAATTGATTCAAGCCTTCACTATTTTGCCCCAATTTCGTCTAATTCTAGCACTATTTAACTAATGAAGGCAATTAAGATCTAAAAACATAATAGGAATGAATTAAGTGCGAAAAGAAAAAAGAAACTCTCAAATAAACAAACAAAATCTACTAAATATAAGAATATAAATATAGTTTATTTAGCATTTATCACATATAAAGAAATGCTCATCCTCTCACGTACCTTTTGTAGGAAAATCCCGGGACGAACATCATATGTTCAGCAGCGGAAACAAAAATTTTTTTGGTTCCCGGGACATTCCCGAACGCCAGGATCCCGGTATCGGTATGAAAACCTCAAACCTGAATAGCCAATAGAGACTATCTCTAAAGGTA
>JAOSBP010000205.1:35197240-35211631 GCA_027563825.1 Erythroxylum mucronatum
TTTAGGGATCCTATATCTGATATTTTCCTCCTATATTTGACTATCTAATACAGTATCTACAACACAGATTCTCACACAAAGTTACCAAACTTAAGCATAGCAGCTGAAAATATGGCCAAACAGGTGAAGATTGTGCGAGAGGAGGTCCAAGAGAGACTTGAAAATGTCTTTCTCTTGTTGATTAAATCCTAAGTTTTACGCTTCGATTTGGTTCAGAGATTAACCTAAAATCTCTTCTTAACTACTCTTGTTGTGTCAAAATTGAGATAACATCAAAGATAAAGGCTGAAATCCAGATTGTATTAGGATTCCTTATTAGATAGGAAGTAGAAGTATTATGTTGTTCTTATTAAGATATGCTATCCTAATTGTATAGGATTTATAGAATTTCTATTATAATAGGATTTAAGTTAGAAATCCTTGTCCTATTAGAATAAAGATTCTAAGAACACTATATATATGTACTTAGCGTTTCATTAACAACAAGCAATCTGAATTTTTCTACAAACTCGAGTTTTTTTTACTAGACGGTGTGATGCTTTCTTCTAAGAGTGATTCTTAGCTTTCTTCTAAGAGTGATTCTTAGACCCTAGGAGTGATTCCTAGTTCCCTACCTTTCATTCTTTGTGTTTCTATTCTAAATTCCATCAACCCTAACCTAAATTCCAGGCCTCTTAAACCTACATTCTAGCCATCTCAAACCTATATGCCAACCATATTAAGTCCTAAACTTCCAAGCCTAAATTTCCAGCAATCCAACCTTAAATTCCCAACTTTACAAAATCTGAAATTTCTACCTTCCTAGCCAAAATTCAAGCTTGAAACCTAATATTCCAGCAGCCACTAATCAGCCATACTTCCTAATTTTGTGCTTTTAGCTACTAGTTAATAATTCTTCTATTTGTCCGACATCAATTTTACTTCATTCAATTCCTCTGATTGTGCCTCATCCAAGAAAATTCTATACAATGCAAATTGCCAACACATCTGAAAGGTACCAAGATCTAGCAAAAGGTAATAAACTGTTTGTAAGTCATCGGATGAAATGAACCAACAGTTGAACTGTAAAAGAATGTTAGGATGTACTCCAACAGTGTTAAAAAGCCTCTATAACGTATACTAAATAAAAAACTCCTCTAGAGTGCTTTCTCTCAGAAGAACAGATTAATCCACTGCAGTGAACAATTTATATTAAACAAAAGGAAGAAAATTTTCATTATAGCATAATCATCTAAAAGACCATAACTGGAGTCTAATTGAACGTGGTTTAAAATTTTAATTTCAACAATTAAGTAATGAACTCTGAAATATTACATTTGTGTAAAGTCAGGGTGCTTGATTTGGTAGAATCACCTTGCTTCTCAGTTCATTAACGTTCCCCCAAAACTGACTTTTGACAGCCACTAAGCAACCAAACTACATCTAAATGAAAAGAAATCGCATCAATCTCATCCCGCAACAACCCTCCCTCAGTCTGTCTTCTCTCATATACCATGCAAAGAAGCAAGCAGGTTTTAACTGGTCATACCTCTCCATACCCACAAGCAAAATGCAATGCTGTTCTTCCTTCAGAATCTTCTTCATCTTTGTCAGCACCAGAAGCTAGTGCAGTTCTCAACTCCTAATTATTGACCAAACAGAAGATGGTGACTGGTTATAGAACACTACTAAAAATAATTAAACAGCTGAAATCGATTATTGTGATAACAAGGCAGCCCTAAGCATGGCACACAATCCAGTCCACCATGAGAGAACAAAGCATGTTGAAGTTGATTGACATTTTATCAAGGAAAAGATAGAAGATGGGGCAATATGCCTAACTTATGTACCAACGAAGAAGCAGACAACAGATGTATTTACCAAAAAACTTCAAAGACTAAGTGTTTAAAGAATGTATCAGCAAGTTAGACATGATTGATATCTATGATCCAACTTGAGGGGGAGTGTGGTCAAGATACGGTATTATATAGATTAGATAGCATTATCTTAGGGATAAACATTATCTTAGGATTATCTCCTGTATTTGTATAGATCCTCTATCCTATTTGGTATTCCTATTCATGTATTTATGTACTACATTCTCTAAGAAATATAATATAGAGCAAAACAGCTCTTATTCACAACATTTCTGTTACGGCTTCTCTTTTGGAATTCTTAATGTTTATTTGATGAAAGCATGATGTGTTTCCCTAGTTTTCTCGTAAAGCTTGTCTAATGCCCCTTGCTCTCAGTTTTCACTCTTACTCTTTTTTTGCACTAATTCTGATGTAGTTATTATTGCTTACTATAGTAGAAGAAATTTGGCGCAAGTTTAAGAACTACTTAATTAGTTTAATTAGCATGTTTCCATTAAAGACAACCAATTCATTTTCCTATTTAGGGCCTAGCTAAAAAGGGAGAAAGACACAAATGGTTGTATTATACCTCAACATCACCAACACTAGCACAGTGATGAACAAGCGACCCATCCTCATTCCCTCCTCCATCTGTTTTATCTTGTCCAAAATTATCTGCAGAAGTGGCTGCTTCTCCAGAAATTCCAAGACCCATTGCATCACCCAATTTCTGCAGAACATCTGTATCATTCCAGTACCTAAATGAAAAATAGTTCCATCAATTATCAGAACACTAAACAAGCCAAAACACAAATTTTCATGACCTCAAAGTAGGATCTGTCATATCAATAAGTAGAAATTTCTTGCCCAATGTACTTGAAGTATTCTTATTACCAACCTCATCATTGCAGGAAGACCACCAGTCTCTATCTCTTCTAGAATAGGCTTTAAAGAAGGATCTTCTCTCAATCGTGTCATCCTTTCCTCAATCTGATCTTTGTGCAAAGGATTTGAAAAACTTTCAAGCATTTGAGACATTGAAGGATCCTGAAGAAAAAAAAATCTTATGAATCAGGTGAACTTTCATAATGCATAAACATAAAATTAGAGACCACGTACCAAACATAACAAATTTTTAACAAATAACATGTCTTGCAAACGATTGTACAATGCATGTACTTGTTTTGAAATCAAGAGTCTGCAGATGTACACACACATAAGCAGACATAAACATACAATCGTCACTATGTTTGATGAAGGGGGGTTAGAGCAGCAAGTTTCAACAAATTAGGAACTAATGGTTGATTTCGGCTGGAACAATTAGGGTATAATAACACCTCCTACAATACAAAAATTAGAATGCGACGATTTCCTATATTTCTCTGGCAATACCCTTATTTATTTTTTCTTACGAGAAATTGTGGACAAATCATGTATATTGATTAATTGACTGATAGTATTTGATTAAGTTTCCCATTATATTAGAATATCCCATTAATCATGGAATTAGAGAGTTCCTCACAAATTGTGCGATTAGATATTATATTAGAATTATTAGTTTCCATTTATAGGAACTAGAATTTTGTATATAAGTTATACTTGGTATAAACATTAGAGATATCCAAAAAATACAGTCTCTATTCAAATTTTGAAATGGTATCACAAAGCCAAGTTAGGCTCTTTGAATCAAGTTGTTTCTAGCCTATATTGTTGCAAACATATTTTTGTTTTACTCTTTTGGTTTGATTCCATGGGTATCTCAACAGGCTTTGACCCCATCATTCCAGTTTCCTGTAAAAGGTCAAGTGTATACTTCCTTTGGCACAGTGAAATGCCCTTACTAGATCTGGCCACCTCCATCCCCAAAAAGTATCTCAAATAGCCCATATCCTTGACTTCGAATTCTCGGGCCAAAGCACCTTTTAGCTCCTTTATGACTTCCCAATCATTACCTGTAATAACAATATCATCAACATAAACTATAAGAATAGTCATTTTACCACTAGTTAGCAGTCGAACAAACAAGGTGTCAGTTTCTTTATAGATATTAAATTTGTGGATAGCTTAGGGACATGGAAAACATTTCTCAATATTATGTATGGGTTTATTTTGACATATCCTATGCCAGCTACAATTGCTAAGGATCCATCTGTTGTGGCTATTTTCTTATTGTTTGGGCAAGGGGAATAGGTGGTAAAGTGTTTGGATGAATGAGTTGTGGTCAATGACTCTTGAATCTATGATCCAAGATTGCTGAAAAGGTTTATCTAAGGCATTTAATCCAAATGAAAAAGAACACATAATTGAATGCACAAAAGCACATGTACCTATAGGTTTCTCTATGTTGTTAACGAATGCTCTCACCCTTTCCACTTAATCTTGATTGAGGCCCTTTGAGTCCAGCTTGTCTTCCTGTTGGGATGTACTTGTAGCGACCTGCACTTGTCCATTACCCCTCGGTTAATATCCTTTTTGTCCCCACTCACGGCTAGGAGGCTTTCCATGCAACTTCCAACACTGCTACTTCGTACGACGCGGCTTTTTGCAATAGGTGCACCACAAGTCATCACGATTTTGACGCTTGGATTGAACCCCCGTTCCAGTCTTTGCATCAGATCTTTTTCCAGCCTACTTTTCACTCCTAGCTACCATAGCCGAACCATCAGTAGGTTGACAATTAAGCATTAAAGCTCTCCTACTTTCTTCACTCCGAATAATAACCACTGCCTCATTACAGCATGGAACTTTCTACTTTCCAAGTATTTGGATCCTTATTGGATCAAACTCAGAATTCAATCCCACAAGGAAGTCATAGATTATCTTGTTCAATGAACTCTTTTAGTATAGCAACATCATTAGGACCCTCGTTTTGAATTACTCGATAATGATCAAGTTCTTACCATAACGACTTCAACTAGTTGGCATATTCAGTCACAGATTTATTTTCTTGTTTGGAAGCAACAATCTTGACTTTCACTTCATACACTTGGGTTGCATCCCTAGCTTTTGAGTACGTCTGCTGAATCGCATCCCAAATGTCTTTGGCTATAGCGATGAACATTACCCTAACGCTTATTTCAGGCATCATTGAATTCCAAAGCCACGCCATGATCAATGAGTCCTCCTCATCCCATGCTTCAAAACCTGGATCTTCTTGCCTTGGTCCAGTTCCTAACAAATGACTAATCTTTCCCTTGCCTTTCAAAATAGTTCACTTGAGATAATTTTTTCCATCCAATTTGTAGGCAGTTTGAATGGTCTACAAATCCACCGAAGATTGAGTCTTGATTATTTCATTTGATGAAGCCACAATGATTGATCCACTCTCCTTGTTTTCTGTCATTGTCCTTCACTTCTAGGTGCAGCCAAATACTTAACAAAATTAATTAACCTTTCTATTTGAATGAAATAAATTAGTGATGAAAGGTTGATTTAGAGAAAAGAAAAGAATCTCAAAAGAAGAAGAAAACGGTGATGAAGGCTCAACCCCCTCCTTAATTTTCCCAGAAAAATTCGAGCCTAAGGCTCTAATACCATGTCAGAATTTCGGGTTTTTTAGTTGTTTTTCATTGAACCACTTAATGGGTAGTATATACAAAGAGTACAACATAAATCAGGAAACTAATTCCACTAAACTATGAATCTGACTCTTATCTAAAAATCCTTCAAATTTTGGGATCCTAACAATACATATCTTCTACCCAATATTTACCTAAAACAGAATTACGAATTCCCACATATAATGATCAACAGGAACTTCCTATTGCCATCAGAAAAGGAACTAGAGAGTGTACAAAACAACCATTATACCCTCTTGCACATTTCTTATTGTTTATAAATTTATCACCATCTCACAGAGCATGCCTTATAAGCCTGAATACCATTACCATTCGTACCAACATATCTGAGGCTTTATCTAATGAAAAATGGAAACAAGCTATGAATGTGGAGATGGAGGCACTGAAAAAAAAACTTGAGAATTAGTGAAGTTACCTATAGGAAATAAACTAATAGGTTGTAAGTGGGTATATACGATGAAATAGAGGGCAGATGGGTCAATTGAGAGATACAAGGCGCGGTTGGTAACAAAAGGCTACACTCAAACTTATGGGGTTAATTATTTAAAGGCTTTTGCTCATGTTGCAAAATGAATACGGTGAGAGTATTACTATCATTAACAACTAAGATTATTATTGTCATTAACAACTAATTATGGTCGAGAACTACAATATTTTGATGTGAAGAATGCATTCTAGAAGAAAAAATTTACATGAAAATTCCACTAAGTTATGGGAAGAAGTTGGTGTTAGGATTAATACCGACAACAAACCTAGGATATGGCGAGTATACACAAGAAGAAAAAGAGAGGGGGCTGTGGGCAATGATGCGGGCAATGATAATGATGTGGGCAATGATGCACAAGTTAGTTAGGAATGTGGCACATGGTTGGGGAATAACAAAATGTACGGGTGGTTAGCTAAGTAGGGGGACAGAGAGAGAATAGGGTCACTCAGGAAAATAGAAGGAACAAAAATATTGTGACAGAGAGAAGTTTTTCTCCCTGAGTAGCTTCTGCAGCTCTGGTTTAGAGGGTGCTATAGAGAGTCACCTTGTAATACTCGTATACTGTCTCTATTATCAATCCTCAATTTAGTAAATCTCTAGCATATTCTGCTAGTGTCTTAACATTGGTCCAACCTGCCGGATTCGGGGGAATCAGCTTTCGGAGGACTTTCACAAACACAAAAACAAATTCAGAGTAACATACCTTGATGCCATCTAAGATGTCCGATAGAGTAGACGTGTTGGAATCCTGCATGGCGAACTTGGAGGCTGGAGTGAAGGAAATCCAATCATCCATGCGGATGGCTATGGGGGAAATGCAGCGGGCATTGTTGATGGAAATGAGCAAAATGCTGGGAAAATGGCCAGAGGAAGGACAGGGGAGTGGTGAGGCCTCAGGGATGGGGCAGGCGATGGCTGGTGAAAGGCGACAATCAACTCTGATGGAGCATTCATCGGACACTATGGAGGAGTATCGGATGTCAATCCGCAAGGTGGAATTGCTCATGTTCGATGGGTCAGACCATGTAGGGTGGATTACGAGGGCGGAGATGTATTTTGAGGTTCATAACACCTCAGACCAAATTAAAATGAAGTTGGCTCTTCTGAGCATGGAAGGCTCAACCATACACTGGTTCAACTTACTGCGGGAGACGGAAGAAGTTCTGGATTGGGAAAAATTTAAGAGGGCTCTAATTGACCGCTATGGAGGGAGGAAATTTGACAACCCATTTGAGGAGCTATCAGACTTGCGAAGCTTTGGAATTCATCTCATCGCAGGTGGGTTGTCTACCCGAGGAACAATACATGGGGTACTTCATGAGTGGGTTGAGGGCTGATATTCACCGACGGGTGAGGACATTCGGGCCAGTGAACCGATACCAGCTGATGAAGATTGCCCGGGTAGTGGAGGAAGAAGTTGTCGGTGATGAGGGAGGGACCGAACACTCCAGATCGCGCACACGCGTCTGGACGCCACATCGCAGAAGCTCTTTTAGAGGTGGTATGCGGGTCAGTCCGAACCGCAGGGACATAGAGCATCCACACCCAATGGGTCGAGGGAAGGTCGTAGATGGATATGGTCGGGCAGGATCCGGGAGGCTTATGGGTCACAACCCAACTTCCCTAAGCCGAACCGAGGAGTTTCCAACCTCGCGATTCTTATCAGACGGCCGGACGATGACCGAAGGGGTTCGACTGAGAAGAACAGGGGTCTACGACATCTCTCCTATCACGAGCTCGTGGACCGAAAGGCCAAGGGCCTTTGCTTCAAGTGCGGGGAGAGATTCCAACCTCTCCACCAGTGCGCCGAGAAACAACTGAGGCTCCTGATTTTGGATGACAATGAAACGTTGACCAATGATGGAGAAATCATCACGTTGGAGGCTGAAACTGAAGAGGAGGGAGAGATAGCATTAGAATGTAGAGCGATGGGAGTCTTCGGTGTGAAGGAGACCGAGACAGTGATGCCTGAAACGAAAACCATGAGGTTGGAGCAGAGACTACAGGGAGTGCCTATTGTGGTTCTAGTTGACAGTGGGGCCAGCCACAACTTCATTTCACCAAAGTTAGCCAATGGTCTTGGGCTGCATGTAGGGATGAGTAGAGCCTTGGGAATCAAATTGGGGGATGGTCACAAAGTGGCTACAAAAGGAAGGAGTATGGGAGTGCCTATTCGGTTGGGAGAAATGGAGTGGAAGATAGATGGGTATGTCTTGGATTTAGGAGGAATGGACGTGATATTGGGAGTGGCTTGGTTACAAACTTTAGGGAAGGTCATGGTTGATTGGAAGGAGATGACCATGCAATTCCAACATGAGGGGCAGAAGGTGCAATTATGTGGCAATGCAGGTATTCAGATTACTCCGAAGAGGGGTAGTGAGTACCATGAAGATTCAGTGTGCTTGCATGGCCTCCTTGCTATCTTAAGAGGGAGTTTCCTATCGGTGGAAGGGGTAGATATAACAGAGGGACAGCAGAAACAGCTTACCCGAATAGAAAGGGAGTTGAATCAAGTGTTCATTAAATTTCCAGAGGTTTTTCAAGAGATGCAAGGGCTACCTCCCCACTCGCATGCTATTGTTCTGCAGCAAGGGCAAGGGCCTATCAGAGTAAGACCTTATAAATACCCTCATCATCATAAAGATGAGATTAAGAGGCAGGTGCAGCATATGTTGAATATGGGGATTATTCGTCCGAGCTCTAGTGCCTATTCCAGCCCGGTCATCTTAGTCAAGAAAAAAGATGATTCATGGAGAATGTGTGTTGACTATAGAGCATTGAATAAGGTCACCATCCCTGACAAGTACCCTATTCCGATGGTGGAGGAGTTATTAGATGAGCTGAATGGTGCAAGAGTTTTTCCTAAATTAGACCTCAAATCTGGGTATCATCAAATTCGGGTCAAGAGAGAGGATATCCATAAAACGGCTTTCCGAACACACGATAGTTACTATGAATTCCTCGTGATGCCGTTCGGATTGACCAACGCACCGGCAACATTTCAATCTGCTATGAACGACATTTTTAGGCCTTTCCTCAGGAGGTTTGTGCTGGTTTTTTTTATGACATTCTCATATATAGTTCTGATTGGGAGACCCACCTCTTACACTTAACCAAGGTTTTGGAGGTCTTGAGAAACAATCATTTTGTGGTTAATCATCCGAAGTGCAGTTTTGGGAAAAGAACAATAGCATATTTGGGTCATATTATCTCTGAACAGGGGGTAGCAGTGGATCTAGCCAAGGTTTCAAGTGTAGTGAATTGGCCTATTCCTCGAAATGTAAAAGGAGTGAGGATTTCTTAGGTTGACGGGTTATTATAGAAAGTTCATTATGAACTACGGTAAGATAGCCAAACCTCTTACCGAATTAACAAAGAATGATGGATTTCATTGGTATTCAGCAGCCTTGGAGTCTTTTGAAACTTTGAAGAAAGCTTTGACTACTTCTTCGGTATTGGCTCTTCCACAATTTTCCCAACCCTTCGAGGTGGAGTGTGATGCTTCGGGCACGGGGATAGGAGCTGTTTTGATGCAACAAAGAAGACCAATCGCATATTTCAGTAAAGCTTTGTCCGAAGGCAATCTCTCTAAGTCGGCTTATGAGAAAGAACTAATGGCCTTGGTAATAGCAGTTTGATAGCCCTTCGGGCCATAAGCCCATATTGACTTACTCTAGGAGGAATAGGAGGCAGGAGCAGAACATGGGCCCCAAACCCTTGCTCACGTATTCCAGAAGGAATACTAGGACAGAGCAGATTGTTAGTGATGAGTCAGCAATCGGTTAGGGTAGTTAGTTAGAAGAGAGAGAGGGTACTATGTAAAGGATGGGGAGGGAAGTGCAGGGGGTATCTGATCATTTGCTTTGTATTCGGCTGTTAGCTGAAGGGCCAATAGTGGCTGGTAGCTTAGCTCTTGTGGAATATACTACGAGGCTATTGCTAATTATCAATAAAAATACCTGATTCTCATCCATCTGCTTATCATTGGTGCTTTCATTGAGAGGCCGGTGTATGCAAACAAGAATGGCGCAACAAAAGTGGGAAGCAATGGATGCTCATATGATGGCAGTGGAGACGAAGTTGTTGGACCATACGGTTCAACTGGGCAGCTTACACAAAGGGGTCGACGACCCCGCTAGAGCATTAGCGGCGATGCACGCCGAGCTACGAGAAGGATTCCAACATCAAGCTGCGCATCAAACACCTGAGGCGGGATCTAGTTCGGTGGAACGTGGGAAGTCGGTACCCACGGCAGCAGAAGGCAGTGGTGTCACGTCCATAATGACGGAGGAACACCAGCTCCGAGCTAAGCGGATAGAGCTCCCTCCATTCCAAGGTGACGACCCGATAGGATGGGTCTCTCGTGCCGAAATGTACTTCACTGTCCAGGGAACTCCACCGGAGCTTCGCATTCAGCTGGCGCAGATATGTATGGAAGGGATGACGTGGCATTGGTTTAAGGTCCTCCTTACGTCGAAGCCCGAACTGGATTGGGAGACCTTCAAGAGAGCTCTGTTCGATCGGTATGGCGATCACTTTATCGGGAATCCTTTTTCCCAACTGAAGACGTTGACACAACAGGGAACGGTGGACGAGTATGTGGAGAGGTTTGAAATGTTGGCAGCTCAGATTCCTCCTCTTCCCGAAGATCAGTACATGGGTTTCTTCCTTGGGGGACTGCGACAGGATATACGACTGGAGGTTTTGGCGTTGGATCCCTCCTCTCGCTATCGGTTGATCGCAGCCGCACGAGCAGTGGAGCGTAAGCTCACCCCTTCCACACACTATGTGATGACGATGGGCTGGAGATCCGCAGGCGTTCCATGGGTCGGGCCTCCAAACCCGATAGCAGGAGGACGCACCTGGGTCGGTGTGCGACCCGGACAGGCTCCACCCCCAGCGCAAACCGAAAGGGATGCGAACCAGGGGACCACCAGAGAGGGAGAAGCTGGTCGGCGACATGGTATGGAGAGGTCTGCTGACGGTCGACCAAGGGGTACCCGAAACCTTTCTTACCAAGAGTTGCTGGACCGTAGGGCTAAGGGCCTATGTTTCAAATGTGGCCAACATTTCGGCCCTAGACACATATGCCCCGACAAACACTTGCGATTGCTGGTTTTGGAGGAAAATGAAGAAGAAGAGGGGTCACCGTCTGGTAATGAGGAAAGACAGGAAACCGATTTGGGAGAAGCTTGGGAGACGGTATGTCAGGTAGTTGAATATGGGGAGATTGTTCAGTGGGGCAAGCCACAATTATCTTTCCCATGATTTGGTGGCTACTTTGGGACTGTCTGTTACTCCAACCGAAGCCTATGGGGTGAAATTGGGGAATGGCACAAAATGCTATTCACAGGGTCGGTGTAAGGGACTTGTGGTGCTAGTAGGGAATGTGGAATTACTGCTTGATGCATACATTCTTCAGTTGGGTGGAATCGATTTGGTTCTAGGTGCAGAGTGGTTGGAGACCTTAGGGGAAGTTAAGGCAGATTTCAAGCAGAAGACATTGAGCTAGGGGTTTGAACATGGGCAAAAGGTAGTTACCTTGAGGGGGCAAGGCTGTAAGCAGTCCCAGCTGACCTCTGCCCTACAAGGAGTACTTCAGCCCATTGCAATGGAGGTTCAAAATGGACAGCAAGAGGGTGAAGTTAATGTGTTGGTTTCAGAAGACAGAACCACCTTGACTCCAGGTCAAATGAGGGAATTAACCTCAGTGTTACAAGCTAACCGACCAGTGTTTCAGGAACCTAAGGGTCTTCCTCCTTCGCGGGAGCATGATCATGCTATTACCCTTTATAACGGTACCAATCCAGCGAGTGTATGTCCTTATAGGTATGCCTACCACCATAAGGATGAGATTGAGAAACAAGTTAGAGAATTGCTAGCCTCAGGAGCAATCAGACATAGCACCAGTCCTTTTTTCCAGTCCAGTGATTTTGGTTAAAAAGAGGACAATTCTTGGAGGATGTGCGTGGATTATCGCGCTCTAAACAAGGTGACCATTCCTGATAAATTCCCAATTCCCACTATCCATGAGCTTATTGATGAATTACATGGTTCCAAGTATTTCTCGAAGATTGACTTGAAGTCCGGATTTCATCAAATACGAATGAAAACTGAGGATGTTCATAAATCAGCCTTTCGGACTCATGAGGGCCATTATGAGTACTTAGTGATGCCTTTTGGACTCATGAATGCTCCCTCCACTTTTCAATCTACTATGAATTCGGTTTTCAGACCATTCCTAAGGAAGAGTGTGCTTGTATTTTTTGACGACATTTTGATCTATAGTGGGAGTTGGCAGCAACACCTCATACATTTGGAGCAAACCTTAAAGTTGTTATCCGATCACCATTTCTTAGCAAATCAGAAAAAATGTATGTTTGGCCAACAGTCCATCGAATATTTGGGACATGTTATATCAGCTGAGGGTGTAGCAATGGATCCTACCAAGGTTCAATGTGTTAAAGATTGGCCGATACCTAAGAATGTTACCGGGGTAAGAGGGTTTCTTGGTCTCACCGGGTATTATCGAAAGTTTATCAAAGACTGGGAAGATAGCTCAACCCCTTACTGAAATTACCAAGAAGGACAATTTCTCTTCGAATTCCACAACTCAAGAAGCCTTTGATCAGCTAAAGAAGTGTCTAACTTCCTTTCTGGTTCTTACTCTTCCAGATTTTTCTAAGGAGTTTATTGTGGAGTGTGATGCCTCGGGTCATGGATTGGGGGTTGTCCTTATGCAAGACAATAAGCCTATTGCTTATTTTAGCAAGGCTCTTTCTACCACTGCCAAGGCCAAATCAGTGTATGAAAAGGAGATTATGGCATTGGTGCTAGCCATACAACATTGGAGGCACTACCTTTTGGGGAGATCCTTCAAGGTCTATACCGACCACAAGACTTTCAAGCACCTCTTACAGCAGAGGTTAAATACCCCTGACCAATATCATTGGCTGTCCAAATTGATGGGCTACCGATTTGAGGTGTTTTATAAGCCGGGGCGCAACAACAAGGCAGCAGATGCCTTGTCACGTGTAGATGGAGAACCAGAGTTTCACCATCTTCTTTCTTCCCCTCAGTGGGCTGATTCTGTTGTATTGCAGGAAGAGTATCAGAAGGATCCTCAACTAGCTAGAATTCTGCAGAACCTCCAATCTAATCCTACAGCTGAAGGGGAGTTTCACTTATCTGGAGGGTTATTGTTCAGGGGCAGCAAGTTAGTCTTGTCCCGAACCTCCTCCATTATCCCCAAATTCTTGCAAGAATTCCATTCTACTCCTATTGGAGGCCACTCCGGGTTTACCAAGACCTATAAACGGATAGCTGGTTGTTTATATTGGGCTGGAATGCGCAAGCAGATTCTGCAATTTGTGAAGGAGTGTGAGGTTTGCCAACGCCACAAGTATTTAACCCTTGCACCAACAGGGTTACTCCAACCCCTTCCTATTCCCAATTCAGTTTGGGAGGACATTTCGATGGACTTCATAACAGGGTTGCCAAGAAGCCAAGGGTTTGAGGTAATTATGGTGGTAGTGGACAGGTTATCAAAGTACGCGCATTTTGTCCCTCTCAAGCACCCTTTTACTGCCAAAGTTGTAGCTGATTGCTTTGTCAAGGAGATAGTTAGACTCCATGGCATTCCGAAGAGCATTGTAAGTGATCGCGATCCCATCTTTGTTAGTAGTTTTTGGAAGGAGCTTTGGAAGTTACAAGGCACGGTTCTCCGAATGAGTACTGCTTATCATCCGGAAACGGATGGACAAACCGAGGTGGTGAATAGATGTCTTGAGACCTACCTTCGTTGTTTTGTATCTGAACAACCCAAGCAATGGCATAATTGGCTTTCATGGGCTGAATTTTGGTACAACACCTCTTTTCACTCTGCCACTTCTACAACTCCGTTTGAGATAGTGTACAGTTGACCTCCTCCTACCATTCCTCATTTCCTCATTGGGGAATCTATGGTTGATGCTGTGAATGGGGTGCTGATTGATAGAGATGAAGCTTTAAGGCAACTTAAATTCCATCTTGCTAGAGCTCAGCAAGTCATGAACTAAACAAAGAGATGTTCAGTTGGCAGTGGGAGATTGGGTCTATGTTAAGCTTAGACCCCACAGGCAAACTTCAGTAGCACGTCGAATTTATCCTAAGCTTTCAGCCCGTTTCTATGGACCCTTTCAAGTGCTAGCTAAGGTGGGAAAAGTTGCCTATAAGTTGGCCCTCCCGGATAATTCCCGAGTTCATCCGGTATTTCACATTTCTCAGCTTAAAAAGGTGGTAGGAGACCATGTACCCGAGCCTGTTCTCCCTGCTGGACTTGAGGTTGACTCCATCGAGCCTACTGCTCCCGAAGCCATCCTTGCTGAGCATACTGTCCATAGTAGTTAATAGCGCGCGATAGCAGCGCTATCGCGGCGGAGCGGCACCAACCCGCTCCAGACCCCCTTGTAGCGGAGCGGTTTGGCGTCGCGGCAAAAGCGGCGCTAAAGCG
>JAOSBP010000205.1:35224791-35235426 GCA_027563825.1 Erythroxylum mucronatum
TGTCCTTGAAGAACAAGTGGTAAATCTAATTGGTTGAGGATACTACAACAAGGAGAAAGTAGATTGCTAAAGGAAAATAGT
Source organism: Erythroxylum mucronatum (assembly GCA_027563825.1). Classification (NCBI taxonomy): domain Eukaryota; kingdom Viridiplantae; phylum Streptophyta; class Magnoliopsida; order Malpighiales; family Erythroxylaceae; genus Erythroxylum; species Erythroxylum mucronatum. The sequence continues at coordinate 35,224,873 of JAOSBP010000205.1, forward strand.
CAAAGGCAAAGGATTTCGATACACAAAGAAGGAGAGGATAGCGCAGCGAGGATTTAAAGATGTAGCAAAGGAGTCTGTAATACTTCTAATCTTTTTTATGTTTTATTATCCTTATACCATATCATGTATGGATTGGCATGTTGATTTGGATATGTTGCTTCTGCTGCATAATGATTTCTTAAAAAGTTTTGAAATCTACCGTTTCTCCAAATAATGCATGCTTTCTTTTTCTGATCCAACATAATGAGTATGTAAATGATTTGGTAATGAAATGACATTATGATTACAAGTGTTTTGTATCTGAAATGAGCCCAAATGGCTTTTGAATTATGATGTTTTGTAAAGTGTTTGTAATACTTTTCAATAGAAATGTTTAAGAATAAAGTGGGCCTGATTTGATTATTGATTTTTGCATATGCATACATTGTTTTTAAAAAAAACATTTGTAACGAGTTTTGGCTGAATGATTGTTCTAGCATGCCACCCTTACGAAGTACATACTCAAATATCACTCAAAATGTCGGATACGTTTCTTGCAAGAGTTGAGTGTTACATTTTGGTATCAGAGCCCAGATTTAGTATTTTATATGGGCTTAATCAAAAAATGTGTCAAGTTATATGCATTTCAGTCATGTCATAGTAGGCAGTAGCAACTGATCCCCAGTCTGAGTTACATTTCTATGAGTCACATGTATAAGCATTTGTTAAGAATTTGAGTTGATTAGAGAAAAGACTGATGATCTGTTTGAATGTGAGAAAATGAAAGTTTGCAGATATTTAGAAATGGGAAATAATATATGGTTAGATATGACAAATATTGATTCAACGCATTTGTATTGGTGGATATATTATGGAATACGACATCAATATTGTATTGTGGTAATATATCCCCGAATGTGATATAGATGTGAATACATTATCTTGGATTGGTTAAGGAAAATAGAGAAATAAATGGAAATGATGAGATTAAAGTACACTAGTAAAATGAAATGAAAACAAAAATTTATTATGATCTTGGAATTGAACTGGTTGTTGATTAATGTGACAGAATTTATGATCCACTATAAGAATTTGATAGTGGAATTGAAATCACAATTTCAGGATGATTATGCATCTTTAATTCCGAATTGATTGCGAACATACGTATGTGTGACGATTTAATGATAATTACAAGGTAAGATAATAATAGCGATATATGTAAAAGTTGTCAAGGTTAAGTTGATTTGTTATTTTGTGAGTACATATCTAATAATGGGATCACCATGACAAGTGAGATTATCGAGCACATATGTATTATATGTGTGGAGATGATATAGGAAGTGATCTATGACTTATTGAATAGTTGTTAATCATAGTTCTCATAGTTCAGAATCTAAAATGAATTAGAGTAACATATGGAAGTGCTTATAGTGATTAAAGGGAAACAGAAGAAGGGCATGATCATGGCATAGTTCTCATGATCCAGGATAAGCACGAAAGGAGACGTGTTGTCCTGAATTAAATGAGATTAAGGCATTCTGAGCATAAGTTATTAATTAGTGAATTGTCATTAATATATCTCTAGATAAGATGTAATGATTTTGATGGTATATATCAATGTACAAGAGTAAATGAGTTTGCTTAATACTTTACTGAGCCTTGTTATAAAGGATATTCTAATCATATAACTTATGACACAAATTGATTTTATTGAGATATTATGAATAGTTGAAATTGATCTTTTTGAGATACTAAGAGTGGCTGATAAGCGATGATGAAAATAGTTGATTGATAAAGATTACATGAATAATATAGATGATAGTAGCAAGAAATCTTCTTTCGAAGAAGAATTTTGCCAGATTAGGATAAGTAGACTAGGTGGTTTACTTCTAAGAATGAACGACAATGAAAAAAAAATTAAAAGTGAATATTGGAGTTCTATTCCTAACAAAGACTCAAACATATGATGGGGAATATGCTACTGAGAGTGTATGCATTTTGTTTGATGTAAAGTATCCGACTGCATGAATAGATTCGTAAATTTGAGGCAAAACTCTTACTAATGTGAGGAGAACTTAGGCCCATATTACATTATATGCAAATATGTTCAGGGATACAAATTTGATTTGAGGAAAGTGTTACCAACACAGGAAGTTAAGATTGTAAATAGCTTGAAATGAGTGAGGAAGCTAGTAAGAGTGATTCGACATTACAATAAGTCAATGTGAAATAAGAAAAAATCGAATGAATTGAGAAAATTATTGGGGAAATAAGTCAATTGGGAAACTGAATATAACATGAGATAATATTACCTCATTGAGGAATTAATTGCTTAAGGAATTAGGAGAACTAATCATGGGCACATTGAGTTTTGGCAATATTTGTTAGAGTTAACAATACTCCCGAAAGTATCATGGTATTGAAGAATAAAGTGATCCAATTTTGCTTTGATCAATTAGTGACTATGATCATAGATGATATCTTCAATGTATTCGAGAAGTTGAGACGAATATTTTGAATACTTACAGAAACCTGCGGTTTTGAATGAATATGAGATTCTATCTGTGCATTAAAAGTGAATGCTATACGTGGTATATTATGTTATTTGATGCATTTCATATAATGCATGTTCTGATAAAGGCGTTGTGATTAGAGTAGCCAGTATAAAAGAGCTTTAAGCTCAGAATTCTATACGTAGAGCTTTTCTCTGTGATTTCTGTATCTGACTGAGCCCAAAGGGCCAGTATTTGTATCTAAAAGGCACTCGTTCATAACAAATAATAACGAATTTGGAGATTTTGCAATATATAATGATGTTTCACATCAAAAATTAAGATGTAATTTGTTGTAACATATTAAACTGATTTTGTATGCATAGAGACAATTAAAGTCTCATGAGTTGATTATTTGATAGATGATTTGAAACTTGCTGAAATAGCCATTGCTTTGAAAGCTTGAAGACACTATATATACAGTGAAATATTTCGGATTTATATAAGTATATAGATCAATATACAGTAAAATTTTTAGGATCTATATAAGTATATAGATCAATAAAGTTTGAGGTGCTTATTGAGTTTGAAATAATTGAATACGAGACTGAGACAATGGATAGAAATACTGAAGGATTATGATTGTACAAATGAGTACTATCCTGGTAAAGCTAGTGTATATCTAATGCTTGAACAGAAAATTCAATAAAGGAATAACACAAATTCAGATATTGTTGTTACCAAATCTAGTGCAATGAAGAGCATAGAATGTTAAGTTGACTTTTGGGCAAATCAAAGTACTATTAGCTATTGAATTTAAGATCAGTTTCGTATGAAAAGATTAGCAAAACCCAAATTGAGGATTCAGAATTTATGAATCTTAATGAGGAAATGAAAATTTGAAAATGAATCCAAATTTTGAGTTTGAATTGGAAAATGATACTTTGTGATTGAAATGAGAAGTTTGCGTACACGATAAAGTTAATTGAGCAAAAAAGTGTTAGAGAAAGCACAAGTAACAACTTATGATATACATCCTAGTAGGAATATGACGAAATAACGTTTGACAGTTAAGGATGTAGAAACAAGTGACTACATATATAAGTTGCCAATAGTCTTAACTGTTAGAGATATGCTTAAAGTTGATGTTCTGGAGTTCATAGAAACATGAGGTCAATGTACAGTTTTAATTTACTTTAAGCATAACAATCATTATCACAGTGATGTCATTAGAATATTGTATGAGGCGTTATACGACAAAAAGAGTCGTCTACCTTTATATGTGGATGAATAAGGCCTAAAAATAGTTGAAGGCCAGAATTGATGAGAGATGTTGATGATAAGTGAAATTGATATGTATTAGAAATTAAGTGGGTCAAGAAAGGTGAATGAATTAGGTGGATCAACACTGAAGATTGGAGTAAAGTGAGATAGACACATGAGTTAAGTGTATTAACACTAAAGGGATATAAAATATCAAGAAAAATATGAATTGTTTATGACAGCATCACCTTGGCAAGGTGTGCTCAGGTTGGGAAAAAGTATACGCTAAGCCTGACATAAATTGGTCCATATGAAATTATTGTAAGAATAGGATCATTAACATATGAGTTTGTATTACCAACAAAGATGTCTTAAGTGCATGAAGTGTGATATGTGAATATATTAAGAAATATTAATATGATTTGATGTTAGCGTTATCGATTCTAAAAGTGAAATTGTGAGTAGTCTGAAATACATTGAGGAAACAGTCAATATAGTGTGATATCTGAATAAGAAACTGGAAAACCGATTGATTCCATTGACTATGGTTATTTGAAAAAAAATTATTCGAGTAAAGAAGCAACATGGAAAACTGAGGAGCATATGAAAAAGACATATCCCCACCTGTTTTCTCCATTAGGTAAGAATTTCGAGGACAAAATTTCTTAAGGAGGGGAGAATTGTAACATCCCATATTCAGGGATAAACCCCAGAATAGTGAATTGAGTGTGCTGTGAGAAATTAGAAGTGCATTTCATGCTCATACATCATTGTATATTCACACATATGTGAATATTTATTTTTGATACATTAAAATAATTATACTTGCATTCATTGATATTTTTAGGGTATAATTGATTGTTAAATGCAATTAAAATATGAATTGTGAATTATTTACGTCGAAAACTTATTTGGAGACTATTAGTATTATTTTAGATTTTTTGATGAATTTTTGGAAAAATAAGAGACAAATGGACCAATAGCATTGTAACATGTGGTAGCACAAATAACTGACACATGGATTACATGCATAAAAGAATAAGTCTCCGGCCCCCTCTCTCTCTCTCTCTCTCGGTGTTCTTCACTGAACAACATCAACTATTGTTCTCCTTATTCCCCATCACCAAACCACCATACCATTTTCATTCTTATGGATGTAGTTTATATGATACATCCATTATCAGCGTACGGACAGCTATCTCTCGAGCACAGGATGAATGTCATTATACTACTTCTAAAATTGCTCTTTTAGTGTGGTATGTCATAGGATAAAATAACAAGGATACAGATAGTAGAGAATATCTATTCTGTCCTTGCTTCTCTCCACTGATAACTCATTCTCTTACGTTCTGAAATTTTGCTAAAGAGTCTGAAGTCTAAAACAAGTAAGTTGTGCTTTCACTTTCGTGGTTATAATAATGATAAATGATAAAGAGATGATGTTTTCATGCTTGTGGATGGATGCATGCGTAAGCGGCTATGGGTTCTATTTTAGTTTGTGGGTTATTACTATTCATCAAAACAAAATTTACAGTAGAGAGAGAGGAAGAAGAAGGTGATGGTTTACGTGAATAGTTTTGGTTTTTAAAGTCTGAATATGAACTAGAGTATTTTTACTGAGCAGCTTTGATTCTTTTGGACCAAGAGGAAAGAAGCCCATGATAAATGGATGGAGGAGGTCTTGGTGTAGATGGCAGGGCATTTTGGGATATTCATCCCACCTCCACCATCTAAAGTGATCGCTTTATTTGTAGCTTTGCAGTAGTATGAGGCTCCAAGACCTGAGGATCCAACGACGACATATACGCTAGACTCGCCAAGGGGCTAATGGATGTTGTGTTTTGTTTTTTTTCTTTCTTTTATTATTTTTGTATTTTTCTTATTATTTTATTTTATTTGAATGTTAATGTAATGTTAATTTATGTTCTGTTATTTTTATTTCAGTGTTCTTATTTACTTATTATTATTATTTTCTTTTTATCTTTTTATCCTTTTTTGTTTATATTTTGCAAGGCTGCATGTATATAATATAGGATGGATCTTCCTCCAATTTAGGACTATTACTCAAGTACCAATAACACCTTTCTCTTTTTTTGTGTTTTATTATTATTATCTGCTTTAATTGTGTACATTAGGGACATTGTATAATTTTAAATATAGGGCAGGGGTTTCAAATGTCTTAAGTTTATTATAATCCTTTTATTATTTCTTACTAACTGACATTTTGATTTAGTTAAAATCTATCCACATTACTTTAGATCATTATTAATTATTGAATTGAATTAGTATGTAAAATGATGAAAGTTAGAATAGACTTATTTTTATAAGTCATATTTTAGTAATAATTAAGATAATTAATTTGAATGAAAACTGCTTAATATTTATACACAAGGCTTTTTTGTGAGCTTTTATGCCTAAAGAGCAAATACATAGTTATTTAAGGATCTTTTGTTCTTTCATGTGTGTTATCATGGAAAGTTGGATAATTGTTGAACTTATTTTATTATTCATCTGTTAAAATAAAAGCATTGAAATGATAAAGGTGTTGAGATTAAACCTTTCTCTAGCATATTATCTTGATTATTATCCTACCATCATATTTTATGCCTTAGGAGTAACCACTTTTGAGACTTAATCTTTTCATTGATTATAAATACATTTTTAGCTTTTACCTTAATTTTCTTGAAAGCCTTTTTATTATTGAATCTTGAAGGATTTACATTTACTTGATTGTTTGAACATGGATTATATTGAAGAATTTTAGAAAAGGTCCAATATTGCTTTATTGTTGGTACATGGTGAATGCTCAATAAAATAAAATAAAACAAAAATATACAAATAATATGGTGTGAGCATAATAAAAATAATTTTAGTTATTATATTGATGGAATAAAAAATAATTTTAGTTACTGTATCCTTTTTTCTTTCTTATTTTCAGTAACCTTTATTTATTTTTCTTACTTTCCTTAATAACCTTTCCTAGAAGCCAAGTGGGGAATCTAATTGGACTTATATAATTCAAGCTCCAATAAGCCTTCAAGCTCCAATAAGCTCAGAATTAATTTAATGTAATTAGAATCAATTCCAACTTATTAACCAAATGTCATTCCACTAAAGAAAATTAGCTGAACTTTTGAATTACTAAATATTATGAGAACACATGTTCCAAAGAAGATGTCCAATAGCAAACTCTATTATGAGTTTAAAATTACCGTTTTTCCTTTAATTGGTTTTTCCTTTTAGATCTCCTACTTCACTCTATATAGTGGTTAACACATAAGATCTCATCTTGATGTTAAGACTTGATGAGTAGCTAGTCCATCAAACTACTGGCGCCAGTTTAATCACCAATCTCCGTAAAACATCTAGAAGTTATTTGAGTGAATGTTCCCTGATACATGTTTCAATTAATAATTCCAACATGCAGACACTAGATTGATACTCTATAAAAATCCATTCTGATCATATCAAGAATTATAATGAAACACGTATGAGTTCACCACTCATCATGATTGTGGTTCACAATAAAAGAATGCTAAAGTGTATGTTTTAAGATTAGAAAAACAACCTACTTTAATCTTTAAAAACATACGTGATTCCAGATTCATTTAATAGTTCCATTATCGATAGTCAACTACTATTATGATATGAAACTCATCATTCTCTTGAAGTAAACTTCTTTATTTACACGGAAATAAATCGCAACACTACAGTCTAAATCAGAATCAAGCGACCAACTTGATTATTCAACTATGAATCAACTAATTTAGATTCTAATAATATACATGTTTTCCATACATCTCTATGTACATGTATATTTCTTACAAAAGAATCTCGTTACTTTATGACTAGTTATATAATGCTCATACAAATAAAACCAAACTCTTTTGTTCTATTGATAATAAATATTTTCATTACAAAGTAACTGGAAGAAGATTAGATTATATGTAAATACACTTGCTTTCCAGGGAACTATATTTACATAACTCCAATGATCTCCCACTTGCCCTAAAGCAAGTTTGACATGTCCCTCATTCCCATCCCTTCTAGGTGACCCTCAATACTCTTTTGAGCTAGCGTCTTCGTAAATGGATCAACAAGGTTTTGGTTTGTGGGATATTTACCACATTCACCTCACCACATTATGTTATCTCCCTTATGAGATGATACTTTTTCTTAATGTGTTTAGCAACTTTATAGTTCGGAGGTTCTTTAGAATTAGCCACTGCCCCACTATTATCACAATAAAGTGTAATGGCCTTTTCTACCTCAGGAACTACCTCTAAATCATTTAGAAACTTACAGAGCCAGACTGCTTCTTTTGCTGCTTGACAAGCAGCAACATACTTAGCCTTCGTAGTCGAATCAGGAACCCAAGATTGCTTGACACTCCTCCAAACTATGGCTCCACGTCCTAAAATAAATATAGACCTAGAAGTTGATTTCCTTGAATCAACATCTGATTAGAATTCATAATATGTATATCTTGTCGGAATAAGGTTACTTCCAAAGTAAACAAGCATTAAGTTCTTCGTCCCATGAAGATACTTCAGTATGCACTTCACTGCAGTCCAATGTTCGATTCCTGGATTGGGCTGGAATTTGCTTACCAATTCTACTGCGTAATAGATATTTGATCTAGTGCAAAGCATATCATACATTAAACTTTCAACTGCCGAAGCATATGGAATGTTGTGCATGCGTTCGACCTCCTCTTAGGTGTTAGGTGCTTTGTTCTTTGAAAGTTTGATTCCATGTCTAATATGTGTGAAACCAATCTTGGAATCTTGCATGACAAACTTATAGAGCATGTTCTCAATGTAGGTTAATTGAGACAAGGCTATCTGTTTGTTCTTACGATCCTGTATAAATTTGATCCCTAGAACATAGTTAGCCTCTCCTAAATCCTTCATTGAGAATTGTTCTTTTAGCCATCCTTTGACCGTAGATAACATTTCTACATCATTCCCAATGAGCTGAATGTCATCGACATATAGAAGTAGGAAAATAACCTCACCTTCTTGTATCCTTTTATAGACACAAGGTTCATCTAGGATTTGTATGAACCTATAGGTTTTGATAGACTTATCAAACCTAATGTTTCAAGACCTAGATGCTTGCTTAAGTCCATAAATGGACCTCTGCAATTTACATACCTTATACTCATTACCTGGCTCAACGAATCCTTCTGGTTGGGCCATATAAATGGTCTCCTTAAGATCCCCATTAAGAAATGCAGTCTAGACGTCCATTTCCCATATTTCATAATCAAAATAGGCTGCATGGAAACTGAAGAAAAAGTTTCCTCATAGCCTGTACCCTCTTTTTAAGTATAACCTTTAGCTACCAATCTACCTTAAAAGTCTCTACCTTTCCATCTGATCCTCTTTTCTTTTTATAGATCCATATATACCCTATGGCTCTTACATCTAGTGATGGATCTATAAGGATCGAGACTTCATTGGTGTACATGGAATCTATTTCTGATTCCATCGCCTTAAGCCATTTTTCTGCATCAACATCATTAATAGTTTATGTATAAGTTATGAGATTCGTTTCTTCTTGGTCTGAGATGGCAATTATGCCTTCTCCTAGACCTAGATACCTGTCTAGTTATCTCACAACCCTCCCACTATGTCTAAGCACTACTTAATGTTCAGGCTGCTCTTCTGATTCAACTTTTGAATCCATTTCGACATCTTGTTCTGCTATATCCAAATCAACTCTTGGTTTGGATGAAATAGCTAACTCTTTTAGTATTACTTCACATCTTCCTTTGTGATTTCTCACAAACTCTTCGTCCAAGAATGAAGCATTTGTTTACACAAACACCTTCCTATCCTGAGGACTGTAAAAATAGTACCCTCGTGTACCCATAGGATATCCTACAAACAAACGTACTTTTGACCTTGGTTCCATCTTTGTGGATTCAGGCCTTAGAACATGGGCTAGCAACCCCAAGTCCTTAATTGCAGCAATGAAGGCACTCAGCCAGTCTGTAACTGCCTAGGTATTTTAGGCACCGATTTGGATGAGTAAAGTTAAGAAGATAAGTTGTCGTTTGTATGGCATATATCCAAAATGATTCTGGAAGGCTAGCATAGGACATCATTGATCTTACCATTTCTAATAGAGTCCTATTCCTCCGCTCTACTACACCATTCTATTAAGGTGTTCGAGGAGTTAACAAGTTGGAAACAATTCCATTGTCAATTAAAAATTGCTGGAACTCTCCAAATAAGTACTCACCTCCTCGATCTGATCAACGTTGTTTTAATAGCTTGCCTAGTTGCTTCTTAGCTTTAGCTTTGAATTCTTAGAACTTTTCAAAGGAGTCACTCTTTTTATGCATCAAATATAAATAGTCATGTATAGAGTAATCAACTATAAAGGTTATGAAGTATTCATAACCTCCTCTAGCTTGTGCATTCATGGGCCCACACACATCAATGTTTACCAGGTCCAACGTGTATTCAGATCTGTTTCCTTTGGAAGGAAATGAGGCCTTGGTAATTTTTCCTCCAATACAAGATTCACAGGTGGGTAATGGATCATTATCGAAGCCCATAAGGATCTCATCCTTTACTAACCTGTCCATTATCTTCTGATTGATAAGACCCATTCTTAAGTGCCATAGATATATCAAATTAATGCTAGAGTCATTGGATTGTCTTGGTTTTATTAATACAGTGGTGTTTAGTAAGCCTGGCATAGGTTCTATAAAAAGCAATCCTTGTATAATAATCACATTACAAATAAAATCCTTATTCTCATATATTGAAACAACATTTTCAAAATATAAGGAATAACCAGATTTTAT
>JAOSBP010000205.1:35237257-35255098 GCA_027563825.1 Erythroxylum mucronatum
TAATTCTCATTATAGTTAGAAATAAAATATATGCAAATTAATATAATTAAAGAAATGTGTACGTTAATTGTATATAACAAAATTTCAATTACCCGAACTTACCCAGCCCGAACTTACCCGAATAATGCTCACCCTTACCTTTGTCTTCAATCGTCGGAGGGGTTTGCATGACTGCCCTTTTAGTATGAAAGTGATGCTTTGCTGTATAAGAGAGGTCTATATCTTTTATCTTTTAAATTAATTTGGATTATTTAATTTAAAAGATAAAAGATATAGACCTCTCTTAGTCTTAATTTTAAATTAATTAATTACAGCCCAAATTTAATTTTAGTCTCCATGCTCTGCGTTTTTGCGAACATATGGATCTATTCACTATTAAGGATTAACCTTTCGCTTCCATAGCCGACTCTAACGGGTATGTTTCGTATTCCCATCAATTAATCGCTCTCTCTCTGTCGCTCTCTCTCTGTGACCTAGATTCTCAATTAAGCTTTCAAAAGGTGATCCCTAACCCTAGTGCTCGCGATCTCTTCTTTGCCGCAAAGTTCTACCTTTTTTGTCATCTTTCATGGGTTCTTTCATTTGTTTAATTCTACCGTTCGTTGCTGTTCAATTTTGATTCTCTTCTGTTTGGTTATCATAAAAGTCTCAAACTTCTTCTCTCCTCGTCTGCTATTCTTTAATTTTAGTAATAATCTTCTTTTCTACTTTATACCAATGTGTCTGAGACGGTATGAGGAAGCTTTGGGAATTAGGTTTCTAGTAGGGAATGGAAATGTGGTGCAGATAATATGGGGGAACTCTGGAAAAGCTGGTGGCTAGTTGCTGGCGATTGAGTCTTTTTTTTTTCTTTTCTCATGGCTGGTGGTTGAGTCTTTTTCTTTTGTGGTGGCTGGTGGCAATCTTCTCTCTTTAGTGGTGTTTTGTCGTCATATTTCTCTATTCGCTGGCGTGGTGGCTTGGTCTGTTTTTGAGTGTGAGAGGGTGAGGGATGAAGAGAGAGGGTGACGGATGAAGCTAGGGTTAGTATTTTTTTTCCATTCTGGTCCTTTAATTTTTTAATTTGCGTTTTTCTCATGGCTGGATCCTTTTTTTTTCCCATCTTTCTTTCCCTTTAAAATTTGCAATTCCTTTTGTGCTTCTGTTGGTTGTTTTGTTCAGCCCAGTGATCTTTTTCTGGGTAAAGTTTCGATTTTTGGTGTTGAATTTTTGAGATCTTTTGTGAATCGATTCTGGGTAATCTGAATTTCTGGTGAAGGTTTATCTTTACTTGGTGCTATTCTGTTTGAAATTCAGGGTATTTGATGGAGCTATTTAGGTTTCAGTAAAAACCTCTCTGTTTCTTTTTTTAGTCCTTTCAGTTTTCTTCTCTTGAATTACATATTTTTCGCGGATTTTTGTTGTTAGTTCTTATTGTTTCACTTTTCTTGAGCTGATAAGTCAAAGGCCTGGAGCTGGTTATGTGAAATTTGGTATTATAATTTGTACTGGTTTATTATCTTGAACGATTATTTATATCTAGTCCTTTCCACTTAAGTTTCTGTTCTTTCTTTGTTTCACTCTTAGCTTTGTTAAATCCATTTCTGGTCTGCTAGATCTGTTCATAGTTTATTCCATTTTCTTTCGATATGCTTTTCAATATGTTTTTTGGGGTTTTGGTTGGTGGGCTATGCGGGGTTTGGTGGGTTCTTGAGGGTTTGATGATTGTGAAGGATATGGTGTGTTTGGGGTTTTTGCCTGGGGCTCGGTTGAGGGATAAGGTTTGTAGGAGTTTGGGTGAGTTTGTTGTTGTTTTGAGGATGAAAATGGTGAGAGTGCTAAGAAAGTTGTGGAATATCTGGATTCTGTGATCCGGAATTGGACAGACTGAGAATACCCCCTCCAACAACGGCTGTTTAAGCTTTCTATCAGGCTTCTGCTTCCCACTTTTTCTAGTTTGGGGCTTTGGTCTTATGTGTGAGCATATATTTTACTTGGTTTATCTTGTGCATGTCTATTCTTCTGTTGGAGAGCTGTTCCTAAGCTTGCAGGTCTCTCTATCTAAAGCTTCTTACATATCTGTCTGTCACTGCATTATTGGTTCATACAACCTATTCCTTCCCCTGTTTTTCCTTCTCTTGTCATAATCTCATGATTATTCAACTAGAAAGATTTGATCCTGGGAAGGTTCAGTTTGCTAATATGTACAAGAGAAGTGATTAATTTCTCACATCTCTGTAGTTTAACATCATTGTAGGATTGTTAAGGTGTGAAAAGAGTTGCAGGCTGAGATGGACAAACTATTTGAGGCCACATTTGAAGAGAGGCCTATTGTCGGAATATGAAGAAAAACTGGTGATTGATCTTCATGCCTAACTGGGTAACAGGTTGTTTTTAGCTCTATTTCCTTGTATTTTCTGTTATTCGTTGCTTCATTTGTTTAACCTTATTCATTTACAGTCTTTAAATTATTTTGCCCAAATCGGAGTTAAGATGCTCTTTTAAAACAGACTTTTTTTCAGTATTTTGTGATAATTCAATAATACCGGGCCTATGAGCATTTCACTAATGTAGTTGATGACAAATGTCAGTCACAACCGTCTGGTCCTCCCACCATTAGTGGCTTCAATGATTTCTGTGTTTGCAGTGGTCCTAAACAGCCCATGCCTATGATTATTTATTGTTGAAAGTCTAAATAACTTCTTATTGTTTCTTGACAGATGGTCCAAGATAGCTTCACAGATCTCCCAGGAAGAACTGATAATGAAATCAAGAACCATTGGAACACGCACATCAAGAAAATAAAAATGAACATTGATCCTCTCACTCATCAGCCACTCTCACCAACGACTGAGCAAGAGCAGCCACCACCTCCACAAGAACAAAAACAGAAACAGAATCAGTCTTCTTCTTCAATGTCAGATCAATCGGACCAAAACAAGGAACTGGAAACATCTTTACAATCAACCATAGCCGAGCGCAAGGGTGATAACATGAGCATGACTAGTCCATTTGACCCCGTGGTAGATTTGTTACACATATCAGATGTATCAGTGATAAATTTATTGTAACATATATTTTTTATTTAGTGACAACATTATTGTAACATATAAATTTTCGTACTTGTGACGAAATTTGTTAAACAATATAATCACTTATGCAAATTTCTTTTACAACTAATGTAATTATGATGAATTGATAGTTTTATTTGTGATAATAATAAATACATTAGTGATAATACTTTTTTAAAGAATTAATTTTCATTTTTGTGATGTAGTGATGTTGACATTTTTTATTAAAATATTAGTGACCAAGAAATAATGGACACTGATAAAAAAATTATTAGTGACAAATATTGTCACTATTTATAATTATTTTAGTAGCGATAATGATGTAACAATAAAATGAAGTAATGTTACGACTTTATTTGTCACTACTTTATATTATTTGTGTCAACAAATTTGTCATAAATATGTAAAGTTGTTGTGACCATATAGTGTTGTCAAACATTACATATGTTTTAGTGTCGGCGCTTTTGTCACAATATAATGAAATATTGTTACAACTTTATTCGTCACTACTTTATATTATTTGTGTCAACAAACTTGTCATAAATAAGTATAGTTGTTGTGACCATATAGTGTTGTCACACATTTGACATGTTTTAGTGTCGACAATTTTGTCACAATAAGATGGAGAACTGTTACGGCTTAATTCGTCACTACTTTATATTATTTGTGACATAAACTTGTCACAAACATGTAAAGTTATTGTGACCATATAGTTTTGTCACAAATTTCACAAGTTTTAGTGTCAGTATTTGTATCAAAAAGTGTTGCATAATTGTGACCATATCTTAAATTAGTCACTATTTCATCAGTGACAGAGGTATTTATGACAGTAGGTGACGACTTCAAAAATTGGACATTATTAATAATAGTGACTGATATTACTGCTTTTAGTGACATATAAAGTAGCGATCAATCTTAATGTTTTTTTGTGCATTCATGAAAGGCATCAATACGAGTAATTTGCATAGTACTTCGATTATCACAATAAAAAAGAGTGACAAATGGAAACAAAGTGTTGATACTCTAAAGTAACTAGCAAAGTCATAAAAGCTCAGAAGTAATTTCAGAAATAACTTGATATTCAACTTTTGTACTAAAATGAAAAACAACGGTTTGCTTAAGAAAGAAGTAGTAACCAACAGTAAACCAATGATATTTGGGATCACCAACCTAATCAGCATTTAAATAATGTTGCAGTTGAAGAGAACATGGGTTAGAGTATAAAGAACATAGAACATCCTGACTGTAAAATAAATAAGACTAATAACAAGCTGATGATATAAAGCAAAGCCAAGAAAAGGAGTGCCATTATAAGCAGAAAAATAAGCATTAGTTTCAATAGGAGTATTGGAAATTTTATCGTCAATAATATATGCATGAAAGCTAAAATTAGTAGCATTGTTAGCCTAAGACAAATAATATCTTGTAATCGAAAGTAACCTCAAGATCCAAGAAATAGCTCAAATTCTTAAGATCTTTCATCTCAAATTGGCAGCTAAAAAAGTTCTTAAGATTATGAATACCAAATGTATCATCGCTAGTAAAGATTACCCTATCCATATATGATAGTAACTTAATGATACCTTGCTCTATCTTTCAAAGAAAGAATGCATAATTATGAGGATTAGACTAAAAACTGAACTAACAAATGGTGGAACTAAATGTAGTAAACTAAGAATGAGGAGCTTGTTTAAGTTCATACAAAGTCTTTTGAAAAAGATACACTTTAATTAGAGAATGCTTATAGTTAGGAATAGGTTGCATGTAAATCTTGTTAGTAAGATCTCCATTTAAGAAGGCAGTCAACAAAAGTGATGTGGGTTACATGAGCAATAGTCTCCTCATTATCAATTATGTATTTCTAAGTAAAACCTTTAGCTACAAGTTGAGTCTTACAGTTCTACTGAACCATCAACTTTGGTCTTGATTTTATAGTCCCATTTATAACTAACCACATATTTACTCATAGGCAAATTATCCAAATCTCTTATATGAGTAAAAGTAAGTGGATTGATTTCCTCTTCTATTACTTTCTACCATGAATGATTAGTACTAGCCTCACGATAAGTGTAAGGGTTATAAAGAGAAACAATAGCATAATAACAATGATAATCGTAAAGAGTGACAATGTGTTGACTTATAAAAGAAGAGCAACAATGTGGAGGATCATAAGAAGACTAAACAATATAAGAAGGTCGATGATTTATAAGAGAAAGATCATCAGGTATGTGCGGAGGTGGATCAAATTTGGTTCAACCATCTGTACATACTGAATAATCATCAAAAAAATAAAGTAATAATAAGATCAACAAGTAAAGTATAAGTATAAGTGGCTTTAAAGGCAAATAAGGAAGAACACATCTTATGTTCCCAAATAGTAATATGATAGAAAATATGTAGATGTTGAGAAAGATGATCCCAACACCACTAACCCTTATTTTCAATGTCATATCATAAGAAACATTAACACAATCAAGCTCCATGTTCTAATTTCACTACAAGAAATCTGGGCTTTACTGACAGAATTTACCGACGACAAACTGGAGAATTATGTCGGTAAAAATAATTACCGACATAATAAAACGACGGACAAAGGGGTCGATAATACGTCCATAAGTAATTATAACGATGAAAATTTTATGTGTGCTTCTGTTGGTAATTATTATCGATGGACAGAAGCAACCGTCGTTAAGATAATCGCAAAGGTTTCAATATTACCGACAAAAGAAAAAGGACAGTTGGTAAATACCATAAGCAATTTACCAACGGTTTATGATATTCCGTCAGTAAATATAATATTTTTTGTGACGGTTTTGCTTTCTCCGCTGGTAATTAAAAGTAAGAATTTTTAAAAAAATCCCGACATTAAATTTTATTTGATGATCTTATGAAAAATACATAATTTCAACAGTTGTGAATTATCTGTGCATAATAAATTTATTTCTTTATATATTTAATTTGTTTAAACATAAAGTCTACTAATGATATAAAGTTAAAATTTTCTTTATTGATAATAAAAACATTACAGTGTACATAATAAGTCTTTGTAATTGAAAACAAATGACTACAACAATCCTAATGTCCTGATGATGGTGGGAGCTCTGACGTGCTACTATCCCTCCCCTTTAACTACTCTACCTCCTGTCTCAGTTGACCCATTTGCTCCATAAATGTCTGCACTGTGGTTCAAAGCTCAATGACTTCACCATCATTTATAGCTGGTCTAGTAGATGATGTTGTACTGGACATGGAGGATTGCGAATAACATGTGTTCACAAATGAACCTAGCCTGAATATCCATCCACGACGGTCCCTACCACCGATAACCTCAAGATACATTTGAGTCTCATCAACAGGTTTTTCCTTTTGAGACTGTCACTGAATAGTTTGTTGTATTTTATCCTATTAGGAAGCAATGTTTACATTAGTAAGGAATTATTATTAAGAAATAATAATAATGCATTAATTTCACATACTTTCAGCTCTCTACATCGGCTGTTGACGAATGTCACACCGTCATGCTTCTTCGTGTGAGTGTGCAGAAACAGTTGAGTAGGTGTAGGCCTTATGCCCAAAGACTTTTCCTGCATATTAAACCTAAATTATTAGATGTGAACTACATTTTATAAAAATTTCGGTAGAGTTTCCTCTATTTTTATGATATTTTCCCCTGTTGAACAAATAAAATCATTCAACACAACCATATATGGCACCAGACATTTATACCATTATCACTATCTATAATATAGCAATGTAAAACATTTACAATATAAGTGTCAAGTTTAAATACTTACAAGTCTCTATGTATGCTCATGGTGGATTATTGATCCTCCCGTATGTACGGGAAGACTCTTTCCCCTCGGGCCTCCACGTCTGTTGGTGGAGTTACGCCCTGAGATAGACATTGCCTCAGGGCTTCTCCAATACTCCTGCCAATGACTCCACATTTGCTCTGAAATATAAGGCAGTCGTACACTAGCCTTGTGTATCTCAACAAAAAATTCTATTTCAGAGAGACATCATATGTTTGAACACCATATTCCCAAAAATGTTGTAATTTAGATATCAATGGTTGTAAGAAAACATCAATTTTATGCTTCAGATTTGTAGGCCCTGGCACAATCACTATCAAGAACATATATGCCTCTTTCATACATATCCAAAGAGGCAAATTATAAGGAGTAATTATGATTGGCCATGATGAATATTGCTGCCCGAATTGACCAAAAGGTTGGAATCCATCCGTCGACAATCTCAACCTAACATTTCGACATTCAACTATAAAATCAAGATGTGTGTCATTGAAATGTTTTCATGCCAGTGCATCTAATGGATGACTCATTACGACATCTTCCTATTCGTGTTCAGCATGTCATCTCATGTGAGATGCAGTAACATTAGAAGCATATAGTCTTTGAAGTCTCAGAGTTAGCAGGAAATAATACATCCACTTCTATAGTACTAATTTCTGTTTCATTGAACACTTTCTAAGCTTAAACCTAGATTGACCACAAAATTTTCCCTCTTCTAAGTCCACATCATCTCCCCAATACAACATACATCTTAATTTACAACAATTAATCTTTTCAACAGACAAACCAAGGCCCCTAATAAGTTTTTTTCATATTGTAAAAACTATCAACCATTGTATGATCAATAGGCAGTGATTCATTATACCATTCAAGAATTTTATCAAAACTACGGTCTAAAATATGCCCTTCAGACTTTATGTTCAATATTTGGGCAATTGAAGACAATTGGGTCATTGTCTCACAATTTGGCCACAATTCTCGATCAGCTAACTGTAGTAAGTCAAAAAACTGTTTTGCTCGTGAGTTAGGTTCTTCTTGAAGATATTTCCTATTTTCCTCAAAGGTATAACCGATTCCATCATAAACCATTTGCATGTACATATTTTTAGTCCCATCCACGTAATTTGTTCTAAATCCAATGCCCCCCTTCATACTCATTTAAGTTGACAGACGATTATGCTTGATTACCCCTTGAGGTACTATATGCCGAGTTTCCCATGTCGTGTCCACTTAAAATAATTGGGGAAAAATCTTTTTCTCAACAAATGCCCATTAACTTCATCAATAGGAAGGAAATATTTGTGTTTGCACTTTTTACATAGACATCTGATCTTTGGCTCATCCATATATGCAGGTTGAGAACATGCATAATTAATAAAAGCTTCAAATCCGGCAATAAATTCAAGATTAATGTAACTATCAGGTGTTAATCATCTATACATCCAAGATCTATCAACATAACTCATTTATGCAAAACTGTTAATTTAAAACAATGATTCTATAGTTAGTATCATTTATGTTAGCCAAATATTACAAAACATCTAAGTTAAGACTTGTGAATCAACACAACAAGTTCTCGTTGTGACTCCTAGGCCCCTCGTATATTTCACCGATAAGCCTTACAAGAGCTCCATCACAGGTTATGGGTTAAGGTTTTTGGGTTCAGATCTAAAATATTTGTAAACTTAAGATCGAACATATATGTTACATAATAAGTTTGATATTTAACCTATATTAAATATGTACTAGTGCCAAATATAATAAGTATTCATAAAAATATAAATACTTATTTTAATAAATTGTTTTAACAATTACAATTTCAAAAAGATGCGTGTAAAAATTTACACATGAAAAATAAAGAGAAGCTAAACGGATTGACATAATTAAGGTAATTGGAACAATTATATAAGTCAAACTCATCCTATATTAATTCATTGATAAACCGAAGTTCATACCACAAACATTTGTGTTTGCACTTCATGATATACATATTTTCATTCCAAAATTCACATATCAAATTAAATCGAAATACACCAAAGTAAAAAAAATCATAATATAAATGTAAAGTGTAGATACTTACAAGTATCTCTGCATGCTCGTAGAATAATAGATCCTCTAGTATGTACGAGAAGACTCTCTCCCCATGGTCTTTCACGTCTGTTGGTAGAATTACGCTTTAAAATAGACATTACCTCGGGTGATGTCCAATACTGTTGCCAATAACTCTATAGTTGTTCAGAAATATAAGGTAGTTGTACACCAGTCTTGTGCATTGCATCAACAAAGTCTCGATAACGTGTACGCACTCGTCTCTCCCATACTTTATAAATGACCATTCTTTCTGCAATAAAAGAAAAAAAATACGATAAGTATTTATAATGTATAAATACTTATCTAATAACTGTATAAAAATCAATTAAAAATATTTTTTGTACCTCAAACTCCTGATAGTAAAATTCCTTTGTCACCTAAGAGATATTCTTCCATATAAACCTCAACATCAATCTTTTCCTTGAATTTGGATGTCATGTTTCTTGAGTATGGTCCAGACAGAATCAACCTAATATTAAAATAATTAATTTTATACCATTTTTTAAATTTAAACCTATATCTTAATTATAAACATATGGTGTTTCATGTATTTTCACTTACAAATTGTTGACAATTGTGATGGAAGTTCTTTCATTAGCTCCCTCAACTCCAGGTTGGAGGTCGTCTCCTTTATTCACATTGTTTACCCTTGATATCTCTGTCGGTATAGGGGTGATGGATGGTGTAGTAGCAGGTATGAAAGGTGATGCCTCATCTGCAAGTGTAGTAGTAGTTGGAGGTATAACATCTAATTCGGTTGTAGTTGCAGAATGTGATTCTTCATCTAGACAATAACTGGCTCCAAATTGCGGTCTGAACCTTGGTTGTATTATATCATGTTTTCTCTTTGGTGACATATTTCAACCTAAAATTCATATCCCGTCCTTTGAATTAATATTTCCAAATTTCATCATTACCATTATCCTCGTTTCGATTACATGCTTCCTGATTGAAATTAATATCCTCAATAACTATTAGAAAATTATTTCCTATATATAGTTACATATTCCTTAAATCATCATCCGACCTAACACTTCCAAGTTAAGTTATATCATATTTCAAGCAATTGGCCTTAGCTTCTTATGATGAAACTTGATTTTAGCTTTAAGAGGACCATACAATAGATAACCCTTTTTCCAATCCTTACCTACTCTTCTGTAGAAATCTTTCTTTAATAATAATATGTCTAGATCATTTATTATAGTGTCAAAAATGGACAAATTGTCGAACTCAATACTAGTCTCGGTAGCTTCTCTTGGTGAACAGCCATAAGACCTCTTCTTCTTACTTCAAAGTAACCCTATGAGTGCATAGTATGTGAATCAAGTCCTTCTTAAAGACAATATCTCTATCCTTCTCTTCAAAACTCGAAGTATTTATCCTCATCATTAGTATAACGTCTTTGTTTTCCACCACTTTGGTCATCATTTTTGTTAAGAAGCCCCCAGGTAACCTCAATCCTATCAAAATTATCAACAATCTCTTTTTGGTGAACAATGGAAATCATCAAATCCTCTTGTTTCTAAATTTCTATTTCTTATTCTTATTTTTAGGTCGAATCTTGCTAGATAAGCTTGTATTTATTTACTAATTAGTGCTTTTAGGTTTTCTAATCCATACCATTTTCTTAAGGGATCAACTCGTACTTACTACTATATTACCTGCTAACAAAAGGTACACTTTCCTTTGTTATGGGTAATAAATACCTAATACGAAAATACAGAAAGTAACGATCCATTAATATGCACATTTACCACTAATAATAGGAAAGTATATTTTGTAAAGCATGTAATCTTATAAAACATAATAAAGAAAACTACCTACCAACGTTTATGATACTAAAGGTTTGCATTACACCATAATATTTCACAAAAGTTCTAATTAAGCCCCCGTCCTTATCTACGATGTCATTTTTTGAAAGGAATAAAATATTTATATTTCATTGATGAGGACAAAAAAAACCATCAAATGATGCACGGGTAATTACAAGAAACCCCAAAAATCGTATGAGGTTGAAACCTCAGTCTAGTGGGATTTAGTGTAACTTAAGCCTAAGCATCATACCAAATAAGCTCCAAAAGCATCCAATTGCTTGAGGATTTGTTAAGTGGTGAGAAAGTTCAGAGTCACTAGATACCTAATCTCTCAGTTGTTTACTTAATGATGGGTATCTTTTATTTGTACTAATACATAGGTTCTTACACAATATTTATTAGTTCTTCACCTTCTTAGACAAATTATCAACCAAATTATAATATAATGCTCAAATCATCAATTTCGAAAGCACAATATAATGTTTAAATTCTTAACAAAATCACAATATCAAGTTCAAATGCTCATCCAAATCACAACATATATAATGCTTAAATTATTAATGAAATCATAATATAATGTTTATATCTTCAACCAAATCACAACTCGATGCTCAAACACGGTTCAATTTGTTGATTCACCATCATCAACATGAGATTTTGTTAGAGTTAATTTTTCCCTTATTTTGACAACTTATATCAAGATGCTCATATTTTTTCTCACTCTTAAAGTTGCTTTCTCCTAATTTCAAGATGCTATAATTTATTTCTTTAACTATGTGTTCTTATCTCCTAACTAAACTTTGCTTTCAAATAAGAAAACCGATGATTGTCAATCTATTACAAAAAATATAATCTAACTACAACCATGCTTATCCTATAATTTAAGCATAATACATTACAAAAATATCAATGTAAGTTATATCATATTTCAAGTAAAAGAACTGAAATTATGAAGTTCATATTAAAAAAGAACTGAAAATAAAGAACTGAAATCATTTTTTCAAATAATACACATTTCATCAAACACTTTACATGCATCAAAAATTTATCCAAACATCAAAACCAAAATCACGTCTTATCCCTTATATCACTAACATTTATACCTTCAAATTGTTTTCCAATCACAGAATACACAAATAAACGAAAGTAATCAAATACCCAAACTAACTTTCATCCAATACACGAAAAAACACATGATAGTTGCTGCAAAAATACCTCTACCAAAGGACACGATGACAGTGGCCGAAGAAGACAACGCCGACAAGCAGAAGAGGAGTCCACGACAAAGAAACCGGAGAGAAGAAAATCGCACGAGAGGAGAGGAAGCAGATGAATTACATTAACTCACCCGAAAGGTCTCTTCTCTAAAGCTGAAGCAAACGACGACGTTTACCTTGAAAATTTACCGACAAAAATTTTCCATCGGTAAACTTAAAACTTTTTATTCCGCCAACAATTTTTGCCTTCTTTACCAACAAGCATTTTATACCGTCACTAAAGTTTGTCTAAAATTTTGCCGGGATGATTTTCTCCATATTTATTGACGGATATTACTACTGCCACTAAACAAAATTTTCCTGTTAATGTTACTGACGGAAATTGATTTTTTGTCAATAATTTTCAGCGGTTTTTTTCCATCATTAATTTTCCATTGTTAATTTTTACTTTTCTTATAGTGGCCTAAGCTAACAATGCTAATTACCTTTAGCCACCAAAATCAAACGTTGCAATATGTCATTTGCAACAATTTTGTTTCTCCTCGCCTGTTCCTTTTTGTGACGGACCCGTGATCGTAACAAAATCAATTGAGTGACGATTTTGTGAAAACGACGTAGATAATTATTTGCTACTGGACTTTTGTGACCATTTGTTCAACAGTTTTTTATCGTCACTAAAAATGTTTTGCGACAATGTATTGTCTTTGAGTGATGAAATTATTCATCACCCAAATCGTGTTATGTTATAACGTTCGAGTATCATGCACGTACAAATGTTGAGTGTCCCATATACATATATATTGGAGCTTCAAGTGCATAGATGTTGATTGTGCGTAATACCTATTGCTATCTTCTATCAGACAAGGGACGAGTGGACAATTTATGAAGCTGACCAATTGTAAGTGTAAATCGATGTTACTTTCGTCATTTCACTTTCAGCGGATCACCTCCACTTGGTATGATGATTCTGACCTATATATGTAACTCTTGCAGTTAGTGCAAAAGATCATAAAAAGTTTCCTTCGAGGGCGTTTTACCGTACAATAATGCAAGGATCCTACTATCTTGAAGAAACATTGGTTCCACATTCATTGTCATTTCATCTAGCCTTATAGCTACTAGGTACATGATCACTATCAACCATGAAGGATGCGCTTTACTGTAAGGATATAACTCATTTAATTATTGGTTATGGAAAAGTAGAACCAATAGCCTTTCACGTGTCCGAACAACAAAAAACTGTCTCTTCAGAACAAACTGTATTGAGTGTAGTTTTAGTGCTCGGTGAAGACTGAGGACAAGGAGACATTTCATGGAAAAAATAGTTAATATTTGGCTTTCTTCAATGTTGGTTTTCACCAAGGTAAACCATCTTCTGAAAACTCAATGTTTAAACCCTTGAACATATATCCACATGAAGTGATCAAGCTATAGATGCTAAAGGGCATTAACTTGACATTCCAATTTCCTGCAGATATTTTTGGACGATAAAATATACAACTACAAGAGACTGGAAACAAGTTCCAATAGAAACTTGTCGCATAGTCACCATCTTCGCCTTACCGAAGAAGTGAAGGGTTGTGGTTTCCATTCCTTCGGTTGTCAAATAGAACATAAAACAGATAAAGAAAGAATTGATCGAAGACAGAATCATTCCAGAGCATAATTAATGTTTCTCACATGGCTACTCTCTTCAGCAACCGCCCCCATTCCTTCAGTTCATCTTGCTCTTTTTGTCCCCTCATATTTCTCCACTTCCCAAAGAAGCCTTTATTGTCATTCTCTCAGAGATCTCAATAACATGCCATCATCACCCAAACCACTCCCTCATGCCTGTCTATATGCAAGCAAGTAGTAACCCTACTAGCTCTTAGCTCTAACCGATGAAGGGCTGGGTCAAAATAAATACCGAAGGAGTGGTAAAACATGAGCTCAACATTGGGGCTGCTGGAGGATTGATTAGGGATTGTCGTGGAAAGTGGCGAGTGGGATTTCTCCAACAACTCGGAAGGGCATCGCCGTTAGCTGTCGAACTCTAGGGAGTCCATTCAGGACTCAATTTGGCCTGGTCGCTTGGATATCGACAAGTGATCGTTGAAGTAGATTCGTTAGAGGTGATCAATATACTCTCTTCTTATATTATACAATCGACTAAGTTTTCGTTCTTGGTGACAGATACCCGTGAATTACTCCACCGAGTGTGAGAAGTGCAGGTTCAGTACGTGTATCGAGAAGGGAATCAGTATGCAGACAATCTGGCCTCTCTTACCGCATTATCAAGTTCCGGAATTCATATTCTGCAGGAGCCTCCAACTCTAGTCATAGCTCATCTTCACCGCGACCAGCACAGAGTTTTGTATCGCAAGGCTCTGCGATAGTTTGGGTGTTTTTTGGGTTTTATTTCTTTGTAACCAAAAAAATAATGCCATAGGATATATAGGCTTACTTTTGGCCCTTTATGTTGTCCTTCATACGTTCCACAACTTACTCAACATGAATACACTTTGAATATTGTTCTCTCGAGATGCTCTGCATGGGTAGCAGTCAACGTTAGTTCCATGATTTCGTCAACTTATTATTCGCCTAATTGACATGATATGTTTCCCTGCAATTATCTCTTCCACATGCCTCTATCTGTATTCTTTTCCATCTAATAGTTGGTTTGCATTAGCTAAGCCATCATTCTCTACCACCTCAATGCCTGACTCTTTGGCCCATTCTATTGGGGTTTAAATATCCCTCCTAGAAAAATGGTTATGTAAAGACTGATCATGAAACTAAACATAAATATGCATACACACAACATGCCCCTGCTTTCTGGTGATGTTTTATTCCTTTAAGTCATGGCAAGAATGACATTCAATTCATGGAGATATTATCAGCTCAAAGGACGGTATAGACAGCAGAGGTGTATCTCACTTTTTTTGTTGGTAGGGTTAAGGTTTAGATTAGCCAGGTTTATATTTTGAACTTACTCTAGTCAATATCCAATCTCACGCTTTACTTGTGGCATATACGTAGCTATCCTCTTCATTGTTAGCAGTAAGAAAAAAAAAATCATTTAATTTCTATAACTGGAGCTGGAAGTAAGTTCCTAACGTGAAGAGATATGCAATTAAGCTGCGAGAGTCAAAACCAATCATATATATTACTCTGTCTTGGCATAGACCTAAGACTAGGATATATAGATGGTGTCTTCTTGAGGTTTTGTTGGGATCTTTCTACTAGTTTATCAGGAGTTATACGTATACTAAGTGACTGAGATGTCCTGGACAAAAAGTACACAATGCCATGAAATTCGAACAATCGTGTTTCTAATGGGCCTAGGAGTAACTTTTCATCTTCTCAGGTATTCGAATGGAACCCATGTTCAAGATTTAGATGGACCGTTGCCAATTTCGGGATTTGTTCAATTAAATGCTTCAAGTATTGATAGGACCAATTTGGTTATTGGCACAACGAACCTAATGGGCAATGTTTGGGCTAGTAGCCTCCTCGTTTGATGGATGAGAAGAGAAGGTAATCTTCCTTACACACCTTGTTCATGAGAAGTTTTCATGTTGTACACCGTCTCAATGGTGGATAATATGCCAATTTGATATGTTGTTGAAATTCCATGAATCAATTACCCTTCCTTTTGTTCATACAAGGAATCCAGTTATCCTTCCTTTTTTTTTTTATAACGCTCCTCACTGGTAATTTTATATGAGACACTTTCAACAAAGGTGGGTGGTTATACGGTGTACAAGTCAGGTCAACCGCAATCGTGGTAGTACTGAAATCATACTACAGTTTTACGGAGAAGTCATTAATACAAATTTTCAGTTACACCGGCTAACAATGCAGGAGAAATTTAAGGAAGCTATTAGGGTTATGTCTCAAGACTGTCATGTTGCAAGCCCATCAGCCCAAGTCCAACCTACATACAGATAAGAGCATAAGTTTAAAATACAAACAGATTATGATATACATAGGAGATTAGATAAGATAGGAGATTAGATAAGATGTTGTTTTGTATATTCAATTATACTGATATACATGTATATAAACATAAGTGCCTCAAGAATAAAAATTAAATTCATTCCTCATACAACTCTTGTTATTATACAAATTGCACCAGACGTTCATCAGAGGAGCGGCTTACAGTAGGAACAGGGTTACTAGTTTTTGGGCTAGAGGTGTGGGAGACACCAACATTGGGTCCAGCGACAGTAGTCGGGTCTGTCACCTGAGAAACAAGATTAGTACATAAGACAACTTTAGTACTTACCTCAACAGTTGGACCCGCAGAAATGGACTGATTGGTTGAGCTAGCATCCACCTTCTTCATAGACCTACGACTCTTCTTGGCCCCACTAGTAGAGCCCACCTCAAAAGTAAACCCAGATTGATGTGCCTTATTGTGACCCACTGTAGCAAAAGCTTCCACCTCGGCAACGTTCTTGTCATTAAACAAAGGACCATAACGATTATAGTTAGGCCTATGGGGTTTAGAGCTTCGTTCCAAGTGTTTATTACAGAAGGTTTTTTAGATTTTTTCTGAACTACCATCGAAGTACCAAATCCCGAGGTGTTTGCATGATTGGCACTGTCCTGGTTAGGAGGAAGAGCTTGGGGAGTCGCAACAGTAGCGGCCTCTACAGCCATGGTGGCATCTTGTGGCAAATCGCCAGGTTCCTGAACGTCAGCTACTATAGATTTGGGACACAAGCTATCCTTATGGCCATATTTACCACATTGAAAGCAGATAGTATGAAGACCCTCATACTCCACGTGGTAAGTACGCCTATCAATCTCTATTTGACCAACTAAGGGTTTATCTAATTCAATCTCAACACAACCCTAGCGAAACGTCCACGGTTAGCAAGAGTGGTGTTTTTGTCCACCTTAACTGGACGTCCAACCCTAGAGGCTAAAGCAAGTAATAAATCCTCATCATAATATTGAATAGAAACATCGGGGAATCGCACCCAAACCAGTGTTGAATCAACCAATGCATGTGACGCAGAGAAGCCAGGGGACCAAGGGTGGACGATAAGATAATGATCAAAAATCAGCCACGAACCACCCCCTAAGACATTGTCCAAATCACTACGCAGATCAAATTTGACCAAAAAGTAGTCATATCCAAGATCAAGAACATCAAAACCACCAGTTGGAGACCAAAGCTGTTCAATCTTAGTATAGAGGACTCTGAATGTGATGGAATGGCCAAGAAGTTTAACAACAACGGACTGCCTCCACGGGACCTCCAATTTTGCCATATAAGCTGGATCCACCTGAAAGTCGGGAAAAGAGTATTGCCATTCTTAAAATCTTTCTTAACAATACCTACTACTATAAGATCCACTAGAGTCTTCTCCTGCGCAGCATAGGCACTCTCCTTGGCCTGTTCTCTGTTGAGAACATTGTCTTTCCAAGACATCAAAGGAGCACTAGGCATTCTGCTGGGCTGAACAGAGGAGACCCCTGGAAACGAAGGGGGTGAAATATCTGAAGGTTTATCCGGAGGTTTGTTCTTCTTCGAAGGTCGAGGATCAGCCAAGGGAGCCATTGTGCGCTCGACTGGTACGAGCTAGAGCTTCGCTCTGTACACAAAGCCCACAGGCAAGGAAAAAAGAAACAAGAAGAAGATACCTGAAAAGCTCAGCAAACGCCGACCAAAGCAAGGCGTTAACACCAATTTTAGGGATCTCCACTCTTAATTAGATATACTATGTTATGATTTATGTATGCTAATTAGGTAGTGTGTGGCATAATGTCCGACTAAATAGCACAGCTTGTAAATATTCAGAACATAACTCGAAATTTCATTGCAAAGATTCAAGGGATTATAATTTAGTAACAACCTTTCGTG
>JAOSBP010000206.1:27257-42294 GCA_027563825.1 Erythroxylum mucronatum
GCCATTCTGATTGGTGAATCTATTCCTTCTTCAAAAGTAGATTTCAAAAGAATTTGTATAGTTGAAAGATGAATATCACCAATTTTTAATCTTTTATCTTCAGATATTCCTCACATCTCCTCCTTAATTGTCATCATTACTACCTCCCTGTGACGTTGTAAATAAAATGATATACTTGCAAAACAAAGTTAGTGATAAATAATCTCACACTCCCTCACCTGTTTCACTCAAAAATTGGTCACTCCCCTCGTGTTTAAGTCACGGCAATGGCTCCCTCAAATAAGCTCACACACTCTTGCCTTTTATCACTCAATGTTCTCTGAAATCCAAGTTACAATCAGAACCACGGCTTCATCAAATCAATGTTTCAAAATGTAGCTCGAGTAACAAGTAACAAGCATCCCAAGCCAATAGCCAATAACAAGCTAGCAAATTTGAAATTTTTTGAAACTATTTGTAACGGTTGATTCAAACAAACCTCAGCCAAGTAAAAAGTATGAGAAACCAGAAAATAAATTAAGATTTTTTGAATTTTTCAGATTTTGACCTTTTTTTTGATTTGTTTTTTTTTTTGACTCTTTTCTTTTTTCAGACTTTTTTTCGTTTTTCAGACTTTTTCAAATTTTTCGAACTTTTTTTCGACTTTTTTTTTATATAAGCAAAAATTTTTCAACAAATAATTGAAAACCCTAACTAAAATAAAAGCAAGAAGAAAGATTAAAATCCTAGGCCAAAAGTTAATTCACACCTGAATTGATGATCCGACGATAATTGGATGGTGATGGGCGGCGGTTTCTTGAATTTTGATGAAGTTGAATAAGAATCCTCCTCCAAACCAAGGCTCTGATACCAAAATAACGCGCACCGCGAAAGGATTGATGTCAATTTGATGATGTTTTCGATGGGTGTTTTTGTTTGGTGTGTTTTCGAACTTGAGGAATTAAGAAGTATGGAAATTTCAAATTCAACAATCAAGAAAATAAGGATACGCGAGGTTTGATTTCTACGACACCTCTTGGAAACTTGTTCCAAACAATCCTGATGATCAAAATAAAACCAAGAGAAACGAACAATCGACACGCCACAATTAGGAAAACAATTGAAAAGTGAAAGATGACTCGAAAGGTAACAAGAACAAGAGAATAACGTTTCTCCCTAGGGAAGCCGACGGCACTCCAACAATTCTGATCTAAAAGTTGTCCTCCAAAACCCCTAAAACATAAGTATTTATACCTAAGTCAAATAATAAAAGACTTGAGCTTAAATAAAACATGGCAGCCCAAAATAAATATAACTTAAAACAAGTCTAAAATAGAATAATAAAAACACGCTTAGGCCTGGTCCAATGCGCTCCCTAGTCTGATCATAGGCGCGTCTCTCCTTTTGAGCTTAATTGATGATACGCAGCCCAATACAATGATCTTCAAGTCCCAAGTGAGTCCAATCCAAGGATTTGAGATAAATGAATCAATTTGGGATGTAATTCAGATAACTCTCCTCCAATTGGCTTGGTGTACTCCATCCTCTCCACAAATTGGCCCACATGCGCATAGAGAGCCTCCTTGAGTTTCTCGATCCTAGCTCTGGACATAGGCTCAACTGGAATCACAACTCACCACCGTCGTGTACGCCATCTTCATGATGATCCTTACTCCTGCTCACATCAATATCCTTCTTGTTCCACATATAAAATGCAACCTTATCTCCATAAAAAAATTATGTACTCATAATCAAGTTTCGGTGGAACTCTTTCCCGATTCTTTTCAAGTGAAGGATTTGCGGACAAAGGTGGTTCTTCTCTCGGGAACTTGTCACGGTGATCTATACAACATCCACCTTCCCACCAACCCCACCATCTGTATCGAAAATATTTCACGTCCTGATATTCTTCATCATGTTCTTGGTCACCCATCGAATAAGGTGTTACAAGTACTCAAGCCCAGCTTCACCAAAACTTCAACTTGTATATCTTGTGAGTGCGTCAAAAGCCACAAGCTTCTATTTTCGTGTCAGTGTCTTTCCAGCTCTAGGCCACTGGAGTTGGTTTACTCTAATGTTTGGAGACCTGCTCCAATTAACTCTTTAGATGGTTATAGGTTTTATATAGTTTTGTTGATCATTTTTCTAAATATATTGGGCTTTACCCTCGTAGAAATAATTCTGACGTCTTTATTGTCATTCAACAATTCAAAACTGTTGTTGACAAGTTCTTTTCCTTGGAAATTAAGTCACTCTTATCCTTATTACACATGACCAATAATTTTTTTCCTATCCATACATATATAGCAAAAAAATTTCTATATAAATATAAACATGTGATCACCACTTAAACTTTTTCCTATATATAAATACAAATGGTTGATGAATTATTTTCCAATATATTTAGCTAAAAATCTTTTTTTTTCTATATATCAACACGAATAATAACCAATTTTTTTCTATATATATATATGTACATATGGTCATTAAATTTTTTTCTATATATACACAAATGATCAGACAACTTTTGTCATATATATATATATATAGAGAGAGAGAGACACACACGCAAACGAATGACCACCAAACTTTTTTATTTTTATTTTATATGTATATATATATATATACATGGCTACGAAACTTCTTCAGTATATATACACTTATGGCCAGCAATTTATTTTCCTACACACACGTGAATATTAAACTCTTTTTTCATATATATACATTTGGTCACAATATTTTTTTGGTGTATATATATATATATGACCACTTAAACTTTTTTTTCTATGTTTATACACGTGCACACCCAAAAATTTTCTATATAGAAATTTTTTAATGACCATATGTATATATTTATATAAAAAAAATTGGTGACTATATATATAGAAAAAGTTATGAGGTCATGTATTTATAAGAAAAATTATGAGAACTTGTGTATATATATATATAATTAATTACCAAATGTGCATACCACCGAATGAATTGGTTTGGTTTGTCTGAAGTATAAAAATCATCTGAACATTAGTTTTTAGACTCTTGAAAAGTGACGAAGGGAAAAGGACAATGAAAAATGATTGAAAAGTGCCCTTTCTTGTATCTTCTGCGCTACTAGATACCCAAAGACCCAGTTAGATATTGTGTTCTGCCGAGAATTTGTCTAAGCAAAGTCATACATGCATATATTTCTGTGGTAGCGTATCCTTATAAAAGGTAATTTCCTCTTCTTTTGTAATTTACCTTCGCCTTCTTTTGTTGGGAAAGGTGACTGAAAAGTAAACAATAAACTGAAAAGTGAAGAGAACGAACAAAACTTGTAAGATTGAACATGTCATATAGATTTGATGATCCTACTCGAGTCGAGTATATCTAATTATCTACACAGAGGGGAGTAATTTCAGTTTAATGCGAAGCAGAAGTGAGTAATCACTTATTTCACTTTAATGCACCTTTCTCATTCCGACAGCTTTTTGTTAAACTAAAATAGTTTTTTAAATTCTTATACGGTGTCCTTAATTGTGTCAATACACCTACAGGTAGCTTCTTCATGCATTTACGTTCTGAATGCCACCAGTTTTTTTGTTCCTTCCAATTAAATGACCGGTTCTTTAACTTGCCAATAATTGTAAGCATGCATCCTTGCTGCTGCAAATGAAAGCAACACTGACAAAATGACAAGGAGAACGGCAATAGCGGATGTCTCTACTCTCTAGTTGCTAGCAGTTTCTAGATAGGCTCGGTAGGATGAAACAATAGTTTAATGATTTTTATGTTGGTTTGTATTTGGAAGGTGTCTGTTTGGTGGCAACCTTAGTTCTTCCGCCAAATGACCTAAAAAAAAGTAGCTTTCAATGTGTCATTTTCGTGAACTCCGTCTTTAATTTTAGAATGCTCCAGCAAGGGATTTCTTATTCATCAGTATATAGTTTAATAATAATAATAATATGTGAAATTTGCAATACGCTTTCGGGCCCACACGAGAAGAAAAATTAGACTACACACAAGCTCAAGTGAGGTTCTATTCTAAAATCAATTAACAATAGGTAGAGTAGCTCACTAAGCTTATATATTAGTCTTCTTTCCCCTTTCTTTTTTCAACATGGGACACTCACATGTGGGTATTATCAACACATCCAATTGTCACTTGAAATAAACATAGTAGTAACCGGACCGAGGCCGTTGGGATTAGACATCCAGACAAACAACCGGGAAATTAATAATCCATACTAAATCTACTCTAATACCATGTGAAATTTGCAATGGGCCTACGGGCCCACACGAGAAGGAAAGTTAGACCACACACAAACCCAAGTGAGGTTCCATTCTAAAATCAATTGGCAATAGGTGGAGTAGCTCACTAAGCTTATATGTTAGTCTTCTTTCCCTTCTTTTTTCAATATGGAACACTCACATGTGGGTATTATCAACATAATAATTCATAAACTAACAAGATATAAATTTTTTAATTTTGTATGAATTAGTCAGGATAATCACATTTTGTATTTCCTTAAACTTACTTAAATTCAACATACTGTATAAGAACTTAAGTTTAATTCAAATGTAATATATAATGAATTTGACAAATAACATCTGAATATACAAGCTAGCCAAGACGCCTTAAAGTGGGGCTGATGTCTTTAATTTTTTTTAATATTTAGATGAGTTATATAGAACAGAACAGATGATTAAAAATCATATTAAATATATATGATAAGGAACAAATTAAATCTATTAAGAATTGGTACGTTATGCGTTAGTTTAATTTGAAGATGTTTTTGTTTTGGTAATTTTATGCTAAAAGATAACAACAATGATTATCCTTTTTGTCTTCGAACATTAAACAGTTAAGATAAATGTTTTTAAGATGACTGAAATATAATATGCATATGTAAGTTTAGAGATGCAAAATCAATTTTATAGTATTTCATATATTCCCCTCAAACTTGCAACTGTCGTTATAAAATTATTTTGGAATAGGTAAGCAACTCTGTTTACGTATCATAAGAATTATTATCACTTAATACTTTTTCTTTTAGGACTTTGGTTACACCCAATCAATTTTTTCTATGTAAAAGGGATTTAGTTATAGGGTAAAAGACATAAAACTTTCCTATAGTTTAAGAAATTAAAAAAAAACTCTTTAATCTTTATTTTTTAAAAACTCGTTATAATTTTCAATTTTATTTAAAAACTTTTCTCCCAAATTTTGGTTAAAAATAATAATAACATCATACGTAGGACTTGTTAAATACTACTATCTAATTTAGCTTTTTAAATTTGAAATAAATTAATTAAATATGATTAAAATTAATAATTTATTATAATCATCTTAAACTATTAATTTGAGCCCAATTTTATTGATTTACGCTGGGTTTACTAGTCAAGTTGAGTTATAACATTTGATTAGTTAGTTATTATATCACATGTGTTTTATTATTATTTCTTAACTAAGTTTAATTGAAGAAGTTTTCCCAAAAATTAATTTCTAAAGTTTTAAAATTATAGAGAATGTCTATAACTTTACGCTTATTTATAAGTTTGAGGGACTCCGCATTTTCTATTTTCACAGGACTTCCTTTCTTTTTTTTTTGCTTAGATAATTTTTCAATACATTTTACTTTCTTCAACACATATAAAAGAGAGACAATTCAATATATGGGGAAAAAAAAAAGAAGACGTGTGAATTAATTAAAGAAAGTAAAAAGACTTTGATTTTTCGTTATTAGAAAAATATATATGTAGAATATTTATTAGTTTTAATAACATATTTGAACTTTATAAAAAAATTTGACAACGGAGAACTTCCTTGTTTTATAATATGGAGAAGTTAAGAATAATATAATATGAATTATAATATTAAGCTATGAATTTAATTATTTAACTTATTCCTAGATCTGTATTTCAAAATTCCGTCAATTTGATATTGTTGACCAACTAAGAGCTAGCATTAATGGGTCTTTATCATCAACATACACTACACATTTGTAACTTGTTTCTATCTAATTGAGAAAGTTGATTTCCTGTATAAGTAAACCACTGCACTCAATGGTGTAAGTAACGTAAGATGTTGGAGTGTGACTAAGCTCGCGGATATATATATCTCCTTCTTAGTTAAAGTCAATACTAAAGATTTGCGCTTGTTCCGCCTAATTTGGTGGCTGGTCTGGTCTGATCTGCTCACATGTAGAGATTTTTTTCAAAATAACTTTTAATATTCTCCGGGAGGACAGGAAACACATGTACACTTTTAATGTATATGCATGAATACAATATCTAGCTAAATGCTGATACAAAAACGATCGACCTGCGAATCTTTGGTGTACAGTAGTTACAGGTTTTTGTATTTATTTGATTAGACGCGTTGGTTCAAGTTCAACCCTATAAATAAAACTGTTCACTTATTATACATACCTACAACAATATCCAGTCACAACTAGTGGAAATTTCAACCCTACCGTTCTCGGGGCTGATGAAAAGATGCACGAGATTCAGATTCCACTCCATCCACGCCAGTTCACCACCAGTTGTCTCTAACATACCAGAATCATTCTCCGGGCTGATGAAAAGATTCACGAGATTCAGATTCCACTCCATCCACGCCAGTTCACCACCAGTTGTCTCTAACATACCAGAATCATCTTGGCTTTAGA
This sequence comes from Erythroxylum mucronatum, assembly GCA_027563825.1. Classification (NCBI taxonomy): domain Eukaryota; kingdom Viridiplantae; phylum Streptophyta; class Magnoliopsida; order Malpighiales; family Erythroxylaceae; genus Erythroxylum; species Erythroxylum mucronatum. The sequence continues at coordinate 33,884 of JAOSBP010000206.1, forward strand.
ATTTGTGAGCCGACCATCTCCTCCATCTGCGCTATTCGCAGGTCCTGGCTGTTCAATTGGTTGCGCTAGCTGGTCATACTACTAATTAAAGCCTTCGCTCCTTTGGATTATATAATACTTGGAAGCTCCAGTCCCAAGGGTTAGTTAAACGTGTAGTTTAGAGAGAGGGAGAGAGTATAGCAGCGAACACTTGGACCTTCCATCATCATCGTTGGTGTACATAATTACATATATATATAGAGTACTAGAAGTAGTCACTGAGAAATAGTTAAAGCGTCCGTATTGATATGGCAGCTCATCCTCAATATATACAGTACTAGTAAGTGAGGAATAGTTAAAGCGCCCATATAGATATGGCAGCTCCTCCTCCAAATCCGGTCCCAATAGCATACCAAGGAGGGACAGCAGTTCCAGATTGGTTAAACAAAGGAGATAACTCATGGCAGATGATAGCAGCCACTTTGGTTGGGCTGCAAAGCGTGCCTGGACTTGTTATACTGTACGGAAGCATCGTGAAGAAGAAATGGGCTGTAAATTCGGCTTTTATGGCGTTGTATGCTTTTGCAGCGGTGGTTATTTGCTGGGTTGTGTGGGCATACAAGATGTCCTTCGGCGACAAGCTTCTCCCCTTTTGGGGAAAGGCCGGACCTGCTTTGGGTCAGAAGTTCCTGATCAAACAAGCTCAACTCCCCGAGACGACTCAGTTTCACCATGACGGCACCCTTGAGACGCCCATGATCACTCCTTTCTATCCTATGGCCTCTATGGTCTGGTTCCAGTGTGTATTTGCTTGCATTACCCTTATTATTCTTGCCGGTTCTGTGCTTGGAAGGATGAACATCAAGGCTTGGATGGCTTTTGTACCTCTTTGGCTCACTTTCTCCTACACGGTTGGTGCTTTCAGCTTGTGGGGTGGTGGTTTCTTATTTCACTGGGGTGTTATGGACTATTCTGGTGGTTATGTCATTCATCTTTCTTCTGGAATTGCAGGCCTGACCGCTGCCTTCTGGGTGAGTTTTTACTTCTTCTCCATTTACTCTAATTATATGATATCAGCAATACCTTAGTTGCTTTGACATTTGATCTGCCTAATCACAAACTAACTTATCAGAACCCTTTCCAAACATATACATACATATCATCATCTTCGGCTTTCATATGTAGCATGTCCTCTATTATTGGACTTAACCTTGTACAATATTGTCGTAGACGGCAAGTAAGTGATAGATACATATATACAACGGTTACTAATGCAGGTGGGCCCAAGATTAACAAGAGACAGGGAGAGATTTCCGCCCAACAATGTACTATTGATGCTAGCTGGGGCAGGATTATTATGGATGGGATGGGCCGGATTTAACGGTGGCGATCCATACTCAGCAAACGTTGACTCTTCCATAGCAGTCCTCAACACGAACATGTGTGCAGCCACGAGCCTACTGGTTTGGACATGGCTTGATGTCATATTCTTCAAAAAACCTTCTGTTATTGGGGCTGTTCAGGGCATGATCACTGGCCTTGTTTGCATTACTCCGGGCGCTGGTAACAATCTCTTTCAGTTTTCACTATATATATCGCCATATTTCACCATTCTCCCTTTTTCTTATATTATATTCTTGTGCGTACGTACGGTGTCTTTAATTAATACTGTGGTAAAGTAAAGATGAAAATATATTTTTATTTAATTGTGATATATGCATAGATTGTTTATGGACGTGGATGAAATAGCCTCTCTGATGACGATGATATGTGATATTCTGACTCCATATATGTATATACAGGGCTTGTTCAAGGGTGGGCAGCCATAGTGATGGGAATTCTGTCAGGGAGTGTACCATGGTTCACGATGATGGTTGTACACAAAAAGTGGAGTCTTCTTCATAATATAGATGATACCCTTGCCGTCTTTCATACCCATGCAGTAGCTGGTCTTCTAGGCGGAGTATTAACCGGGCTTTTTGCAGAGCCACAGTTATGTGCTCTCTTTCTACCTGTTAGCAACTCTAGAGGGGGCATCTATGGTGGTTCCGGCGGAGTCCAAATCCTCAAACAACTCGTTGGTGGAGCGTTCATCATCGGATGGAACCTTGTTGTCACCTCTCTCATATGTGTGGCCATAAATTGTGTTATCCCGTTGCGCATGTCGGAGGAGCAACTGTTGATCGGGGACGACGCGGTTCATGGTGAGGAGGCGTACGCATTGTGGGGTGATGGAGAAAAATATGACGCAACTAGACATGGACTAGAATCCGATGATACCTTACATAATAAGACTTCAACCGGTGCCACTCAAGTGGTTTAATTAGTTATGCACGCCACTGGTACAGGTACTAGGATCATCATTAATTACTATCAAGCTAAAAAAAAATATTGATATTTCCACTTTGATTGAAGGAAGCAGATTATATGCGTATGATTTGGAACCCAACCTTTTTATATTAATTCAGTTTACGTTCTACCCATAACACAGAGATAATTGTGGCATAAAGAACTACTAATATCTGTACGTAGCTTTTTTATTTTTTTTGGTTGATCTAAAAGACTAAAGATTGGTAAGATCCTTTCTTTTTTTTTTGAAACGTGGAAAGTTGATGTCAAAATCAAAACAAGGAAGGAAAATAAGGTTGAATAAAGTATTTAAATTAGTAATACCCACCCCCTAAAACGACATCTTTGAAATTGAAATAGTCAATAAGGTTGAATAAAGTATTTAAATTAGTAATACCCACCCGCCCCCTAAAACGACATCTTTGAAATTGAAATAGTCGATACAAGGTCAACTTCAATAATGTGAATTATTTACGATCCAGTGAGAAATAGATTACATATATTGTTTTTAAATAGGTCAGCAAAAATGGCAGCTTCCAAGGTTTCTCTTTTAACTGTTGGTTTTATTACATATCTGTCATCATTGTTTATTTATTTACTATAAGACTTTCAATTAAATAATTAGTTTTATTGATTCAATTTATTTTGACCATATTTACTTGTTTTATATATGATACTGAATTAAAAGATGATTCTTAATTATTTGAATGGTTCTTTTCAAATAATGGCAATTTTATATCAATTGAAAGTTGCGTTAAGGAAAGAAATTTCAGACTTTTCCTTTGACTCTTAGTTTCATTCACATTGAATGTCTTGTTTTTTATCTTTGTTAAGTTGAATATATTCTTTTATCTTTAATTATTCAAGTCGTCAGCTTTACAAAAAAAAAAATTTTTGAGAATAGCTTTACAAAAATTGCATGTTTAATAAGTACAAGATTTAGAATAATTAATGTTTTATATATTTATTAGGGGAACAAAATTTTAATTTCATAAAACTAAAAATTATTTTATGATATAACAAGCTTTGTAAGAGTGCTACCTTTATATGCAAGCTAGTACTTTCTTAATTTGAAATCATAACAAGCTCCCTGTCTAGAAGAATGAAATAGAGGATAGCGGCTATGGTGAACTCCCAAAAGTTCAAAGCTCAATGTCAAAAAAGAACAAAAGAATGGCAATCCAAACTTCAAGCAAAGCAAGCAACTTTTTCAAATGATGCATCCAACTTTAACAAAAGCGACAGTACTGCTGAAAATAAGAAATAAAACATAAGTCTCTGTTTCTGCCAACTGCAAATTTCACTTCTCATAAGTTCACTGAAATAAAGCAAACTACGATGAATGAACAAACGCCCTAACACCTTACGAATATTAAGAACAGCAAAGTTGCATAATCTCCCAGTTTAGTACTCCGATTTCAAAGGCCCACCAGCTTCAGTTTTCAAATGTCAACCTCATCACTGCTGCACTTGACAACTTCCGCAACAACCTTGGGCCGATTTTGCAGCAAACGTTCTTGCTCAGTCGGATTCTTGAGCAGCTCTCTTTGTTCCAAATACTCGTACAATGTTAGCCAAAATAACGGTTAAGGTTCACCAGCATTCATTGAAGATTAATGGATTATTAGCAGAGAAGATAGACAACTAAAATATATGCAGATAAAATGAAGATGTCATAAGTTTTTCAAATCTCATGCTTTTGCTACACAGCTCTGACCAACGCAATTTTATCTAGAAAAGTATCGTGGCACTAGCTAATACCTAGTGGCATAGAATAAAGAAAATAACTAGCATAGTAACTCTAAACATCTTTATCTAATTTGGATGTGTTCACCTGCTTCCATACCCTCACCAACTGACGAAAATATATTTCTTTCTTGGTAATCATGCAATGCAATATATTCCGAGGAAGGTTGTTTGCAATTACGTACAACTTAATAAAGCTGAGTAATTATGCTAAATGCATGTCAGGTCGCTAACGTTGGACCTCAAGAAGAAACTGCAAGAAGGCTCTGCGCATGATGAACACCTGGCATTGATAGGTAACCATCTGTAGCAATGATTTAAAAACTAAGAGAACCTTCTTTTTTCTTCTTTCTTTTTCTTCTGTAATATTTAACACCCGTAGCAATGCTCTAAAAGCTATGAACTTATTTTTAAAATTCCCTTTTTTCACTTGCTTCACTCTAATCGTCTAATAAAATCTGAACTGTGGATTTTCTTAGGAGAAACATTTTGAGAGATTGCTTTACATCAAGTCTTGCTAGGTTCTTGTTGCTATAGAAATGCCCAAGGATAAAGATATATTCAGTTGCTACAAATAATTACACCATTTGATGCTGCAAAATAAACACACAAAAGAAAAATGGCGAGAAAAGAGGAAGACAGAGAAGGTCTTCCAAACCAATTCGCACAACTATGCTCTTAACAAATTAGAAGAAATCAGGGTAAATCTAGGTGGAGACGTGCATAGCACAAGAGACTAAAAACCTGGAAACAACAATTGCTTGTGTGACTGATAACACGACTAAAAAACCATGCTGGATGAAATGGCACACAAAAAATTAGGCCATAGACTACATCAGATGACAAAATAATTAATGAGAGAAACAAGGAAATAAGATTATTAACATAACTATATTGCTTCTGGTTGAGCAAGAGAACAGTGTTAGGAGCATGCATTGGTGACTGCACCAAAAGTTGTAAATAAAATGGGAGCTAAGGATGTCAAAACTAAAGTAGGTTTAACTGGGATTTATATAGGGCACACAGTAACTGCAACCCTACTTACAAATGTTACAGCCTAATGCCAGTGAAATGCAAAACTAACTCAATAGTATATCACAGTGACTATAGCCTAATAAGAATTACAATATGAAGGTAAATGTGGTAAAAGTGACCCTTAAATCAAGAGATAGGCAGAAAAGCATTGTCGTTGGATTTTATGAATAGGAGAAAATAAGGTCTTGCCAAGTAATCTTGTTTTCCTGTCTATCTTTTCGTTCTTTTCATTTTGCTACGCAAACAATGAAAACAGAATGCAACAGATTCCTAGAAAAATGAAATTAGCTTACAGCATAAAAGGATATTCTCTTCTCCATCCCTTCTCATTGGCAAAATCAATGCAGCTTTGTATGCGGACTAGCTCTCTCTTAATCCACTGTAGCACGTAATCCAAGTGATGAGGGGAAAAAATATAAGGAAAATGAAAAAGAGAATCAAAACCATTAAGACATCCAAAAATGTAACATACCACACCCATAGGGCATATTCCCAAAAGCATTAGAGAATATTTGGGATATACTCTATGGACATGATATGTTAGCAACAAACCATATCACACAGGCCCGTTCAAATCAACATACCACATAACCAATAATATCAAGTTACATTTCAATAACACACATCAACTTAGGCAGAACTCAAGAAAATCATATCACATTTTTTAAAAAAAATCGAATTGTATTTCAAAATCACAATTCAATTAAATCGAATATGTATATGAAAATGCAAATATGCTTTCATTCTTATTTCCTTGTGTTGTGGTCAAATATGCCAATTCACGCCCCGGGTTTCAAACAAATTTTTGCTGGCCAGCCTAACGAGCATTATAGCCTTGATCACATTACGAGCATTAAGCCCTAAGTTCTTATTACGAGCCTTAGGCCCTGATTACGAGCTTTCATATCATTTTCTTCTATTAGTAACTGATTGTCCAAAATTCAAAATCAATTCAATTCAAATAAGCATTCACAATTATTCACGTAGTCAGTAATTGACAATAAAATCAAAAACACTTCCATATACAGTCCTGAATATCAAACTCCTCACACCAACAATGTCCGGAATTGTAACAATCATATAAGCAACAATTCAATAACTGACATTTAACCAAAAATAAATCAACCATAATGAGAAACATTTAGGCTAACTCATAGAACACTCCAACGAGCTATTACCTCAACGTCCTGACAATATATGGATATTGACAATCACTCTGAGAGCCTATTAGACATGCATATGAACATCGGTTACTGATAACAAATAGAGAGAATATGTATGCAATCTTTAAGCGCAATGTTATATCATTTTCTTTCTAATGTTTCTTTATGAACAAGCTGTCTTCTTTTAATCATAACTCTATAAAAATCCAAATATCATGATTCTTGTGCCCTCTAAAACTAGACTTCGTTAGTCTTAATATATCCATAAATTACACAAACAGAATCTCCCCTTGGAATAGAACCCCCCCATCTAAATTTTGCCGTGTTTCTGGTAACAAACAAGCTAGCAACCAATGCTCAAACAACAATAAATCATTATCAAGACATCTTCTAACCAAACCATTTCACAGAAGCATCAATAAGACATCAATAATCATTTTTCACGTTTTATACTTCGACTAACTTGGGCTCTAAAGCCCTAAAAAATTAGTCAAAGTATAAAACATGAAAAATGATTATTGATGTCTTATTGATGCTTTTGTGAAATGGTTTGGCAAGACGATGTCTTGATAATGATTTATTGTTGTTTGAGCATTGGTTGCCAGCCTGTTTCTTACCAAATACAGGACAAAATTTGGATGGGGGTTGTATTCCAAGGGAAGATTCTGTTTGTGTAATTTTTGAATATATGAAGACTAATAAAGTCTAGTTTCAGGGAGCACAAGAATCATGATATTTGGATTTTTAAAGAGAGAGTTATGATTAAAAGAAGGCAGCTTGTTCATAAAGGAACACTACGAAGAAAAGGATATAAACATTGCACTTAAGGATTGCATACATATTCTCTTTATTCGTTATCCGTAACCGATATTCATATGCATGTCTAATAGGCTCTCAGAGTGATTGTCAAATACCCAGATATTGTCGGGACGTTGAGGCAATAGCTCATTGGAGTATTCTGTGAGGTAGCCTAGATGTTTCTCATTATGTTTGATTTATTTTTGGTTAAATGTCAGTTATTGAATTGTTGCTTATATGATTGTTGCAATTCCGAACATTGTTGGTCTAAAGAGTTTGAAATTCGGGACTGTATATGGAAGTGTGTTGACCAGAGATTATTAGCATTAATATTGTTATAATTACACCTATAATCTCTCCTACAATTGAGAGATTTCATAGAGTTAATAGCTAGATTACTTCTTAAATAGTCCTAGGAATTTTGTATATAAACCCTTGTTCCTATCATCATCAAAAAAATGTAATACAAATTATCTTCAACATTCAACATGGTATTAGAGCCCTATCTAATTTAGGAGTTGTTTTTTCCAGTTGCTCGCTCCAAATAGGAAAGAACACTGGCTGAGTGTGTACTCACCCAAAAAGCAACGTGTTTTTCTTCTCACCACCCACCTAGTTTGCTTCAGCTGTGACCGGCGACTTCTACTGTGAAAGACTCAACATCAACTGCACCGTCACACGCCGCCACAGTCTCTCTACCGTCGCCGCGCATAAGCACCGCCCGCCACCCTCCAGCCAATGTTCCGCCTCGGTTCTTTCTCCACCAAGGTCGCCGGCCTCTTGCCTCTCCTCTGGTGGTGTCAAACGTGGCTCTTACCTTCTGTCAATACCCTTGCTTCCTTGCCTCTCCTTGGTCCATTTTTGTTTTCGGTCCGTCCGGTGTTTTTTTTCTGCCCATACACCAGAAACACATTTTTGAACACTTCTATTTACTCTATTGGCTTTTTTTTTTGTTGGTTGTCTTGAGTAATACTAAAGAAGATGGAGGGAAAGAAGGTAAGTATGTCGAGTTCCGATAATCCTTCACTTCAAATCAATCCCGTAAAACTTGATGGAACTAATTACCTTGCTTGTTCAAGATCCTGTTTGTTGTTCATCAAAGCTAGAGGATTACAGGGTTACATTAATGATGACAATAAGAGACTCGAAGTAAATAATTCTGATTATAATCAATGGGAGTCTGAGAATTCTCCCGTCATGTCTTGGCTCATCAATTCAATGAAGCCAGAGATTGTTCGGACATACATACTACATGACACAGTAGCAAAGATATGGAAAGCTGCTTCTCTGACCTATTCTCAAATAGGTAATAAAGCTCAAATTTTTTATCTTCGTAATAAA
>JAOSBP010000206.1:42394-115166 GCA_027563825.1 Erythroxylum mucronatum
AATAAAAATATATCTAACCAAATCTTTTATATAGATTATAATATAAGTAAAACTAATATAAAAAATAAATATTAAAACATAAAAAGTCAAATAATACTATATAAATCTCAAAATAAACGTGAAGATGTGTTTGTGAGTATTATGGAAATTATGCGTAAAACATAAAGGTAAATGAGATTAAAAAATAGGCTCATTAATTGATCTGAAAAATCTACCTAAAAAAATGCTTTTTTGAAAAGCTCTAAATTTGAGCTTCTTATAAAGCTGTATTTTAGCTTCCAAAAAAACTATTTTAATGAAAAAAGTTGGATTTTACAGCCAAACATTCAATTTTTTTTAAAACAGCTTTTGCGGTGAAAAAAAGTGCTTATTCACCTCCAAAAATTGAACCAAATAGACACTTAAATTCTTAATGAAAACGCCACACGTTTGGTGACAATTTATGGGTAGAATGGTCCAACACTCCTCACCATATAATAAATTAATAATTTGCTAATCACATGATTTCAGATATTCATAACAAGAATTATTTAATTGCATTCAACCTATCATTTGACTTGAAATGCCAAATGAAACCAATGGAATGGAAGGGAAACTCTCTCCATCTTGCTTTTTCGTTGATATGTTATTGTGGTCAATGGACAAATTGATACTTCCTTCTATTTAAAATAAAAGTCGTTTTGTAGGGATGTTAATTATTCAAAATAAGTGTCGTTTACGATTTTTCATGCATGTTTATAATTTTATTTTTAAAATTGCCCTTTAATTTCTCTAACATCCTAATTACACATATTATATTTTCAAGGTAGTTCAACATGCAATTAATAAGGATATATCAAATATTTCATTAACTTTCTTAATAACTGTGTATCTCTCTAAAACGACTTTTATTTTAAATAGGAGAGATTAGGGACAAGAAGAGAATGCCTTAAGAGACCGGTGATTGGAAAATAAAATATGGAAATATATAATAATTGTTTTATATAACATTATTGGTTTAGACTTTGGTTAGAGATGCGCACTCACGACAAATCATACACTTATTATATCATAGGACAGTGGCACTCAATCGGCGTTGAAAAGAGAGCAATTTAGAGAATAAGGCAATGGCCTGCCCTTAGGAATCATCATCTAGTGGATTTGGTTAAAGTCAAACATTAAGGAATAGGTGGGTTTAGCAAATGTCCGCTGGACTTATGTGCCCATATCGGTAGAAGACAGATTATATTCTTATTTAATTAGTTGCATGTTTTTATAGTTATGTACATTGGTTTTAATTTTCGAATATTATATAATTAAATATATATTATGATGTCTATGTTCTATATTATAACTCAACGATAATTATTTTTTCTTCAAATCATTTTTAAATTTATTTTTGTATTTTTTAGATTGAGAAAAAAAAAGTAAAGTTTAGGGAAATAATATTTAATTATTAAACAAATATTTACGCAATATATCCAAACAACTAGATGGACGGTCAATAAAATACACATAGACCACATGACATGTTGACAAAAGATATATAAATCACATAAAAATAAGTATTTAGCCTAGTGTAAAATCTTCTGTAGATTATATATTAATGTAGTCTTTTAGTACGGAGTACCGGTTGACGTGATTTGCAGATTATTGTGTCAATTCAGAAATTTATCCGATGCTCATATAAAGGATAACAATTACAGGTTCCTCCGTTTCCGAATAAAAAGTAGTCTTTTGGAAGACATACCAAAGTACCCGTCAATATAGCTTGACTGCTACAGCACCAAACAGTTCACCAATCATTTGCAAGAAAAATATAATTAGTAATTATTTTTTTGTCTTAGACTAGGGTATCTACCGGCGGGTTCAGTGACTAATCCCCTTACTAGTTTGTAGACATCTCACAGGGTGAGACAGCTGCCCAAGAATTTAAGGCTGTTCCATACTCAAAGTCAAGGATCAAACCCCTGACTTTTAGTTAAGGATTGATGAGTCTCTGCTACTCAGCTACACCCCTTGAATTTAATAAGTAATTAATTTAATCATATATGTTTTAAAACAAAACCAAACCCATCAAGACCACCAAATCCGTTACTGTATAATTATTTTTATATAGTGAAATTTAAAGTAATTATCCTTCTAAATTATTTAATATTAAATATTAATTTTTACAAGTTTAAAATATTTTATTTTTAAAATTGAGGTGATTATTTATTTATTTATTTATTTCCTACCCTCCCAAACCATTTGAAAACCCCGAGAAGGAGACTCTCTCCTTGTCCGTGATGAATCATGAACTCAACTTTGATCGTTCATCGTTACACCAAATCCCAAGTTCTCACGAATTTAATTATTACCGTAATAAGCACTTACTAAATCAAAAACCCATATTTCTCTATTACAATCTCCTCCTTTTTCACTGTTTTTCCGTCTTAATCTTCATAGCTTCTCTATGTATAAGCGTAAAACATCCCTCTGGGTCTTCTTCTTCTCCTCTCATTTTGGGTTTCTTTAATTCTTCTATTCATAAAGTGTCATAAAGGATTTGGAACACTTGTCCATGTCGGAGTGATTGAGTCATGCCGGGTGGTATCAATCTGGCCATATGTTTGTTTTTTTTGAATTTGGAGACTCTGTCAGACTCCACAAAAAAATAAATGGGTTCTATGTCTTTGTTTGTATCTGATGTGTTCCATTTGTTGCTCCTTTGAGACCGTACCATAGATCTGTTTGCGACTGTGCTCGATCCACTGCTTTATTCACGCTTAGACACTCTCTATCGAGGTCAGATGATGACATTTCACACTCTAAAGCCATTGCCTTTCGTCCTTCGTATTATGTTTTCATTAATAGTTATGTCCAATTTATAATTGATGTTCAAAGTCAGTTCCTTTTCACTAATTTATTAGCCGGGGTTTCGGGGTTTTAGTTGTAAGCGGGTTAGTTCGGTTTATAACATCAGGCTTTTGGGTTTTAATGCTTGGAAGTAATATAGTTTGATGATGTATTATCAGCTGAGAAGTTATGAGGTGGTTGAGGGGCTTAATGGGTTCCTGAGACTTCGTTTGAATTTTTCCATTTTGTATCAGTCTATGGTGCAAAGTGAGATAAGTTCTCCGTATCAGATATCTCCTAAAAAGTCTTTCTTTTGAGGTCCATATTTCCTAATGGGTAACAACACCTCTCGTGTTGTTGGTTGTTTTATGCCCTCCAATGGCAAACACGGTGTTGATTTGGAGTTTTTAGAGCCATTGGATGAGGGTTTGGGCCATTCATTTTGTTACATAAGGCCATCGATTTTTGATTCTCCTGCTATTACTCCGTCAAACTCTGAGAGGTTTACGGTTGATTCCAGCATCCTGGATTCAGAGACATTCAGTGGTTCATTTATACAGGATACAATAGATGATCCATCAGGTCTATATAAATCAGGTAAATACGTCCCTGAAACTACTTTTAAAACCATATCAGGGGCATCGGTCAGTGCTAATGTTAAAACTGCTAGGACTTGTAGCGAGAGTGCCTTATTTGCCAGTGATATGCAAGAGCCTGCTGCATCATTTGAGAGCACTGCTTCATTTGCTGCAATCCCTTTGCAGCCGTTACCTCGTGGCTCTGGTCCTTTAAATGGCTTCATGTCTGGGCCACTCGAGAGAGGTTACGCTTCAGGTCCTTTAGACAAGGGCAGTGGTTTTATGTCTGGACCAATGGAAAAAGGGGTAATGTCAGGTCCCCTTGATTATGCTGATATATCCAATTTCTCTGCTCCACTTGCACGAGGTCGTAGGAGGCCCCGCTTCCATTTTCTAGTGAGGAGTGTTAGTGGACCAGTGAAGAGCACTCTCTCCCAAACATTCTCAAGACATTCAATGGGGTTGGGGTGGATGCATAAGATTTTGTTGCGTCCAGTTACTAAATTGGCATGGCAAGTTAAAGAGCCAAAGTTCCATCAAGAATTCATGAGAAATTGTTATGAAGGACGATCATCAGAAGGAGAGTATATGAACAGTCGCAACTTGCAGTGGGCTCATGGGAAGGCTGGAGAAGATAGGATTCAGGTTGTAATTTCTGAAGAGCATGGATGGTTATTTGCTGGAATATATGATGGCTTTAGTGGGCCTGATGCAACTGACTTTCTGATGAGCAATCTCTACAGAGCCATAGACAAGGAACTTGAAGGACTTTTATGGGATTATGAAGATAATGCTTCAAGTGGTTCTGCAAATGTCGAAGTTCAGAAGAGTGAGATTTATGCAGATGATTCAGGGTGCAGCAGGGGAAATCAGCCAAGTTTGAGTGCTGATGATTCTTGTAAGGTTGGAGAGTCAAATAATCCTGGTCTTCTCAGGGAGCAATTCCATAATTGTGAGATAATGGAGGAAGCTGACAATAATGGGAGCAGACAACAGCAATCATTTAATTGTAAAAAGGCTACCGTTTCTGGTTCTGCTCCTTTTTCTGTTCCAACTTCCAACTTGACTGGCCAAGTTAGGAAAAGTATGCGGCTATATGAGTTGCTACAAATGGAATCTTGCGGTGGACTAGGTACTACATCAATCTCAGTGGTTGAAAAGCAAAGCAGGAATTTGCAGTATCAACAAAGTTTAGACGTTTTTGGTTCTAGACAAAATTTCCTAGAAGGACAAGTAAGGGTTTCCTCATTGAATGATCATAAAGGAGATGGGTCCGGTTGTCGGGGTGAAGATCCTACTACATCTGGAGAAGATAGTGCCGGTGGGGTTGAATCAAACAATCAAAGCAGTTTAGCTGAAGTTTCTGTTTTACGAAGACAGAGTTTAGGAAAGTCTAATATTGGTTCTAAGCTTAGGCAAATGTGTCGGAAGCAGAAGTCTTTACGAAAGAAGCTCTTTCCTTGGAGTTATGATTGGCATAGAAAGGCAAGTCCCACTGACGAAAGAGTAGTAGAATCCTCAGGACCTATCAGAAGACGAAAGTCAGTATGTGTTGACCATGATGCTGTTTTAAGAGCTATGACCCGTGCGCTTGAGCATACTGAAGAGGCTTACATGGAAATGGTGGAAAAGGACCTTAAACACCCAGAGCTTGCTCTGATGGGATCGTGTTTGCTGGTAGTGTTGATGAAGGATCAAGATGTATATATCATGAATGTTGGGGATAGCCGTGCAATCTTAGCACAGGAAAGACCTAATGATCGTCAATCTAATCCAAGTTATTTGAAGGATGACATTAGGCCTCGGAACAGATTAAGAGAGTCATTAGTAGGCATGGAGCTGGACAGAATCTCAGAGGAGTCTCCAATCCATAGCTTGAGCAGTCAGGTTAATGTGCTCAACAAGAACAGGGAGATCTCGATTTGTGGATTGAAGATGAGGGCAGTTCAGCTTTCCACTGATCATAGCACAAGCATTGAAGAGGTACCTTCTTGAATATTGCAGTTAGTTATTTTCATTTATAATTCATCTCTAGGACATGTTTATTTTATTGTCATCTATCTAGGACATGTTTATTTTATTGTCATCTATCATAGAGTTGTTTACATCTTAAACATGTACTAAGTTATGTGGAGTCCACTTTACTTGGATGTTCCTGATACAGAATTAAGAGAGGAGTTGCTGAATATTGAAATTGCATCTGCTTGTGATTAATGAATCGTAAGTTTTTGCAGGAAGTATTGAGAATAAAGGCTGAACATCCTGATGACAGCCAAGCTATTTTAAATGATCGAGTGAAGGGCCAGTTGAAAGTTACCAGGGCATTTGGTGCTGGGTTTCTGAAGAAGGTAATTTGTCTGTGTGATTTCCTTAGCTGTCTCCTCTAATTTCTGTGATTAACCTGCCTTGAATATTTATTGATTTGATAACTGAAGATTTCTGTATTACCTGATCTATTGTCTACTGTTGCTTCTTATTTTGACGCTGCAAAAAAAATGTTAAGTGCAAATTAAAAGATGCTATTTTAAGAATAGGCCAGGATATGAAATACTGAAATTGCCTAATATCTTTGCATGAATTGTGTTATGGACTTACATTTAGGTATTCTCTGATTGATGCTTAAATTGCTTATAAAAAGCCGACTATTATTTCTGCATTTTGTTTGTAGAACTGTCTCTTAACCTCATTTGCTCCACATTTTAGATGGTTATTGTGTTTCCCTAGAACAAAGTTTCCCTTTCAAGCAATTACAGCGATTTATGGTGTGATAAAATTAGGAATACGGAAGAAATGATTAAAGAGTCAGGGGTGAATAGGCTTTATGATTAGTCTTTAAATTTTTTTATGTGTTGCTGTATATATGTACCATCATTCCCTGATAGCTGTTGGTGTTTTATAAACTTTCTCATGGTTTCATTGCTTGATTTCTGCTAGTGTATTTAAAATTTTGTGATTCAGAATTTAGTAATCGGTAGTATAAGTTTCATTTTTCTTTGATGTGTATAGTGTCTTTCCCCTGATTTCCCTTCTTTGGTGCAGCCAAGTTGTAATGATGCTCTGCTACACTCCTTCCGGATACCTTATGTGGGAAGTAAACCTTATATTAGTTGCATTCCTTCTATTCTTCACCACCGGCTTTCATCAAGTGATCGATTCTTGGTTCTATCTTCTGACGGACTTTACCAGTACTTCAGCAATGAAGAAGTGGTTTCCCATGTTACATGGTTCATGGAGAATGTCCCTGAAGGTGATCCTGCACAGTATCTTATTGCAGAACTTTTATTCCGTGCTGCTAAGAAAAATGGTAAGCAGTAAAAAGTTATCATTTATTCAATTTTGAGGATTAAATACTGTTGGCAAAAGGTTGAACAACGCAAAAAAAAAGTGACTTTGATGGGATCCAAGTAGCAACAAATGCTTTCTTTATAAAGGTCTCAGAGTCTCTGGCTGCACGAATTATTGATTCTCGCTTAATTTATTGAGTTGCTGCATGCTGTGCCAGCCTTTTTCCTGCTTGTGGTAATTAATAATACTTATAGGATTAGTCACAAGTATTGCATAATGTCTAGGTTCTAATACTATGGTAGTCAGGAATCAATCCTTTTGCTTTCACCTATCTGCTATAATTCTCTGAATCTCATGGCTTCAGATTGGTTGTTGCAGGAATGGGTTTTCATGATCTGCTTGATATTCCACATGGAGATCGACGTAAATATCACGATGATGTTTCTGTTTTGGTGGTTTCCCTTGAGGGAAGGATTTGGAGATCATCTGGGTAGTTTTCCGTTTCACTTGTATATTGCCTCATTGATGTTAAATGTTTTTAAGCAAGGGTAAGCATTTTGAAGTTTAGAAATTAGATCTGACATTCTTTTGGATATAATCATTTTGCCTGTCTCCAAGGTTAGTTGACACAAAATCTAGGACGATCAATCCGTTCAAGTTTCCACATTCATTCTGTTAATATAAAACTTTTTGTGTTTAAGCTGTCACCTACACCCGACACCTGACACCCGACTCTTGTGTTTTCTTAGCCTTCCACTGTAAGCAGTGTGTTGGAGTACCGCCAGAATTTTGCAGCAAAAACCTTGAAAATCTGTTCCTTCACCTGAAACAGGATTGTTTGATTCAAAAAGAGGAAGATGTGATTTCACTTCACTGCTTAACACAGCGTTGAAGGTGAAATGGCCACAGATTCCAACCCTTTGTACTATTTCATTTCATGTGAAGGCTAATGGATCTCAGACAAAGCTAGCTGATAAGAAAATGCATGGAAATATAGTGATATTATTATTGATAATAGCTATAGCCTCGTAGGAAATTCTTCAAGGACTATGCCCAGCCAACAATGGCCCCTCAAGCTTCACAGCCGAGAAAGTTCAATAGCCAAAAAGATACCCTATTCTACTACCCCTCCCATATATAATATCTCATCTCTCTCTCTCCTCTAACTAACTTCTCTAAAGCGTTTGGTGACTCACTCCTCCCTACCTTAGTGAATCTCCTAGAATATGTCAATATGAGTTTAGGATCCATATTGTTATCAGTATTGCTATCACTAGCACTCCATTTTTGCTGTGCATATTTTGTCTTCTTCCACATAAGATAGCAGGATGCATTTTATATAGTCGGAACTGATTGGATTAATAGTTATGTTTTACGTGAATCCAGATCTTCTGTTCAGTTTTACTCTGTTTTATTCTGTCTTGTGAAATTTCAGCCATTTATTTTGCGGATCCATGCGGATCCTATGCGAGACCTACATAAATAAATGACTGAAATTTATTAGATACAATAAAACACCATAATATTAGATAGAAGATCTGAACTCGTTTTAAAGTAAAGCATGCTTATCGCCATTCGTGTATGTAGCGGTGTCAGAAGTACTTTTGGCATTGATTAAGACCTTTATGCACTGTTGGTCATTCACTTTCAGTGGATCAGCCCCTGTCCAAAGTAGACCTCGCCCTTTATTTCATGTAACGTCTCATGTCTAAAAATTTAAAGTTACCAAGTTATACGTTCATTATTATACATAAACTTTGATTAACTATTAGGAACAACAATCTAAGAAGTGATAACTTCTTTAATTTTTCAGTTTTAGTATTTTTTTAAAATTCTTAATTAAATATATTTTTTAAAAATTAAAGAATTCAATTCGAAATATTATCTGTATTAAGCATTAAAAATTAATATTTAGAGAGATTTTGTGATTTTTTTACCAATTGTAATAAATTATTCAATATTAAGAAATTATGTAACATTTGTTTATGTATTTAGTTAATTATATTAATACCAATAAAATGACAATAGTTTAAAATGAGTTAATATAATTTTTTAATGGAGATTTGATGAAAGTTTAAAAAAGATTGGATATTTAAAATTCATTAATCCTAATTATTACATAAACAACAATGGTTTTGTTTGCCTGGTGAAAGGTCCTTCGAATTGGGCTTCGATACGAGTGAGGGAAAAGCTGATTCTAGACTTGCTGCAGAGATTTCACAATGTGAACCTTACTAACACAATGTGAACCTTACTAAATTTATAAAGGAGGGAATTTTGCAATTGACTCCCTTCTCATCTTACTTTTGATTTTTCTCTTAACTTTTATGTTTTAGGGCAAGTCTCCCCTTATGTTGATAGATGGCTTGATTATGACTTAATTGGGGTCTCCTATGTTAGGTAGTTTTCTAGCTGTGTAAATTATGCTCCCTTTGTTACCATCGTATCTTGTGTGCCATGCACAAATTTGTAGGCAGAGTGGACGGAGATCAGATTCTCTGTCCAATATTATGGTATTTTATTGTGTCCAATAAATCTCAGCCATTTATTTATGTGGATCTTGCATGGGTCTTACGTGGATCCCACAAAAATAAATGGCTAAAATTCTATAAGACATAATAATATTGGACAAAGGATCTAGATTCGAGTAGACACATCTACATGTTTCGTGCTCTTGCTTATTGCATGAAATCTGGGATTTTGACTGTAGTAATCAAAGTAGGTGTTGCTTTGACATTGGCTATTCTGAGCATCCACAACACAAAAAACTAAAATCTCCCATTGAAGTTCACTTTTTATAAAGCAATGCACTTTGTACATTAAAGTAGAGTTCGCATGAAAACACAAACAACAGATAACAGGCAGGCAGGCCCATTCAACCCAACCACTCCTGCGACGCAGCTGCTTAACCTACAGCTCCTTGCTATTATTTTACTTCTTCTTCCACAGTGCACGAAAAGTTAACCAAAACTTTTCTTTTACTTCGTACTTTTTATATATAATTTCTTTACTTCTTTGAAACTATATGAATTTCGTCGAAAGAATAGGTCCAAGTGCGGTAGTAGCGATGTCCCATCTCAAGGGTCCATGTCCTTGTTTCTGGTTTGGTCGATTTGTCTCTTGATGGTCCTTTTGATTCTCCAATTGACCTAAAACTTCATGTTCCCGTTTGCCACATGTCATCAAATTCCATCAATGCTTTGCTTACTCGCGTCTTTTGCTTTGAATTAATCACAGCCTATATTGTACGCTGATAAATTTATTCTATACGGTGATTTTTATATCATTTTTGCTGTCAGTTTCCATGGAAAACCCCGGATTTCCATTATGAAAACAACAGTTCTTGCGTTTAATTTTCTTTGCATTCAAGTTATATGCCTTTTTCATGCTTTGGTATCACGTCAGCTTCGATCTCAGGACACTAATCTTCCACGATTACATCTTTAAACTTATTGATATAAATATACAGCTACTACCACAATTCAACGTGTTCCTTTCTATCTTTGGCATCATATCTAGAGTCTCTTCTATGGCGGCTTTTCTCTCATATCTAGCCCTTTTCGCCGCCATCTCCTCCGTCGTAACCTCGTACGATCCTGACTCGCTTCAAGATATCTGCGTAGCTAATCCTTCTTCAGGTAAATTAAAAAAAAAAAAAGGTTCTTTCTTGTTTCTGTTCTCGTAGCAGTAGTCTGTTAAATTGAACTCATTAGAGAGAAATCTCTTGTACTTTCAGGTACTAAGGTAAATGGGTTTACATGTAAACCTGATGCGAATGTCACGGAAGATGATTTCTTCTTCAACGGTATAGCAAAACCAGGAGTGATCAACAACACTGTGGGTTCACTAGTGACAGCAGCGAATGTGGAGAAAATTCCAGGCCTGAATACGCAAGGTGTGTCGCTCTCTCGCATCGACTACGCACCACAGGGTCTTAACCCACCTCACACACACCCGCGAGCCACTGAAATCATCTTCGTTCTCGAAGGTGAACTGGACGTCGGGTTCATCACCACTGCAAACAAGTTGATCTCCAAGCACATCACAATAGGTGAGATCTTTGTGTTTCCTAGAGGCCTCGTTCACTTCCAGAAGAACAACAAAGACAAACCAGCCTCCGTACTCTCGGCATTTAATAGTCAACTACCAGGAACTCAGGCCCTGCCCATGACACTCTTTGGTTCAACTCCAGCTGTTCCTGACAACGTTTTGACCAAGGCCTTCCAAATTGGAACCAAAGAGGTGGAGAAGATCAAATCCAGGTTCGCTCCTAAGAAGTCCTAAGATTGAGGAGTTGTTCTTCTCTTGAAATATTTGGGTATTTGTTTAATAAAAGAAAAATGGGGTGTTGGAATGCAATTGGAAATGTTTTGTTTTTTTTTTTGTTGACAATAATGCAATTGGAAACTTGTAGTTATCTTATGGCAACAATTATTTGTGGTCCTACAAAATATGATTACAGTTAAGTATGTGTGATTGAATAATTAAAACTAAAGACGAAGCAAAATAATTAATGCATCTACCACATAAACCTGTGTAATAGGTGATAGGATAGGAGTGACTTTAACTTGTCATTTCTCCAGACCAGATCCTCTGCCCTGTCCCCTTTTGATCCAAGTCATCCATTTATATGAAAGACATGGTAGGCCAGAAGAAAGGGGACAGAGGATTTCAGCTGCATTTTTCCACGCTTGCTTGCTTTTACCTTAGCGACAAAACTATTAAGCATCTTTTAATATATCAAGGTATGGTTCGAGGTCTTATGTATTTGTTAGATTTTGAGTAACGTCACATGGAAATGATACGTAAATGAGTGAAGGAAAGCCCAGAGGATTTGGTGAACAAAACACATAATCATGTCCAGAGGAACTTTCTCAGATAAATGATGTTGTCCCTGTCAAAATTACAGAATATAGTTGGGTCCAAGGTGAAGCAAGAGACCAAAAAATCAGCAACCAGCTTTGGTTGCTTTAACACAAATAGATGCATTTCGTAGTGAACAAGGCTGTGGCTAATAGATAAATAATCTAATTTAATTGGTAAGATGTGTCTTTCATTGTCTATTTCAGCTGAGTAGCTATTCTTGTGCTAGAATGTTGCTGTAAGTAGAGGGGTCCTAGTAATTAATATCCATATCAATTAGGGCTGCCAAATTAGTTGGTACTGCTTTATCTAAATTTAAAATTCAAAGGACAATCTAAGTCTAAACAAGACCAACCTAAATTCAAATTTTATAATTTTTTAAATCAAATTAATTGTAAAAAAAATATGAATCTGGCTGGAGTTAACTCAAAAACTTAAAATTGATTTGTTCATATTTAAAAATTCAAACTTTTCAAATTTAATTTTTGATTTTAGGTAACATTATAGACTTAGATTGGGACTTCAGATCAGAGTTGGTCCATGGCCAACCTAATATGACCGGACGAAAAAGAGAGCTCGAAATCAACTGAACGTGTTGAAACGCTGCGTTTCAACTCTGGATTGAAACAAGACACATTTGACCATGAAAACATGGTCCAAGGTCTCGTCATGTATCTATCTCTATGCTTACCTCACGAAACTGGCAACAATTTTTGCTTCCGTTCTCTTCTCCTATGTATTCGATCTTCAATTTCCTGTTTAATTAGAAGTCTGGCTTGTCCAAATTGCTTAGAAATATGTAACCCTACAGTTCATGAAGTTCCTTTCATTGTTTCAGCTTATGAGCTCTCAGCTCTCTGTTCATCCCCTGCCAATGCCATATCCTTTTACTTATCCGTCGTTGATTCTATTTCCTGTCTTATCAACTAGTTGTTACGTGCAGATCATCCTGTGCTGCATAAGTAGAAAAATTCACAGGATGATAGTGCTTGGTCCAAACCTGCTGATAACAACACTGATGCAATAGTATATAAACGAAATGCAACACGAGTTCATGTGGGGTTAACGCCACCAGTTGAACTGGATTCACCAAATGAGTCGCAGTAAAACTATTCAAATTAGACTTAAACCCGCTTCCCCGAGAACCAAACAGCTTAGAAAAAGCTCCCAACTAGCTCATATGTACTTCTTTAGGAGCTGAACTATCAGTTCAGGCTTAAGATTCAAGTTCTAGTAAAACCAAGGTGAGATAGTTCAACCGTTCATTTTCTTTACTTTCCTCCAACTCTTAGGTTGTCCTGGGAGAGTTGGTGAATAGGGCTGATTATCACCCTAGTTATACATATGTATCTCTGTCTCCAACGATTTACTAATCTAGATCTCAAGTTTCTTAGATGAGCTCAAGCATGAATTATCCAGTGAGCTATGCCCCTGAGCTTAATGAAGTCTCTTTCAGTTACCACCCTACTTCAAGAACACAAATACTTCTTTACGCAACACAATGCATTTGTATTACATCATACATTTTATAAGCATATTCCTGTATATGATCCTGTCACCTGAGAAAATGGATTGATACAGCCACTTCAATGGCTACCTTCAAGAGTCAACATTAGGGTTCTGAAGTAAAAATCTGGCATTACTCAGAACAGCACTGGCCTCCTCATTTGAAGCATCAAGCAATCGAAGTTCTTTGATCTCCTCCTGCCATTTCTCCATTTGTTCCTTATGCAACCTGTCAACATACCCATAAAAACTCGAAAATTAAAAAATGAAAAATAAAAAATAAAATCAACCATTGTTCTTAAAAGATACAGAGCTCTCACAAACTTACAGAATCAACCTATCTTCAAATTCATTACTAAGCTCCTTAAACATGGCTTTTGTTGATTCCAACAACTCAGATACCTTGCACAAAATGAATGACCAAGCATGAAAAATACCAAAACCATTAGCAGCTATAGTTGCCATATTTTATTTTTCTGTAATATCAGATATACCGTTTGGGTAAATTGTTCAATTTTCTCAAGAATCCGCGCAATATTCAACTCCATCTCCTCAGAACCCGCAACGTTTGTTTCATCTTCTTCCTTCTCCATACTTTCTGGCTCTGCTTCACGTTCCTTCTCTTCATTCTAGGAAATATAACATATAGTAAAATGCTTGTTGCAGCATGAAACAAGAAAAACATTCCCACACAACCTGAAAGGCATTGAGAACTGAAAATGCAAAAAGAATAGCAAAGTAATACTCCAAGTTTCATGCGCTTTGTCACGATCTCGACGGTTTCATTCCCCATCTATGCAGTTACAGTTAAAAACTACATGAAAATATCAGTCCCTTATCAACTGGTATAATCAGTAAACAAGTAAGTTATATCAAAAGTTCAAGCTAATGAACGATCAATTTGCAGTCATACCTACCTAAAGATATTTAGGTATACCTGAGATCACCGATCGAAACTCTGGGATTCTTAGTGGCGGCAAACGGTGAGAATGTCGAGGAGAAGCATACTTCCAAACGCAAAAACAGAGTTTTGAATGCTACGGTTTTTAAATTAGAACTTTTTTCAACTCTCTTAAGATTTCACGGGAGAGCGTGCCTTATACGACGTCGGGTTAGGCCAAATGATTTATGAACTTAAAATGAAAAATATGCTTGACCTGACGCGAGGAATTTATTGGTTGGTGTAAACCTCCTCGTGACAAGGTGCACTTGAATATAGACGGGCGTTTAAAAGTTCGTCCTGTTCTGTTATAATAGGTGGTCTTGTTCGTGATAGTTCTGGTGCTTGACTTAGAAGTTTTGTGCAAAAATTGGTTAGTACTCCTTTGTATCTACTGAATTTTGGGGAGTTTTTCTTTCCGATCTCATACTTGCTTGGAATTTTAGGTATCGTCGAGTTGAATTGGAAATGGATTCTCTAGTGGTGATTAATATCCTGTCCTCCTCAACTCAACTGGCATTGTCTTACAATTCTCTAGTTATGGGTATCAAAGAGTTGATTGCTCATAATTTGGTAGTTTTATCTCATCATATTTATAGGGAGAGAGATTGGTGTGCTGACTGACTCGCAAATTTTACCGTGTATTTTAAGTTAAAAATTACTATTTTTATTACTGTACCTATAAGGTATCTCTCTATACTTTTAAAGGTATGCAATTACTATGTAATTCCATTTTAACTTCAGATATTTCCGTTAGTTCCAACATTAATGGTGAAAGGCTAGTAAATTTCGGGTGTATGGGATAAGCCTGTTGGCTTGGGTTAGTTCTGTTTTGCCTTTCTAATCATACGTTTATTTTCAAAAAAAAGTGCTTTATTTGAGTGAGGGATATATTCGTATCTCTATCTTTAAACAATCGAAGTACCAGAGTGTCTGCGTTGTTTTACACGATTGTACCAGAGTGTCTGCGTTGTTTTACAAGAATAACATTCCTCGGGAGGACTTTGTGTGCTTTCTTGAAGCAGCACGGGAGATCCAGAATCTTTACCCTCGTGAATCCAAGAACATAAGTCCTCGTTCGCAGAACCAATGTGAGCCATTTCTTTCGTTGCTGCATAATTTGGCTGCTGGTTGAACAGATGAAACAAGAATATGGCACTTTGAGGAGCCTCACTTTCTACTCATGACTCAATGTTAACCACTCTTCCTGTAGACTTCGTTTCAAGCTACATGAAGACAAGTTCAGCATCATCAGTGCAACGAAACACAAGTGGCGACAAACCAAAAGGACTTTATCTCATAGTTTTAATTATTGACACTGACACGGTTACTGCACCTTTGGCACCAGACAAGCATATACGCGTCGCTTTCCTAATTCCCCGAGTGAAACAAACCTAGGCTGCAAAAGCTCGTCCTAGCTTATCGACTTTCTGAACAACCTGAGATACTTACACTAACTTGTCGAAACCATAGTTTTCAAGCGTGTGATTCGACAACTACACGTCTCAAACACCTACTAAACAGGCTGTTCTTATCTTCTTTTCCGGTCAGACAGCAGGTGCAAAAGGATGACCTTTCGTGTGGTCTGGTAATGATGTGATTTTGATCCTTCAACTTTTGCCACGTCCATCTCTTTTTTTTTTTTTTCCGAATCATTTTAGGAGAGTCTCAATTAAAAAAATTGTACCTTTAAGCTATCTAATTCTCGCTCGAATCTGATAAGTCCTTTACGGAAGGCAAAATTCTGACCTCAAATTTTAAATAATTATATATATAAGGGCAGTTTAAACTCGCGACCTCACTTAAACTAAAAAAGGCCCTCATCAACTCACATCACTTAAGCCATGTCCACCTCTTTATCATGTATAGTGTGAACAATATGAACTTGACTAGGGATGGCCTAATACTAGCGGGAATCTAAGCCAAGTAATTGCATGTCGTAAGTGTTTATGTGGGGATATTTTATGTAATATCCACACATAAGGTTATCTTAATTTTAGTTTTATTATTATTCATTTAAGTTAAAATTACGTGCTGTCCGATCTTTCCAAACTATAAGTTGCCTTTTATACTCTAATATGAGAATTTTGATATACTAAATGAAATCTCTTGCAATTGCAAATTATGATTAATTAATCTTTGTTATTTTGGCATACCATTTGCAGATAGGAATTGAACATATAGTAAAAACTATAAGTTAATAATGTTAGGATCATGTAAATTTTATTAATTTATAGATTATGAATTATTAAGTCCAAGAATTTTAGTATAATTATTGTAAAAAAATAAAATATGGAATGTTTTTGTTTTTGGATTCGAGAAAACCTCGTAGGCGGGCCAAGTGGGCGCGTCTCTTTGAGGGCTCAACTGGCGCACCACCCCACAGGCGGGCCAAGCGGGCGCACCTCATCATCGAGAGCCCAACTAGTTCTCCACCTGCAGGTAAAACCTCGGCTGTCCTAGGCTCTTACAAAAAGGGTTAGCATGGAATCGAACATGCAACCTAACCAAAGCCAAATCCCGCTCTCAACCATCAAGCCCACCCGTTGAGGGCCAAATATAGAATCTAACTACACTTAAATAATAAATATCACTGTCAAATGTGCATATATTTGTGATTTTAGTAAATTATTAATATATAATTATGAATAGAACAAGAGAGAACACAAAATTAATATCTTATTAATTTATCAAGATTATTAATTTATCCTATTTCGTGATATCCCAAAATTTACTTTATGGTGGTAAGGCCTGATAACAGCTCATTTGGCATAACAAGAAGCATTAATGGGTGCATTCATTTTGGAGATAACTTGCCAATAAGAAATAGATTGAATTTAGTCATAAACTAGTAATTTACGAAACAAAAGATCTATTAGTTGGTATTCACGAGGTACTTGACTAGAAATAAATACTCTCTCCAATTTAAAATGAAAATGGTTTCAGAAGGATACATATTTATTAAGAAAGTTAATTAAATATTTGATATACTCTTATTAATTACATATTGAACTGTCTTGAAAATATAATCTGTGTAATCAAGATGTGAGAAAAATTAAAAGGTAATTTTGGAAGTAAAATTATAAATATGCATGAAAAGTCACAAACGGCGCTCATTTTAAATAATTAAAATCTATCGAAAACGACTTTTATTTTAAATAGGAGGGAGTATTTAATACACGATAATCACAAATTATCAAGTGGACTTCTTTTCTTGCATGTGTTTAGAGCTAGGATTGTAATTTAAGGGTACTCTTCAAAATCCAAAACATGATATTTAACGTTGCCTTTTAATTTTGGATTCATTGTTTTAATAAGACCTTTAGCAATTAATTTTAAATAATGACAACTTTCTTCTAAATTTATTAGCAATTAAACATGTGAAAAGTTACATTTATTCAATGTTTTAAACATTAGATCGAAATTTAGGGTTTAAAAGATTTAGTCGATATTAGATTGTCATAAAACTGGCTAAAAATTAAATAAAATTAAGGAGGTTAAAATATGATTGAAAAATATTATTTTTATTATTAAATAATTTAAAGTTTAATTAAAAAATTATTAAATAAAAATTAATTGATTTATTTTAATTTATAAGAACTTAATAAATCATAAAAATTAACATATTAAATAATTAATTCATAACAAAAATCATTACAATAAATTGAAAACTAAAGAATAGTTCAAATTAAAGATTGAGATTTGGATGCATTTATTAATCTTTACCAAAATGGAAAAGGACAATAAACTCTAGTTCTTATTGGTTATAGACCATTGACAGCTTGTAACTCTGCATCCCTACCCTTACTAAAAGAGTGTCCATTAGTGCATGTTCAAGCTTCTTGATTGAACAACCTTCCTTGTTTTTAGCCATGGTGGGCAGCAGAAGTTTAAACGCCTATCTGTTTCTCATCTTTCTGGTTGTTTTCCGACATAGGAATAGCCAAGCTTCTGAGTCCCAAGCATCCGGGCCTGGTTTTGTCAGAACAAAAGGAAACAATTTTGTAGTAAATGATCAGCCTCTCTACTTAAATGGCTTCAATGCATATTGGCTGATGTACATGGCTTCTGATCAATCGACAAGAGATAAAGTCTGGTCTGCGTTCCAACAGGCCTCCAAGTATGGTATGAACATTGCTAGAACTTGGGCTTACAATGATGGAGGTAACAGTAGACCTCTTCAGATTTCTCCAGGTCACTACGATGAAGAGACTTTCAAGGTAATTGTCACAGAAGCTGTGTGAGCTCTACAAGCTAAAGTTAGAGTTTAATAACTATTTTCAGTTCTCAACTAGGCTCGCTTGATCACGTGAAATTACGATGTCTATTCCCTTTTTTCTTTTCATCTCCTTCCTAATTTTCTTGTGTTAATTTATTTCAGGGACTGGACATGGTGATATCTGAAGCCAGAAAATATGGGATTTATGTGATCCTGGGCTTAATAAACAACTACGAAGATTTTGGAGGTAGACATCAATATGTTCAATGGGCAAGGGAAAGGGGTGAGCAAGTGAGTAGCGACGACGACTTCTATTCTAATCCTCTCATCAGACAATATTACAAGAACCATGTCAAGGTATAGCCAATCCTTTAAGTTCTTAATTTTCCGTCGACTGGTGAGTAACATACGTTTCCGAGTCTTGGCAGGCTTTCCATCTAGAGGTTCGTTAGTAGACTCGTGAAGGTTATGCATTTGTGTTTTGACGTCCTGTTAGGATTAGGCAAGCATGCACGGAAAACCTGTGCTTTTCTGACCATCTAGGAAGATTCAGAAAACCTACTTAACCATTATCAACATCGTTCTCTACTCTTTAGCTTGCATGATTGGCGAGTGTCATGTTCTAACTGTTTGTTTGTTCCGAGTTCTCTCTTCTGACAGACTGTGCTCACGAGAATCAACACTATAACTGGAATGGCATACAAAGATGATCCCACAATTTTCGCTTGGGAGCTTATAAACGAACCTCGTTCCGATGATCCCTCTGGAGTCCTAATTCAGGTCATTTCTGAGCAATCCACTATCTCCCATTTCCAGTATAACTATCAAGTTACGTCCTCTATCTATACCTTTTCTGTGACTTTTATATTCTTCCTTGTGATGGCTTGTGTTGTGATTCTTGAAGGATTGGATCAAGGAAGTGGCAGCATACCTCAAATCCGTCGACAGCAATCATCTTCTGGAAATAGGACTTGAAGGGTTTTACGGGGACTCAGGGAAGCAGAACAATCCTGGCAACATCACATATGGGTCTGATTTTATCTTGAACAACCAAATCCCAGAGATAGATTATGCAACCATTCATCTCTACCCAGAAACGTGGTAAGCCTTCTTCTAACTCCATTCACAATTTTCGTACAATTCATGACCTCATATCATATGAATGGAACATGACACAGGTTGCCCAACGCAAACGAGAAGGAACAAGACGCTTTTGTGGACAGATGGATCCAAGTACACACCATGGACGCCGATTCAGTGCTCAGAAAACCACTTATGATAGGGGAGTTTGGCAAGTCTTCAAAACTTCCAGGGTTCACCGTTCAAACAAGAGATGGTTATTTCCAGAAGATATATGATATCATACATAACAGTGTCAAAGGTGGTAGGGCGTTTACTGGTGGGATTTTCTGGCAACTTTTGGCCCAAGGAATGGACAGCTTTGGCGATGGGTATGAGGTTGTCCTTGAAGAGAGCCCTTCAACTGCCTATGTTATAGCTCAGCAATCTAAAAGACTTCACATTCGTTAGTCATATAATTCACAATACAATGAGATTGATTTGTCTGACAGTATTACCTTCTGATATTCATGGACATGTATTGGGGGATAAGAAGAATTAATCATTTCAGTGAGTGTGACTATCATTTACTCTGATGCATTTTGAAGACTACTCTTTAATCTTTGCAATTGTTAGACGAGAGCATGCGACAAAAACAATTAAAAAGAAAAGGAACTTCAAGGGGAAGGCTACAATTATAAGAAAACATGCTTATGGTTAACGTATGATACACCAGAAACTGATTGTAGTACTATTACAATATAAAACAGGTCGAAACGGGAGTCGCAAATGTAACTGTGCAGGAGTTCTATTGTTGCTATAGCGGAGAGTAAAAGCTTCCAGGGTCCAATATCATTGGCATTAAGCATGCAAAACCTAGTTGGCCCACAGGCTCGGATCGGCGAAATTGCCCAACTTCGACATGCAAAGGAACACAATTCCTCGATCAGGTTTCATTGATTTTATGGTGACGTATCAACTGCACTATGCCTATTTTCCACCTATACATGCAACGAAGGATAAAGGGAACAGAGAGAAGTCACTGATGGAGAAACTACCACAAGCTGACTAGCTGTACATTGGAGAAACTACCACAGGCTGACTAGCTGTACATACATACATTTGGATTGTTGAAACTACAAGTATATTTTATTTATCAATCCTGAGATTATTACAAAGATGTCCCAATTCAGGTCTCGCATCCATCCACGAAGTGAAACTTGTTTCAGGTGCATTGGTTGTTTCAGCTGCATTGGTGCAGTATAGGTAGGATCTGAATGTGATGAGAAAGAAGTATCGCCTGTAAATGTACAAAGGAAACTGGTTATGCCTTCGTACCGGAAAAAGTAAAGAATTTGGTTGGGGAATAGATAAGGGAAGTGAAGGAACAACATGGTCATCACTAATCACCAACTAAATATAACACATTTACTGAAAGGAGGAAAGAAAATTAGCCAATGGTCATAAGTTGGTAACGTGTAAATCAACCTTAAAGCCTTCATTCCCATATCCTTGAGATGTGCACGATGTTCATCATCCCCATCACGAAATTTCCTGAGTTCCTTACTGTAATAATATATATCATCACGTAAATGCCCTGCACCTGCACACCTGTGGAAGAGGAGTAAGAAACTCTGCACAACAAATGACAATATGCCAAATAAGACTGACCTTGGAGATGCAAATGATACGGAATCAAGATTAAATGATGCATAGCCAAACAAATGCAGTCTAACATAGGTTCTAACCGAAGCAGAGACCAGTCAACAAGTTAACACAATGTAATATTTTCTCTCTAACGGTCAAAAATTGTTAACACCTTTAATGCTCAAAAGTACAAAATTATAGTGAGACAACATACTTGTCAATAATAGTGTCCACATCTGCTTTGCTATGTGGACCGCAAAAGAGAACTCTTGTTAGGCTTAGTATGTCACGGTAATCACCCATCTTGAGTGCTTCTTCATCAGACGATTGTGATGGCAGATACTCTTCAACCATCACTGGGCCTTGTGGAATCTGTGCTGTGAAGTTTGCCTCTGCTTTGACTTTAATACAAAGAATGGCCATTGCATAGGCAACTCCTCCAAACCCTGTGTGTGAAACAAATAGGTAATTCCCTGCACAACTGGAAAAAAGATAGACAATTAAGATCATCTCTGCAAAAATCAATTCAATATTGAAAATTATAATGAAATAAGCTTCCTCCTAAAACTAAATTACTGGGTAAATTCATAGTAGCTATGCCCTACTAGTAAGACCAACAATAGCAGTTTGAAGTGGTCATCTTCCAAGTTAAATCATTCTTCAATTCCTTTACCAAATAGACCAATCAGACCAGTAGTTAAACTAGTGGCTAAAGAAGCAAAATGTGGATTGTATAAAGAAGTGGTTATAGTACATACTCATCTTTACAACACTGGATTGCATCAACATCAGCAGCTAACGCCTCCCTCTCTCTAGTTAACGGTATCCTCCTGTAACTGACATCATACCCGTCATCCTTTAGGGCAGCATAAACTTCAGCTGGTGTCTTCACATCATCTGCAAAAATGTTCTCCCAATATCCCACAACACTGGATTGATTTGTTTCGGGATTAAATTCTTCACGATGTAAAAGCATTCTACCACCAGAATGTCTCACCTCAGATATTATATCTTCTTTTAGCCGTGCTTCCATATGTTCCACCTGTGAATAACAAGGAAGATCAAGACGCAAAGACGCCGACAGGCTTAACATAAAATAATATCAATGATGGCACACCACTGGACCAGTTATTCCAACATGCTTGAGTGTATCGACAGGCTTATTAAGCTCCCTGAGGACAAATGGGGTTCCATTGATGTAAACAACTGCTTCTTCTCTGAGATCAGTCAATATCACCTTCCCAGTAACATGTCCGCCTAGCTTAGGTTTGGCACCTAAATATGCTAGCATCTCTTTAGCACCAGCAATTGTTGGAGTTGCCATGCTGTAAACAGGATACCCATCCACCTGAAGCATAAAGAAGTTTAGGCTTAATGTGTATATATATGTGTAAGCATACAACCGTGCCCTGGTATTAGTATAATACTAAATTACACAGAATATAACCATGCTAAAAAGATTAAGAGGTGAATATGATCAGAGCTAGATTATGTTGGATGCTAAAGTGAAACATTTACAACTACACAAGGGTGTTATCTCCTCCTGATTTTTTAATCTCATTGGTGTAATGCCTTCTTCATGTCGATGGCAAAATATATAAGCAAAGAATTAACCAAAATAATCCAGTTGATGTATATAATCTCAGATAATCCAACCAAGACGGTGAGATTAGTACCTTGTAAACATGTGGTGCTCCATGAATCTGTATATGGCTAGAAGTCCTCTGGCCAGGAAAGAAATACATCTTAAGTATCGATCCTGTTCCCAAAACTGAACCGCAACGGGCCTTGATGGTGGCCTCCATGACCGCATCTCCATGCTGTGATTCCTGTGGTGCCCTTAGCTCTTCCTGAATTAAAATAAGAATGCAACAGTTTCTGAATTACAACAATACTATCAAAATGAATATCCATAATTTAATAAAAGGCATTGATGAAGCATTGGAGTTCCACCATCAATAGGTGAAAAGATGCTTACAGGTATAGTGAAAACCCGCCCCGGCCTTAACCTGATGCTCCACTTCATTGCTTGAACCTCTTGTCTTTGATGCAACCAAGTCTTAAAGGTCATTTTTGATTCTCCTTGACCACAAAACCCATCAAATGCTTCACTTCCAAGATATGCTGCAAAAGCAATTAGACGGAAGTACCTTTCCAAGTATTCAGCACCACGATTCAATGCCACTCTCCTCTCCCTTGGTTCAACATGTTGTTGATTCACCACCTTCCTGTATTGGAGAACAGCTTGACGTATGTTCTGAAGTGCAGAGCACCTATCAATAATTACATCCAAGGCCTTTCGGCATTCCACCCCATGATCAAATAGTCTTGTTATCTTCCACAAAAGTAGGATATCATCAATGCCAAAAGCACGACTTTGCTCCAATTCAGTCTGCGTTCTGATAATATGGGAGGCTGATGTAGCAACATTGTCTCCAGGTTCTTCACTAATTGAACTGCCATTTCCTCCAGTTTCTTCACCACTTGAGTTACCACTATCCACTTCTTCATGGTTCATATCATCTGCTAGGACTCTAATGGGTCTCCCATGATCAATTCTGAGTTTCAGAAGGCAAGCAATCACAGTGCCAGTGGTCGTCCTTCCTATCCCCATCTAAATTCAGGTTACCATAGAATATATGTAAGCAGAAAAACATTAAACAGACTCTCTCTCTATCCCTCTGAGCCTGGGGAGGAGCTTTTACCTGACAATTGAAAACAAAGGCAGTATCCTTGGAGGCAGAAGCAATATTCATCACCAATGTGTCAAAGTCTGAACTTTTAGGAGCTTTACCATCAGTGATTGGCACACGAGCATATTTAATGGGAAAACCATCAGCCTCTAAGCATTTGAAGACTTCAAGGGGTGTCTTGATAGAATCAGATTTCACACATTCCCATGCGTCAAAAATTTGCTCATCATTTGTTTCATGAATGACCATTATAGCACCTCCATAGCGTTCAGCTTCTCGTAGGATATCTTCTTTTAATCGAGCCTCCATTCCCTCCACTCTCTCTCGATCTATTCCCTGCATGCATATATTATAATCTAATTTTACCAACTAGTGCCCATATCAATAAGAAGTATAAAATCAATGCCTAACATGCCTAAATCAAAGAAATAGGCATATTTAAAACATGGCAATGCCCATTTGGAGACTGAGGCTTCAGAAAAAGGAAAAAACTTCTGGCACTGTTCATGCCTGTCCACAAGAGGTTTACAGGAATTTGATGCATGAAAAATGTAACAATCTGTTAACTAAGACAGTCTACAGGAAACATTTCTGGCACTTTTTTGTCTCTGCTAACTAAGACGGTCTACATGATTCCTAAAATATTCCAATATCATTAAGCAGCATTTGTTCTTTGCATGATGAAGACACATTAATACATAATGAAAACCTTTTCCTTGACATCTACTACTGGATTATAATGTTAAAAACAGACAATTGTTTCACAATATACACAAAAAAATTAAGGAAATCAACTCTAAATCGAGTACACATTCAGCTCTAGTTTAGTAATCCAACAAATATGTACAGTAGGAGAGTGATCGTGTTTACCGTGTATTCAAGCATGTTCTTGTATGGTCTTTCAACTTCACGAAGCACAAATGGTTTCCCATTGATGTAGATAACAGGTTCTTCTCTCATGTTGTGCCAAAAAACTGGGCGACCACCTTTCAAGCTGCCAATCCTCTGAATAACTGCGAGAATACCATCAACGGTTGGATTTGCAACTCCATAAACTGGAAATCCAGGAACTTCTCTAAAATTAGGTGCACCGTCTACCCTTTCTGGTAAAGTTTGGTTTTGACAACCAGGAAGGTGGTCACTTTTTAGAACAGTTAGACTTCCTAGCACCTCCCCATTTCTTAAGGCAGCAACCACACCCATCTCATGAGGGAGGCCATCAGTAGACTCAGCAATCTTCATGAAAGATGGCTTTAAACTTGCATATCCAAGGGCACCCATTGGATCTCTCCTGAGCAACCTGCACCAGGAGCAATTGTTGCAAAATTAATTCTACTATTAACTACAGTATCTAGACAATTATTAGAGATAGATAGAAACCTCATTGGGCTCCATTGTTGCAGCATCATGAAAATTGAAGTAATTTATATTTCTAATTGTTTGCTCGTATGATACAAAATCTGCAAGGCATGCTTAAACCACTTGAATCATTGGATAACCTTACCTGCGAATAATGCTATACAGTTCCGGCCGCGCTCTCATCCAGTCAGCAAAACTACTGTGACCAAAAGAACTAGAACGGAGGGCATCTCTCTCTGAGTGAATGTATACAGCGAAACATATAAGAAAGTAATATCTTTCCAAGTATTCAACAAAAAACGAAAGCGAAGCTTCTCTCTTCATCTCATCAGGCTGATGGAGAATACTATTGCGGTAGTTAGCAATTGCTTCACGCAAGTTCTGCGGTTAAACCATTACATTCAGGTGAATTCTCTATGTAACAGAAAATAAAGAAATTTCATTTCTAGTGAACCTGCAAGTGAATGGACTAAGAATAATAACTAGAAAAACCTGCATGGAGGCACACTTGTCAATGACTTTATCTACTTGTCTTTTGCCTTCAACACCTCCCTGAATGTGCATTAAAACTCGTAAGAAAACTCAAGGAAATGGTAACTCTTCCACATATCAAAAGACAAACCAAGTAACTCTTCCACAAATCAAAAGACAACCCAACTACAAAATAAATAACAAAAGGATAAAGAAATAGGTAATTGTTAATATTCGGTACCTCCAAAACACGTGTCAAGCTTCTGATGACTGTATATTCTCCCCTAAGAAGTGCCTCCTCTGAGTTTGGCAAAGTATCAGCAACATTAGAACGTGAGTCGAACACTCTCCCCACTGAGTTGGATCTTGGGATACCTACAAATACATAACAAAATATATATACAAGCTCAGAAATCATCTCTTATGAAATATGTGCTGGTTATACGAATCAAAGTAGCAGTTCAATTAAGAATATTTTATACATTAGCAAGTCATATTGAGTTATTCAGTTCCCTTCATTGGAATGCAAATCCCAAGCACAAATCTAGGTGCACAAGTTTGTTACCATTTTCACATGTTTATCATGAAATGAGCAATTGATAATATATCATCAAGATCTTGCCCTTTCTCAACTAGAAGCCCATCAGGACTACAATATTTCCCAAGCATCCAGAGACAAGTACAACTTTGCTGTCATGCCCAACAATTCACTTTGGAAGAAAAAGAAAAAGAATAGCAGATCTATCATTCCTAATAAGAAAAGGGGTTTAAATAGCTACTAATTAACAGCATGCAAAAGGTGCAAGCGAATCAATTTAAAACTCAGTTTCCAAAAAGAATCATTGACCTAGTTTAGATAATGTCATAAAGAGTGTTAACCAGTTAATACAATGCATAAAGGAGTAGCTATTGCTAAACTTGCCAAGAGCTCCAATCCGGTTGAGATAAACCAAAGTTGCAATCACCATCCCAGTTGTAGTCCTCCCACGTCCCATTTGGCAATTAAATATTATCTGCGTTTTAAAGTCTGCTTGATAAATCCTATCAACCTGAAAAGACAAAGAAAAGATGTGCAATAATCATCAGAAATTTATTTCAGGAACACCACAAATGCTCAAAAAATTCTATAGCTACAGTGGCATGTAAGTATTTGATGACCAAACCGTTGTTTATTAGCAACAAAAGAAAATTCATGCAAGCAAATACATTACACTCTGTTATATCTGAAACCAATAACTCAAGAAAAGAAATAAATTCATATCAACAACAGCAAGCAATAATCATAACTTCACACTGAAGCATCAGAGAGGAAAAAGATTTTCTTTTAATTTTGGGAGTTTTGCTAGATAATGGAAACTCCCAAAAGTAAAACTCTCTTTAACAAACAGAATTATTAACAGTACGTTGTCAGAATTAGAACAGCATGCAATGACGCAGTTGCAAAGATTCCATGTGTACAATCAATCACACAAGAAATATATACATAATTAAAATAAAACAATCATCTCTTTGGCAAGCAAAAAAATAGTGATTATTTTGCAATTTCATTGGCAATTATCTGGAATTGCTTCAGATATCAGCTCCAACAATCTTGCCATGTTGATCTCCCATGAGATTCCTCAAAAGAGTAAATATGCTTTGCAGAACAAAGGCCAAACATATTGTAATGTAAGCACTAGTTCCATTATTAAATCAAAATCAGTATTGAGTATGGAGTTATTCCAGCTGAAATTTGTTTCCTAAAAATCAGTGTAATCCGTACATGAAAAGTACACAACTACCACCAACAGAAAATTCCCGCACAAAAGGAAGCACATTTAGCTATGTGCTAATATAACATTTTGTAACGCATGAATATACATGAGAACAAATGTAAAAATGAAAATAAAGGAAAACCAAGAAAGGAAAATATCACAATCAGACTCTACACTAACAATTCAAGATGTGCCTATACAATTCTTAAACATATAGATAAAGCCGATAAATTAAGATTTGATGACCAGAGATTATTTGTTGACCAGATATTATTAGCATTGATACTGTTATCATTATACCTATAACCTCTCCTATAATTGAGAGATTTCATAGAGTTAATAGCTAGATTACTTCCTAAATAGTCCTAAGAATTTTGTATATAAACCCTTGTTATCTTCAACATTTAACACATTCAACACTTTTCATCCTTAAAAGAAACTCATCAAAACAAACCTGCTCAGACCATCACTTATGAAGTCGAGCCCAAGGTTTAATGAAAAGAACCAAAAACGTTAAACTATTCTAACTTGGGAAAAGTTTCACCGAGTTATTTTTAAGTTGACAACATCACTCCAACTTAAAACAGAAATCTTCAAAGGTGAAATGAAACAGAATCTATTAAACGAGATGAAAGGAAATGTTCAAGAACAAATGAAACAAACAAAATCACGACAAATATGTGTAGGATGAAAATAGAATCACTAAAAATACCAATAGTAGACAGCAGCATCAATTAGCAGAACCTTACAACATCCTTTTTCTATTCTTTAAGGATTCTGTTAGCTCTGATACTATATCAAAGAGAAAACAGATAACAGAATGATGTGTTATTAACTAGTAATTTAATAGTAAGGAAATATAAGCTATGAAAACAGTTCTACTACTGAATACATTCTGGATAGGATCCATAACCTAACGAAAATAAACCTCTAACAGAGAGAAAAAAAGAAACAAAAATAATATTTATTATCAAATAATCGATACTCACATGTTTTGTTATATCCTCATGCAGACATCTTGCCTTCTCTTCAAGCTCTACCTGTCATAGAAAGAACCTACATTAGTTTTAATTCGTCCTGTTCGAAAAAGTGCACGATAATAAAGCTGGACGCATTCACTTCATGGGAAAAGAGAAGATCTAGAATTCTCTTTCTTACGATTCCCTCTGCACTACTCCCCATTCTCTTTTACCAAGATAACTGTTAACTGAGGCATTGTGGCCGTTCAGAAATGTAGAACAACATTACTAATTAAAAAAAAGGAAAAGAACAAGAGAAAATTAAACTTTGTCTAGAAAAAAATTATGGTAGAATCTTGTAAAACGAAAACACTTTACATCCAGCTTAGAACCAAATTATGCATCACCCTAAGTCCTGAAAAACACGCTTCAGCAATCAGTAAGAGAGAATTTGACATTTGGATTGATCAACATGAAGAAGACACATTTCATCATCTTAAGAAAACTTACCACAGTAAGTTTTGGGAGTAATCCTTTATCCACATTTTCTCTCAAGTCATCAATTTCTTCCTGAAAATGACATTAGATTAGATTTATAGATAAAAACAGCCAATTTCTTACCTTGCTCATCATTCACTATAATAGAAGTTTTGTCAAGTCATAGAGTAATATTAGTGCCAACAGTTTCTAAAGCATTTAAACACAATGCTCTCCTTTCTAACCGGGATTAGATTGGTGATTAACTTGACTTGTTCATCAGCTTCACAAAAGAATCAACTAATGTCCTTCTGCATCATCCTAAGTGGCAAGTCTTTCATCTTGTATAAAACTATAATCCACTTTTTTAGCTTTCTGTTGAAGGAAATCCAACCAGAAAAGTAATTTAGAATGTAATTAGACCTTTGGAATTAGATAATTTATCCTGCAACTTGTTATTGTCAAAAACAGCTTCACCCATGTAAGTAGACCAAAGGCTAAGCACACACATAGCCCTAGATCTCACACAGTAAGCTCCATTGAAATACAATCTAGAAGGCACAGCAGCATGAAATGTGCTCATTCCAAGCATAATGTTGCTAAGTAACAATATGTTCTCGTGACAGTAAAATAATGAGAGAGAACAGAGTGAAAAAGGAACACAAGATTTATTTGGTTTGGTTTTAAGCTTACATCTACAGACATAAACAACATAAGAGTACTAAAAACTGTATCGGCCACTAGCTTTAACCATTCTTTTAATAAAAGTAGGATAATAAACACTATAGTTCCTATGCAGGATACATAATATCCCTATACTGGATAGAAAATAATAATAATACCCCATCATTTTAAATCTCTTAAGTCTTCCACACTATCTGTCAAGCAAGTGAATGCATATGAAACATTGTCAGCTTGCATGTGTTATTCGAACAATGCCACAAGCGAATATACAAAAAATTATTTTACCCAATAGCTATTAAACTAGAAAATGATAGACAACATCGGCAATGTCAGTTTGAGATCGCAAGTGACTCGGCAGTAGGGGAACTATTGGCCGCTAGAGGAGCCTAATGACTATGTCAATTCTAAGTCGACTGAAGTGATGTACAGTGCTCAGTGGCGGCGGTTACAGCAAGCTAAGATGGCATCAACCTAGGGTTCGTTGTGTGTTTGTTGCAAAGAGAAAGAAGATTGTGTAAGGCAACCACAGTGTTTTCCAACACAAACAGTGGATTTCAGTGGCGGTTGTTTAGATAAAATCATGTGAAAGTTAGAAAAATGCGAGAGGACACAAAAATTATGCAGTTGGATAACAAGACCTATGTTCATAGACACCGAATACAAAAGTACTAGTGTATATCATTAATTTAGTCTATCTACTTACTCCTAATAATCATATAAAGATAAAATACAATAGTAAATCATATAATGGGAGATCTTCAACAATTTTGAAAAGTGAATAGCAACAAAATGATCATAATATTGCTCAATCTTGAAAAAGAAATACTAGCAATAGGTCAAACTCAATAACTACAAAAAACCATCTACACCTGATATACAGAGGTATATTATTCTATTGCCAATGATGATTGCTCTTAACTAAACGAAATTGAAGAGTGCAAGAGAAGGCATAAAAATTCCAATCCTGGGAGAATATAAGTAAAACCCTTAAAATAAATACTTGGAAGGTTCAAAGAGATTGAACAATGATATGAAATTTTTGGACACCAAACAATTCATGCCAAGTTCAACTTCAGGAGATTGAAAACAGAAAACATATCTGGATATGAGATTGTTTGTACTTGCTTAAAAATTTGGTATCATTTTGCTCAAGAACTTATGGTTGCAAACCTCACATTCAGCATTACATTCAGATAAAATTGGTGGAACAAAATAACTTGGCTTGGATATTAGATGTTGTCCTCAGGTGTTTTCGAATTTTTAAGTAGAAGTTTTTAACTCTAGAGATATACGCAAGTCAAACATCATGAATTAAATCTAGAAAATCGATTCTTGGTTTTACACATCACACACTACTTGTGCATTTGGTTAAACCAAGAAACTGAACACTAAAGAAATAGCTGCTAGCCAAAATCAATAATATATTATTCTCAACACGCCCCCTAACAAAAGCATGAATAAATCTTTCAAATCACAAGTCCATATAAAACAGTGCAACTTGAACTGAAACTTCAGTTATATAAGGCTCTAATAAATGTCAAGAAACCGCTAGACCAAAAAACATAACTGTTATGTAAGGCCACACATGAATCATATTGTGATTCTAATCAATATGAAATTGCTTAAAATGTAATTTTCCTAATCTTCATGTTACTGTGGTGCCATTCTTCACATTGTTGAAGATAGATAAGAGGAAAAATTTTAATACTACTTTACAAGCCCATAGACGAAAAAGGTTCCTCCTTCTAGACCATGTAAAATATCCACCTATTTAAACAAGCAAAAAGATTAAAGCAGTCAACTTTTAGTACCATTTTGAGCATCAATCAACATAAAGTCATTATATAATTCAAAATCTTATAAAAAGTATCGCTTTTTTAATATGTTTGGACTATCATGAAATGCCAAGGTCAGTGTTCTTCGGATACAACAAAGAATTTACCTCACGGATGTCATAATCTGACAATGAGGAGATATGGACATCTGTTGGCAAATTGGAAACTCTCAGAACAATGTCGCTTTTGTCCTCACCAGTTGACTTTATGCCTGAGGAAATGTAAGCATGCACTTGGATGTTAACAATTGATTAAGCTCCTCGTAATACAACAAAAGAGATGGAGGAATAAAACATAGCTGCATACTGAATGAAAAGGACAACAACTTCCTGCAAACAAGAATTTAGTTTCTTACAACTAAAGTAGATACCAAGTGATTACAATTCCCAGGAGAAGCTTGAAAATTATGTGAGATATAGGAAACAGCCCACTTCTTAAGTCAATGGTTACATGCTTCAGTTTATCAAAATACCCACTTTCTCATGCAAATAAATACCTGTAACTTGCAAAAGCTGGTGTGAACTTCTACGGATGTAATCTCTGCAGCCTGTTTTGACTTTCACAAAGCTTCCCACTACCTTAACTGCAAACTTTTGAGGCTCATACCACAACTCCTCCACTAAGCTCCTTCTCAAGTAGATAAGTTTCAGATTTTCAGAAAGTATAGAAGCAAAACAGCTTTCTTGGATATTAGCATTTCTCTCTGTCCCTTCAGGGTTTTTAGCAGAGCTCACCAATCTTCTTTTCTTACATGCTAACACAGTTTCTTCATTTTTGTCATGAGAAGTGCCTTTAACTTCATTCCCACTTTCATCATCCTCTGACTGGCTTATATTCACCACCAAATGTGCTTCTAGGAGACTATATATTCTGTTCTTATGAATAGATTTCCTTCTAAAGATAGAATAAAGACTATCATCACAAAGAATTTTCTTCCTTTTCCAAGGATCATAAAGGTTCTTTTGTTGAATGTATGTACATATTATTGATTCAATATCATATTGAGATAACTCTTCAGTTGTATCTTTTCCAAGAGATCTAAGAAACTCAATTAGAGGTTTTGATCCCCATCCCACAAATTCTAACTTCTTGGGACCTGTCCTTTTGCCCATTGTTTCAGATTCTTCACTGTCACTCAGATCACTACTGCTTGTTATTGGCTCATAACTTCCTTTACTCTTGCCAATTTTATATGACTGGGAACCATAGTCAGAATGTTGACCCTTCAACAACCTGGAATCTGCACAATAAACATCATCTAAAGTCAACCCTTCTTCCTCCTTTATGATATCCCAGTATTCCAAGAATAGACATTCGTACGTGTTGCGATCTTGCAAATCTATTTTGTCCTACAAAATAACAATCATATGATCATATTTCCACCATCATTTTGCTCAATCAGAAAAGAGGAAATATATTCAGAAATTCAGAGGAGCATCATAAAGCGCTTGTAGCAAAATTTAATATCTTAAATCAAATTTTATTTAGTGCTTGGATTATGACTATCCTGATCATTCACATGCAATATTTTTTTCCTTTACAATGCTAATCTGCATTTCACAAAATAACGCACAAAGTTAATTCTTATTAGCAAGGAAGCATACTTCATTATTTGAACAATGAATGGGCCCTCATACATACCAAATCTTTCTATTCCCACTGAAAATATACACACAAACTCTCTCTCTCTCTCTCTCTCTCTCTCTCTCTCTCTCACACACACACACACACACACACACAGAATTTCAATATCAGCAGCCTTCTTTGAGGACTACTTCTTGCAAAAGTATATTGCAATCTTTAGCATCTGTAGTCACCAATTTCTCAGTCATTCAACACTGATAAAACAATACTCCAGACTGTTTGAATTAAAATCTAGAAAAGTATTAGCAGAAATGGTAGATATTATTTACCAGACACAATCAGCAAGATTTATATTTGCTTCCTCCGCCTGCTAACACCCCCCGCTATCTCTCTCTCTCCCTCTCTCTCTTTTTTAGACAAGCACATATTTATTTAAGGGCACCAGTAAAATAAGATAACATTAAACGCTAGGGAAGAAATAATGTTGAATGGTCAAATGCATGATAAGGTTTAATGACTATACCTAACGGGAGTTAATATTGTTCTTCTCATATCTCTTTCATTAATGGCATCTCTATCACTTCTGAAGGTTACAGTACATTCAACAACATTAAGAAATCCATTTTTACCTCCATTCTCAGTCCTACGACCTTCTAAGTAATTGCTTTAACTGCAACAGAATGAGTGGTTAATGATTCACAGGATGTGAATACATTTAAGATAGTGAACTTTGAGAATTGTTGCCTTTCTTTACAAGCATGTTACAAGCAGTTCGAATTATATGTCGTACTTGAAATCAAGACAAAAACTAAAGGGCTCATTATGCCTCAGTTTATATTTTGGTTTTCAGTGTATTTTCTTAATTGACCAAAAGAATACAGGTAAAAATTTTCAATTAACGAATTTCTGCAAGGTTAGATGATTGATAAACAGCCTATAACTTATGAAACCAAGTTTTCTACTTGCATTCAACAAATTTTCACCAGTTGGGACTGAGATTCTTCTCAATCAACAAATGCAAGGGTCAATAATGGCAGAGAGCAGTAACAGAGTAAGTAACTCGGGCAAGCAAATAGTTATCAATAATGGTAGTAACAGTCATAAGTAACTCAGGAAGGTAAAAGTTTGTGCACATATTTTCGATAGTTAAAGTGTTGACAGATTTGGAATGTGTATAATTAGGATTCTTCCGTTATTATTCTTCCTTAATTAGTTCTTCCTTAATTAGGGTAGCTTTTCCTATATATTCATGTGTATATGCCTTGTAAATCATTATTTGAGAATGAAAATATTCTTCATAAAGAAAGCAGGTTTTGAAAATTTAAGAAAAACAGCCATGTTTCTGTTCTGAAAAAGTTTATTTGCACGAAAAGAGAGAGCCATAATAGAAACTCAACCAAGTAGTTAAAGCATAGCAATTTATAATGGAAATGGACAAATTCAATTAAATTGACTTTTCAAATAGTTTACTCTATTCATATAATTGGACAGCAAAATAATTTACTTAAATTCTCATGCTGTTATTGACTCTTTTAACTAGCATAAATGAATAGATACTAGCACTGTGCTAATCCATCCTTGCTTTTATATGTTGTTCTTATATCAGCATTTTAAGAAAATCAACAGTAAATATCTGGCACCATATGCAGTGTGAGGAAAATAGATTGAATTCCTAGCTATAATGAAACAAAAGAATACAAGAGGTACCCATTGGGCACAAAAGGGTGAGAGTATTAACCACAGATCTCAGAACAGAATGGATGAAAATGAAACTTTGCCTTGTTAACGAATTCAGAATCGGTTTGCTGTTGGAAGATATGCATACCTCATCGATGTTCGTATTCTCTTTTTCTTCTACAAGTAATACAAGCTCTAAACAGCTGCTGCAAAACCCTTTCTTCCCCCTAACAGGTGCAAACTCAGCAGTGGCAATGCAACGTCCACACAGAGCATTAGGACAGCAGTAGCAATGAAACTTTGGAGTTCCACTACAAAGTAAGCAGGAATGCCAGTCTGGATACACGAAAACCAACATTTACCATGCTTTTTATCCATTATTTGGAATTAAACCACAGTATGAGTTGAGCAATACAGAAAAGGTGTGCTACAGAGAGACACCCTTACAAGAGGTAATAGAAGGTAATGAACTGCAAGTAAAGATCACCTCTGCAAATTAACTAAAAGCTTAAGCTTTGGAGTATTCTCTAGTAATAATTCTTATATTATTCTAACACCTTCCCCCCAAATGAAATGTATACAGATCACAAAAAATTACTAATCCACCGTAAACATGGACAACATGAATTGAACTCAGGATCTCCCAGTAATAAAATCTATGATACCATGTCAAGTACTCAGAAGTCAACTTTCAGGTAAGTTTTAGGACTGGTTCATATTCTAACACTTAAAATCAACTAAAATTTTTAATGGCTCACCACAAGTCCATTGTTCTCCAGTCTCAATCAAGGTATCCTCCTTTCCCACACATCCTGGATGATAAACCTTCAAACAATTACTGAACAGAGGATAAATTCAATGAGGAATCTCGAAACAGTGCAATATTAGGAAGAAATATCAAGGTGTTGTATAAAAGCTATAAGAAAAATGCAATGAGCATAGTTTGCATGTCAAATAATTATGATATATGATTGTAGATATAGCTCAAAGTCAAACTTCCATGTCGTACAATCATATATGAACATATTTCTTAACTTTAACAGCAGAAAAGTTGACATGGGATTCCTCTGAAAAGCAAACAAGACAATTGTATTATTCAGTTAAAAAAAAAAAAGTAGTGATTCATCAATGTGTGTGCATCTGTATATACATCTATTCATATATTCATTTATGTATAATATCCATCTTCTCTTGATAGACTTAATGCAATACTAGTGTAGTAAAAACCAAAATGGATATTTAAGTTATAATGGAAGATTGAGTGGCTTCCTTTCTTCAAATAAAAGGAAGCAGAAACATAACCTTGGCTGCCAATAACAAGGACCTAGAACAAGGGAGGTGAAGAATATGTGATTTCTCTCTCCACTTTTATATCACAAACAATTAAAAACTTCCCCAATGGGAAAGTCATTATTTTTGTTTGACTGCTAAACACCACTTATCTCCAAACATGTTTACTTAGTTTACTGTTGGGATGAGAATACTTTACTTAGTTTACTGTTGGGATGAGAATA
Source organism: Erythroxylum mucronatum (assembly GCA_027563825.1). Taxonomy (NCBI): domain Eukaryota; kingdom Viridiplantae; phylum Streptophyta; class Magnoliopsida; order Malpighiales; family Erythroxylaceae; genus Erythroxylum; species Erythroxylum mucronatum. The sequence goes on from JAOSBP010000206.1 coordinate 78,316, forward strand.
CTAGGAGAAAAGTCGTCCTTTAATCATAAGAGGAGTCCTACATAGCTATGTATATCAGTGGAAAATTCGGCAGAAGATAATATCACACTTCCACATTTAAAGGAATCAAAGTTTTAATCATGCATTCTTCTACACACAAGTTGAGTTGCTATCCAAAGAGGATATTAAGGAAGAAAGAACCTTATATATGATAGAAATCCCAGATGCAAACATAAATAAAGTTCCTAATAGGCCACCTTACTTAACTCAACCATCCTTACCCTTTTTAAGGATCAAATCCATTTGAAAAATAGTCAAAACGTGCAGTCATTGAGCACAGTTGATGTTAGAGCTCTAGTCTTGGAATACTAGAGTTTCTCTATATTATTTCAATATATCTATAATGTGTTTATCACTACAGAATAGTAGTATAGTATTTCTCCCTAACCGGAGCAGATTTGCTCCTCAAAAGGTATGAATATCCTTCTGTCACTATCTTCACTCAATTTTCTCCCTAACGTTCTCTCTTCTCTCCCTCCCTTTATAAACCCCCCTCTCTAGGTACATTCTGTTATGCCTAACCAATTTGCCACCTCAGCTGATAACTAACTCCCTCCTTGGCCCACTGTTCTTCCTCTGGAATAATTCACTCTCTCTCTCCCGACGATCCCAACATTGCCCCCTCCTAAAAGAGCAGCCTTGTCCTCAAGGCTGAAGTGAGGAAAAATGACTCCAGTTCACATATTCATCCTCCCCTGTAGCTTGTGCCACTGTTTGGCCCTTCCCTTTGACCAACCATTGCTGTGTTGAGTCTCCATCTTCGTGGTTCCCATTGCCTCTCCTCGGTGTAATCTGAAGTCCTGCATTGCCACAAAGTTGGACCTTTTGTCCCTCATGTTGGAATTGCATGGACATCTCCTTCCAATCCACCATGACCTTTCCTAATGTTTGTAACCAAGCAACCCCTAAGATCATATCCATTCCTTCTAAATCTAGGACATAAGCATCAATAGTCCAATCCCTTTTTCCCACCCGAATAGGGATGTCCGCACACTTCCCTCGAGTACTCACCCTATGGCCATCTCCCAATCTGATTCCTAATATCTTGCTTGACCCTACTGTCAACCCCAAACCACTGATCAGCTCAGAAGAAATGAAGTTATGGCTGGCCCCGCTATCCACTAGAATCGCAATTGAAACTCCCTGTAGTTTCCCTGTCATCAGCACGGTTTTTGTCTCAGGTGTCAGTGCCCCGTTCACTCTAATTACCTCCACGGTTCGGCATTCTAGAGCTATATCACCCTCCTCCTCGGTTTCTGCTTCCAATGCAATAATTTCTCCATTCTCATCTAAGGTTTCGTTGTCATCCAGTATTAACAACCGTAGTTGTCGTTCTGAACATTGATGGAGGGGATGACATTTCTCCCCACATCGAAAGCACAACCCCTTTGCCTTGCGATCCATCAGCTTCTAGTATGAAATGTGTCGCAAGCCCCGATTTTTTTTCCATGGATGGTTTTTGGTCCCCTTCTCCTGGTCTAGTCGACGTCGTGAGGTGTGAACCGACTGCTCGGGTCGGCGATCTAGGCTGAAAACGATGACCCGTCGCATTTCGGGTTGGACCTAACCCGCCTTCTGCACGACCTGCTCTATTGCCCACAGTATTAGAGGACCTCAACTCCGTATAAGGAGGATGACCCCAACTCTGGCTTCTGTACCCAATCTCTCCTTAGTGATGCCAGTTGCGATGTCGTGGGTTGGATGATTCGAAACCCCTTTGATCCCCGTACATCTCCTCCTCCACAGCCCTTGCCACCTTCATCATCTGAACCCTGTTTGTTGGATCGAAGGTACGCCCCATTCGTCGGATCTCAGTACGTAACCCACTCATGAAGTAGCCCATCAATTGCAAATCAGAGAGTTCTTCAAATGGGTTCTCAAACCTTCTTCCTCCATATCTGTCGATTAAAACCAATTTCAACTTCCCCTATGTTAGCTCCACTTCAGTCTCTCGGAGAAGATTGAACCAGTGAATGGTCGATCCTTCCATGCTTAATAAAGCCAATTTGATCTTCACCTCTTCCGAAGTGCCATGAACTTCAAAACAGATTTTTGCTCGGGTAATCCATCCTACTGGATCAGACTCATCGAACATAGGTAAGTCTACCTTCCTCACCGACATCCTGTACTCTTCCATATAGCCCAAAGAATGCTCCGACTGAACATTCGGTTGAGTACGCTGAGTATCCCTGTCTCCCGCCATGTTCGGCCTCCTCTCATAAGTCTCACTGCCTTGTCCCTCCTCGGGACGCTTGCCCATCAGTTTACTCATCTCTACCAGTAATGCCCGCTACATCTCCCCCATGGCCATTCACATTGATGATTGTATCTCTTCTACCCCAGCTTCCAGATTAGCCATACGAGATTCCAATAGCTCAACTCTGTCTGACATCTTCAGTGGCATGAAGATGGGTCTCGGACTTGAGACAAAAACAAACAAGAAGTAAACTACTTGTCCTTCCGATGAGTATCCGGCAGGTTGGACCAATGTTAGGACTCTAGTCTTGGAATACTAGAGTTTCTCTATATTATTTCAATATATCTGTAATGTGTTTATCACTACAGAATAGTAGTATAGTATTTCTCCCTAACCAGAGCAAATTTGCTCCTCAGAAGGTATGAACATCCTTCTGTCACTATCTTCACTCAATTTTCTCCCTAACCTTCTCTCTTCTCTCCCTCCCTTTATGAACCCCCCTCTCTAGGTACATTCTGTTATGCCTAAATAATTTGCCACCTCAGCTGATAACTAACTCCCTCCTTGGCCCACCGTTCTTCCTCTGGAATAATTCACTCTCTCTCTCCCGACGATCCTAACAGTTGATGAACCATGACTGGAAATTAGACAGAACCAAAATCATGTTTGGTGAACTGAGAATTTTCTATCCGATAGTCTAAATAATGAAAGACTATAGTAAGCATCCCGAGTTGTTCATTCACAGAAGAAACTAAATATCGAGACCTATTAACGGAAGAGATGATTTGTGGAAATGATCCATTACTCCTCTCACTAAGATTCACGTCCACAAAATTGTTAGAGATCTAGTAATTATTAATCTTCTAAGTTCTTCTACAACGCATCCTCGAAGAATGTTCCAATAGATGAATAGGACATATAAATCGATAATGGAGGACATCAAATATGGAGAATAATACTTCTTGTTTGTTGCCTGCATACTTCTTTTGAGAGATAAGAGTGAAGGTAGGCCTGATCATTTGCATCGTCAATAACATGGAGCAAAGGAGAAAATAATAGGAAATTCGAATCAGGTATGACCAAAAGACAGTAAAGAATATTTCAGAAACAGAAGAAAAGTTTTGCAGCAGGAAATCTGAAACAGAGAATGGAAAGAATTTAGACTTAGAAAGTTAAAAATATAAGAAAGGGCAAACTAAACAGAGGAAGAATCTTAAAGTTTAACAAATCATGTGATTTGGAAAGAGCAAGTGATCATAAGCTCCTTAAAATACATATATCGCGCATAAATATATCGAAGTATCAAGACATGTACATTCAAAAATGATGATCGAGGTCACAGACTGGCAAAATAACATATAACAAAGAAGAAAAACATAAGTAATATAAACAGGGCAGTAGTATGGGCTAAGCCAATAATGAGTTATCGCTTGGTTAAATTAAGAGGAAACATTGGTCCGTCAGTACGTTTAAACAGAAGAGCTGGGAAACATGGATTTTAATTTTCAGAGTAACAATTAAGGAAGAAGAAAACTCAACTGAAAATCGCAGAGGATAAGATCTCCACCGTCTTTACAAACAAAACACCAGTCCTCGCAATCTCTTTCTTTAACTATATCCTTCATCCTCTTCTTCCTCTTCCTGCTCTTCACAGTCTTCATCTTAATCTTCGCTCTCTGCACGCAATTCCCTGTCTCTGTCTCTCTCATTCTTCGTTTGACCTTTTTGTTACTATTCATCCCCTGAATTCTCGTCTCCTTTTCTTTCTGCTCCTAATAAAGAATAATAAATCTCTGGTGTCGATTCTCAAGAACTTCCGCTGGCTGTGCTGTGCCTGTGACTGTGACTGTGATTGAGGCAGTGGCAGACAGAGATATTTTTAATAAATAAAACTATGAAAACCTGCAACATAAGTTCATGCTACTACTCCCAATCCTATTCCTATTTCTATTCCCTACCCCTTGTCTTGTCCCCAACTTCCTGCACTGTTTGGCATTACTTTTGAAACTGGCTTCGTGATGTTGGCAACAAAGGAGCACGCATTTCGGTATGCAACTTGTTTTTGGTCCTATCGTTAAGATGTTTCATATTTGTCCTCGCAACGCAGGTTCTCATTTGCAGTTGGACAGTAGATTTGATCCCGCCATATGATCTGGAAGGAGCCTAGATCTTGTAACCGCGCCTTTGATTTATCTGATGAGCAGCCAGATTCTAAGATCAAACATCAAATAATATTCCATACCGCTAAATTTAAATTGATTTCTCTTCTCGTGCTTGAAAATGAATTAATAAAGCACAAATAAATAAACAATGAGAACAAACACTTCATATTTTGATTTCTATTCCACGGGAGCATAGAAAGCAAATGACGGGATTAGTAGAATATAAACAGTAGTGCATTAACTTTATATATAACTTCGTAGTGACTTTTGATTTTGGAAATAACATCCAAGCTGAATACAATTTAATTCATCTAATTCTCCATTTTTAGAAGCAAATCAATGTTTGGAATATTGTAAAGATTCTTTTGGTTTCGGATAGACTTTTTCTATCATGTTAATCATTTCAATTTTAAAATTATATATGTGTATATATATATATATGTATGTATGTATCCAACCCAGGTGTGTATTGTAAGCTCGAATTATTATTGTATTTACTAGTTTTTCCTTTATTTACTATAGGTTCGCATATTTGATTTCATTTCACGTGTCTCATATGATATTCAATTATCTCATATGATTTTAAATATCTTATGAAATATCAAAATGTGTATAAATACATGCAAAGACATCAGCAAAATACAACAAATACAAGATAATTACGCACCAATTCTCTTTATCTCCTTCTATTCTTTCATAAATAAAATAATACATTATATTTTATAAAGAAGCGGATCAGGATGTGAAAGAGATCCAATTCTAGCAACAAGTCAATAGTAGATATACAAGAAAAATGCATTAAAATACCGAAAAGAACCATTGTCAACCAGAGTTAAAAATGGTGCTGAATAATATATAATAGCTAATGGTTTTATGTTAATGTTTGTTATACAATTTCGGATTTAATTCATATTTTTAATATTCAGTTATTATTTTCTAGTTCCATGTTCAACTTATTTAAAGATTTTTTTCTTTGATGAATAATCAACTAAATTTCTCTCAAATTTTCTGTTTTTATCTATTTGTACTCTTCTAATGTCCGCTATCAATTAAACATTAACAGCCTAATGCTTATAATGTATTAGATTAACAAAATAGCTGATGTTGTAGTCCAAACTAACTATAGCATTGATTCAGCATTGAAAGGCTCGAATGCCCTCTAGTAAGTTACATCTAATAGTCGTTTCGTTATTGACGTTTTTATAAACTTTACATCCCCACAAGATTTCTCTTATCCAATCCTGTTAACGAATGAAAGTAATAATAACTGGTGCTTTCTCTACTACTTTGAGTAATTTTCTGTTTCTAGATGACATCAATTGACATGCTATATGTTGAAATATAAGTGAGACTTTGTCCCACATCGAAAGAATATATGGCCTTGAGCATGCATATAAGCCTAATAAGTTATTCCTCCTAATACCAATTAATTTTATGATGGAACCTCATTTAGGCTTATATGCGCTCGGTTTATTTAGGTTCAATCATATAAAAATTTAACACTATATAGAATTATCTTATTCAGCCCTCCTAAAGGATGAAAAATTATTACTTATATTTTGAGTAATTTTGTCTTTTCATGTAACACGTAACAGAAGCCTTAGTTATGCATCATGGATCGAACGTGAAAGGAAAATAATGAAGAAACTCATAAATATCTTATTTCGGTTCCATCAAGTTTCCAATGAGCTTTCCAATGTCGTAATGAGTTTGAATTCACCTGGCACCTTTACTAAAGTCGCTCACCAAGACGTAGTTGACGTCTTTTTGTGATATTCTTAAGTTGTAAACCTCTGAATGAGTTAAAGTCTCCATATGTTCATGAATTACATTAGAAATTACAGAAGACCTTAACCTATATATAGTTTTCATATCGCGTCTTCTCATCACAGGCTCAATACAAGTCTGATCCACACTAATCTGGGTCCATTTTTTAGCTGAACTTTGATCCATTAACTTAGATCTTTTTATCGAGTCACTTTATTACCTTCATCTGGATCAATTTTACATAACTTAACCGATAAGTTATTGAAAAATCTATAAAAAGACAATTAGTTATTGTCCACTATATAGGAAAAATCTAACATTTTCCCCTTTACACAATAATCAATTGCGATATTGATAAAAAGGTGGAAACTAGTTCAAAAATATAGTTAAGTCACGTGACTATGTGAATCGATCAGATTTAAGCACAATTTGATCCATAGATAATAGAAGTCCATTGTGTTGTCTGACAAGGTTTTCGATATCGAAAAATATTGAATACACATGTCATGTGTGACACAGATCTAATACAGTCACACATATCTAATACCTTTCTAACAAAAATGCGAAAACGGAGTGTGGCAAACTAGAATGATACTTGAATTATCTAAATTATATCATCTTTCCGTTTGTAGATCTTGATTTCTCTAAACTTTATGCTAAATTGCATATGCAAAACTGCATTAGAGAAGTCTTGTTTTCTCTAAACATTATGCTAAACTGCAGTAGAGAAAATCTTTGCATTCTCTGTTCTCTCACTGAATGCTACACTGCATCAGAGAACACCTTTATAAAATTAAACACTTATATTCTCCTATGTCATGTTAAAATTCATGAATATCCTTTTAAACTACACGTGTCCTAAATATAGGCTTAAGATCAATCCGTATATATGTCTAATAATCTTTAAACTGCTTAAGATCGACACAGGCCTTAAGTCTTTCACATGCATTAAGATAATGTATAATAACGCGTATTGCTGAGGATAAAAATTAATCTTTATTAACAATCATATTGTCATAATAAATCAAAACATACTAACATACAAGGACCAAACATAATGATCCCTCGCTAATAGTATCTAAGGACTTCAATACAGTTATACTATATACATATCTTTCAAACACACGTGGGCGCAATCCTTTAGTTAAAAGATCAACAAGCATCTCCTCAGTCCGCAAATGCTCCACCTTAATGTCACCTTTTTGAATCAACTCCTTTATGGTCAAGTATTTGACCTCCAAATGCTTAGATTCTATGATATTCTTATTGCTGTAAATAAATAACACAACAACAAGATTGTCACAATACAACTGGATAGATCTAGCCACTGAATCAACCATAGACAACTCAGAAATCAAGTTCTTGAGTCATACTGCCTGTGCAATAGCCCTATAACATGCAACAAACTCTACATAAATAGTCGAGAAAGTCACCGGTGTCTGCTTGACACTCTTCCATGATACTACACCATATGCGAACGTGAAAATGTAACCTGAAGTGAACTTTTTATCATCCGGAAACATAGCAAAACAGGAATTTATGAACCCTGTAAGGTTTAAATTGTTGACCTTTCTATATGTCAACATATAATCCTTCATTCCCTTTAAGTATCTCTAGCACTCATTTGACTGCATTCCAATGGTCTATGCATGGGTTAGCCAGGCATCGATCCAACAATCCAACAGTAAGCAATGTCTGACCTAGTGCATACCTGAGCATACATCAAGCCACGTACTGCACTAGAATATGGAAGATTCTTCATGACCTGTCTCTCAGCTTCATTATTTGGATATTGTGCCAAAGATAATCTCTCATCACGAGATATTGGTGCTACAACAGGTTTCCAGTCTGTCATATTAAGCCTTTGTAACACACGTTCAATGTATGCACCCTATAAGAGGCCTAATTAGTATTGAAATTTGTCCCAATGAATCTAAATGCCTAGGATAAAAGATGTTTTACCAAAGTTCTTCATGTCAAAATGCTTGGCTAAAAGTTGCTTAACCTCATAAAACATGGTCAAGTCATTTGACCCAAGCAAGATGTCATCCACATACAGCAATAGGAAGACAAGTTTACTCTCTCTGAACTTGTAGTACAAGAATTGTTCAACTTTATTTTCCACGAAGTCAATGGAGGTCACAACCTCGTTAAAATTTAGGTACCACTGTCTTGATACTTGTTTCAGATTATATATAGATTTTCTCAATTTACAAATCTTGTCAGTTTCACTTTGATCCTGAAATCCTTCAGGTTGCTCCATATAGACTTCTTCATAAAGGTCTCAATTCAGGAAAGCGGTTTTCACATTCATCTCATGCAGCTCCATATTGTAATGAGTTACTACTGCCATTATCACTTTGAATGCATCCTTAGAGGAAGGTAACGTTAAAGTCAATCCCTCCTTTTTTAGTGAACTATCTGGCAACCAACTGAGCCTTAATCCATTCAACTTTACCTTGAGAGTCCTTCTTGATCTTAAATAGTCATCTACAACTAACAGGTTTGCAATGTTGAGGCAAATCAACAAGCTCTCATACTTGGTTATGTTTCATAGATTGCATCTCGTCCATCATTGCCTCCAACCACATATCTGCATGGGGTCCAAAAATAACTTTTATAAAAGTAATTGGGTCCATAACATGTCCTATATCAGCCTTGTTCACTCAAATAGACTATGTAATCAGATGAGATAGTTAGTCTTCTCACTCTAGTGGATCTGAGCAATTGGATTGGTTCTTGTACCTCAGGAACCTCTGTTTGCACATGTATAGGTTATTGTTTCTGTACCGGTACAGTGCTTGGGCCTTGATCCACTGGACCTGACTATGTGAGTGGCAAATACGAAATAACCGTATTATCCGTCCTACTTTTATCTGCTGGGTAAGAAGGCCTACCCTCATTAAAGATATTGCGTTATAGAAACTTAGTAATTTGTGATTCCATAATTTGAGACTCACCTTCTCTACAGTATAATCTATAGCCTTTAGAGTGATTGAGATGTCTTACTACGTAACAACGAGTTGAACGAGCTTGCAATTTACTTTCATAAAGATTATACAAGTGCACCTCAACAGGGTAGCCCTATACACGAATGTGTGCAAGGCTAGGCTTCCACCATTTTCAGAGTTTAAAAGGTGTCTTTGGCAATGATGTACTTGGGACTCTATTTAGTATATATAATGTCGTCTTTATGGCTTTGCCCCAAAGATATTCAGGTAGGTTAGTCTTGTTCTGCATTGACCTCATCATATCCTTAGAGTGCGATTACGCCTTTTGTCCACACCATTTTGCTTAGGACTACCTGATACAATGAACTGAATCACTATTCCACAATATTCCAAATATCTGACAAACGGATCTTTTTTCTTGTCTTAAAACCTCATGTTTGCCACAATATTCTCCACCATGATCAAATCTGACTATCTTGATGGATTTTACCAATTGGTTCTCAACCTCAGCCTCAAAGTTCTTGAATTTCTCAAAAACTTCAAAATTTTCCTTAAGTAAGAACACATAACCATAAAAAGAATAATCATCAATAAAGGTCAGAAAATATCTAGAATTCCATAATGTAGCTATATAAGGTTCACTAATATCCGTATGTATGAGGTCCAACAAACTAGAAGCTCAAATTGACCTTTTTTCTTTATTTTGGCCAACTTACCTCTGCAGCAATTAGCACACGTTTCCAGATCATCAAAATTTATAGTTCGGAGAATGTTTTCCTTTACCAGTCTCTCAAATCTATCTTTGAAAATGTGGCCTAAGTATTTATGCCACAACATGTATGATGTATCCTTAATGAGAGGTCTTTTTCGAGTAATAAGTTCAGTAATATATAAAGAAGCATACATTTCATGAGGGGAAAGGCATATTTGATATAAACAGTATGTTAAGAAGGTAATTCCAATATGTTTTGCATTGAAAAATAATTGTACGATTGCATTTTCAATGACAAAATGGTAACCCACTTTGTCTAATACCGATACAAATATCTAATTCCATCGAAAAGACGACATATAATATAAATGTCGTATCGAGGTTTAAACATACGTCCCCTACATATAAAGCATTTACTTCTTTATTATTGCTAATCATCAGCTTCTCCTCCCCTTTAGTTGGCTTTCTCTTGGATCTGAACTCCTGCATTGTAAAAGCAACACGATTAAACACTCCACTATCTAACCACCAAGAACCAAACGTGGTTATAGCAAAATTGGATTAATGAATCATGTAAGTCAAGGAGTTACCTAATGGTTCGTGTTTCATCTTCCAAACTCTATACTTCTGGTAGTCGAATTTCTTATGCTCATTCTTCTTACAGAAGAAACACCTTATGTTCTTCAACTCTTAGACTGACCAATTTGCATCCACATAGTGAATTTGAATTTCTTTCCCTTAGCTCTTTGAGGTTTAACCTTGCCCTTATCTTTAGCGGTTGCAAACAGGGTCGTATGGGGAGTGCTTTTAAGCTTCTTCTCTGCCACAACACATCGGGTAATCAAGGCATTGATATCCTAAGCTTCATCCTGTGAAATGTATGATGTAACAAGCATCCCAAACTCTGACGAGATAGTTTTTAGAGCTTGATGCATTATAAATGCATCAGGAATGAGAATGCCTTCAACTTACTTAGTAGGTGGACTATCATGATAATGTAGTCCCATATTCCCTCTCTACTTGTATACCTCGTGGAGAACAACTCCTTGATCAAGGCACTCTGCTAAGCATTAGACTAGACCTTGTATCTCTAGGACACATTATCCAAAAACTTCTTCGCTATGCTAGTGTCCGGTAGTCTACTTACAAAGCATCTTTCAGGTTCCACAGCTTGGCAGCTTACCGACAATCAGCGTCTCTTGTCACATTATTGTTTGTTAATTGCTCTACTACTCTTCAGGTCTTGATGCAGTGTACGCTCAGCTGTTATAAATGCTGACGGATAATTAAATCACACATAGTTGTTTCAATCGTACTTTCAAGGAACTATTTCACCTCTAATTACTTAGATGAGGTTCATGAGCGTACGGACCGATAGACGATAAGTTTGCATCCTTGCATGATAGACGAGACAAATCGTCATTGTTCTATGGAACAGGTAATAATATGTCAAATGATAATAATTAAATCGAAATTAAAAGCTTGGCTGCTAGAGAAGTGATTATGAGCTGTACGTTGATAGCAAAAGTATTCTATAACACAAATCTAGAATAAAATGATCCTTCCATAATTTCCGAGTGCCAGAAATTAACACGGAGTTATCTACGGATCAAAAAGTTACTGAAGAGAGAACACTGAGCTATGATGCAGCAAGACTCTGCACCCAAGCTCGCCTGAACTGAAGGTTGAGCTATGAGGGGAAGGAAAGGAAGTAGAGACAATAGGTGATGCACCGATACTTTGCACCGAAAGCTTGCCAGAACTGAAGGTTGAGCTACGGGGGGAAGTAGAGACAATAGTTGACGCAGCCCAAAGGTCGCCTGAAGCTGAAGTGAAGGTTGTCCCACAGCGGTATAGACGTGATGAAATTGCAAGGAATAGGTCTTCCGCAGTTATTGCAAAGATTCCAGCGTTGACCGGGAACCGTTGCTGAAGATAAGAAGACGCTTTAATATAAGTATACTTAGTTTTTTATTTATTAAATAATATGTAAATTCTTAAACAAGACAACACTCGAATCGAATGATTAACATTATAATAAACAAGAAAGCACAACACTGGAAAATCTTGCATCGTTGTATGATCTGCGTACGAGATGATGTGAAGTTATATACCATGCGATGCACGGCTACTACTATAAAGTCGGTTAATATTTAAATTTGTTTAGATATACGTAAAAAAAAGAATTCCATTTCTTTTAAAGACTTTTAAATTTCCATTCCAAAAAAAAAAACTCTCAAATTTGAATTAGGATAACAAATTCCATCTTGTTTTCTGATGTACGGTACCTAAATTAAAATAAACTTTAAAATCCAAAATACAACTTTTGAAGTGTAAAATAAATAGTTGAAGTGATATTTGAATCCGACGGTGCTCTCTTCGAGTCGAGCACAATGTGATATTAGGTTTAATTTAGGGATAATTAAATTGTTTTTAGAAATGGAAGATAATAATTAATTAATAATAACGAGGAGCGAAATGACAAATTGGGGACAAATTTTGGCGCTTCCGGGTCCTGGCTGCTGGTGGCTGGTCAGTGGTAGGTCGAGGGTGGACTTGAATCGCAGGCGGAATAAACGACTAAGAGTTGTTTTCTTCTTATGCCCAGGTCAATCTTGATTGCCTTATTGCTTCCACCAATTTCTGTTTTTTTAAGGGCGTTGACCGGACTCATAATCAGGAAAACTTTGATCGGAGAAAAGATGGGGGGCCTTTGTTCTTGTTCGAAGAATCTTGGGGGCAGTAAGCGTCCTCTGAATAATCCTAATCATCGTTACAATAAAGCTGAAGCGACTTCTACTTCCGCAACAAATTTGTTCGACTCAAAAGTGGCTAGTAGTGGAAGTAATCGGTTGGATACGAAGAAGTTGGAAGTAAAAGAGAAACTAATTTCATATGATAACAAGAATGAAGCTGCTGCTGTTGTCGTCGATGATGATCTTGATGATGATTTTAGTTACGACGGGATTCCACGCTATTCTTCCATTAAATCAAGATCCACACGCTCCAAACAGGCAGCTGTTACCAAGGTACTTCTTTGCCCAATCTTCTTTTTTCCTTCCACCCTTTAACAACAACAGCTCCTGTTGGAAGGAAAAGGCTATTCTATTCACACTTCGCAATATAAACATCTCCCGCACTATCAGTATCAATCGTTAAAATTCAATGAGTTACACACTCCTCTCCTTCCACACACACAACAAAGAATCACTGTACCATCTGTGTTTAGAGAGGAATTTCAGTTAGATATCTGCTGGAAATGTTCCATTGCAGCAACTCCAAACCTAAATCCAGGACGGCCCATTAGATTTTCCTTTGCTAGTCCGTCATTTTGTTTTGTATAGTATCAACCTTTTAAGAAGGTACCGTAATCTGTAGGTTTCTTCCGTCAGTTCACGTTTGGGCAGAGCTGGTTTGGAAAAAGCAGTGGAGGTCTTGGACACACTTGGAAGCAGCATGACTAATTTAAATCCAAATAGTGGATTTGCTTCATCCGTGGCAACTAAAGGCAACGAGCTTACGATACTAGCTTTTGAGGTAGCAAACACAGTTGTCAAGGGTTCCAACATTATGCAGTCCCTTTCAAAGGACAGAATTCGACATTTGAAAGACACTGTATTTTCTTCTGAAGGTGTCCAGCGTCTAATATCTAATGATACCAATGAACTCTTGAGAGTTGTTGCTGTTGATCAGAGGTGAATGCTATGCAAGATTGTAATGATCAAGTTTCCATTTTCAGTGATTGTCTTTCTTGCTTCTTCTGTCTTCATTGCAGTTGAAGAATTTTTAACTTCCACTGCAGGGAAGAGTTGAAAATATTTGTGGGAGAAGTGGTTCGTTTTGGAAATCGGTGTAAAGACCCTCAGTGGCACAACTTGGATCGTTATTTTGAGAAGTAATTATAAATGTGTTTTCTGATTCTCCCAATTAATTTAAGGTAACATATTTGTAAAGTTGCTGAATGGATTTTATTTCACGTTCCAGACTCAGCAGAGAGCTTACTCGTCAAAAGCAATTGAGGGAAGAATCAGAAGCTGTCATCGAGCTTTTAATGTTTTTTGTTCATTCTACGGCTGTGAGTGTCCCTCCCTTTCTGATTTTCTCCAAAATTATTGGACAACTTACCTTGGTTGATGGGTTGCATACAAACTTATATTTTGGACTAGAACATGTCTGCTAAAATTTATAGACAGCTACCTCTCCATCCGATTCATTTTGTATATTGTAATCACATGCTTGGTGGAATGAAGGAAACTGTAGTATAAAAGCACATTTTGTTGGTTTGCAGGAACTATATCATGAATTACAGGTACTGGACAGACTTGAGCAAGACTGCCAACATAAGAGCCAAGAAAGTAGTCTGGCTGCTACTCAAATTGGTAACTTCTTGATGTCCTTTTCAGTCACTGAATAATTATGTCATATGGCATAATTTTTATTTGTGATAACTGGATGGTATTCTGTTTTAAGAAGTTGCAAACTTTATTATGTCAACGGTTCAAATGTTGCTGCTAACTGCAGTTGGCATTCTAGAAATACTGGTTTTCTTGGGCATTGGTAATGATAAAGAAAGGAACGTGATTATGCTCTGGTAACTTGGGGAAGATATGATACATAGTTAACTTTCAATGTATGATTGATATACTAATTTCAACAGCTTGATGAGCATAATTTTTTGTGAAAAAAAATCTCCATAGATTGTTAAATTTTGATGCTTGTAACTATGATTATCTAGATTTTGTTATTGAAAAATGTAGCTCATGCAGTGACTTAAACGCATGTTCTTAAAAAGAAAAAAAGGAAAAACTTATATTACTTTATAACAATTTATGAAATCTTTTTTGAGCATCCACAAATGTTTGTATTTTGATCGCTTCATTGTAAACCTTTTTGTGGAACTTCATATAAGTAGTTTAAAGACCAATATTCATGATCAGTAAGTTGAGAACTTGTGAACAATTGTAGGTCAAAACCCTGCAAGCTTGAGATCGGAACTAAAGAGTCAGAGAAAACAAGTGAGAAACCTAAAAAAAAAGTCACTTTGGTCCAGAAGTTTGGAAGAGGTAACTTCATTGTACTAACTTTATCTTCATTTTATATTGAATCACATTCATAGTTTATAATTGCTATACCTTTGGCACTCTTAATTCTTTCTTTGATCTCTCTCTGCCCTTAGTTAGTACATGCTCTGTGCCTGCATGAGTTTTAAGTTCAAGAACAATGCAATTCCATAGTTGGCAACTAGTTGAAATTAAAACAAAAAAACAACAATTGTAAATCATGTTTCCACTTAGTTTTAGCAATCCTATTAAAGTTTGCAATTATTGATATGCAGCCTGTTCATTTTGATGGTAGGTGATGGAGAAACTTGTAGATATTGTCCATTTTCTACTGCTGGAGATACATGACACCTTTGGAAATGTTGGTATGTACTCGTCTAAGGTTTTGAACATGTAATACAGTTGGCGTGTTTGCATGGTTTATCATCTTCTTAATATTATTTGTTCTTTGAACTTCTTTGGCTTATCCTCTTCTTAATGTTATTTTCAAACTTCTTTAGTTTCCGAAAACAGTTGTGAATGCCCTCATCATGTATAAGTGATTGTTATTTTGAAGATATGAAGATAGCTAATACTTCTGTATTCTCCAAATAGTAGTTCCTATGACCAAAGGTGTATTATCATATTAAGAAAAATTAAGTTAGTTACACTTGTGATAGTAAGAAATACAGAATGAGGATTCCTTCTGTGCTTTGCAGGGGTTGTTTCCTTGGGTTTGATTTTTATTTGATCATATGTTGCTTATTGATTGAAGCTTATTGCTATTACTTGCATTTTGTAGATGGCCATGTAACATTCCAAGGATCTGAAAGCAATCGGCAACGACTGGGACCTGCTGGCTTGTCTTTGCATTATGCGAATATAATTATGCAAATTGATAATCTGGTGAGCTTGATCTCTCTCAATCATCTCATCCATAATTCTGCATTTAGCTTTCTCTATCATTCAAAAGGGATCTGTATGTTTTACCATCATTACTTAAATAATCCATTATTACATCTTGTTCTACATTTGAAAGAAAGGACAAGTCCTGTTGACAGAAAAAAGGAATTGATAATAATGTTATTGGTCTAGTACTATTATTACTCTACTTGGTGGTGACATCGAGACCTGTCTTTAATCCTGCATCACGTGTAAGTGTTTATGATCGCTTATGACTCCTTTCTCAGGGATAACATCAAATCATGCTAAACCTTAGGTGTATAAACTAAGTTTACCAAGGTTTTCAGATTCAGTAAATTGTAGATAAATTGATATCCACATGATGCAAGACAATTGGTATTTCGACTGGTAGAGTGGCAGCACACATTATTGCCTTTAGTCAAAGTAGCAGGAAGCTTTTACAAAATTCAGCTGAGCAAAATGGGGCTTTTAGGGACTGTGATCTGTAGTTGCATAAGTGACCTTTCTAATTAACCTGATTTTGAGTACACAAGTCCTGCTGTACATACTCTTGTGGCTTTGCAATAATATGGTTTACCGAGTTTTAAGGATTTTTGTTAAAGATAATCTTGATGCTTTCAGGTTGCAAGATCAAGTTCAATTCCCCAAAACATGAGGGATCAATTGTATGAAGGCTTGCCGCCCAGCATTAGATCAGCTTTACGCTCCAAGTTACAATCTCATCGGGTGAAGGAAGAGGTATTATGTGGTTGGTGATATGCTTTTACGTATCATAAATTATAGGATTCATTGCCAATAAGGGAGTAAAATAATGTTTCCAATAAGTTGGTTCTCTGTTATGTATATTCAGAGACCATGTCAAATTCATTATATTAATGAAGTTTTGCCTTTCAAACAAAGGAACAAGAGAAGTCTGAGTAAAACTTTTGTCCTGGCAAATATCCAGCTTGTTTACCTTTGCTGAATTTATATCTACAGCTCACGATAACTGAAATCAAGGATGAGATGGAGAAGACTCTGCAATGGCTTGTTCCAATGTCCACGAACACAGCCAAGTAACATAACCAATTTCCATGGGTGGAGTCAATTTCCTCTTCTTAATTCCAATGACTTCATGTTACTGATGTATAGTTATTGTTTTCTTTGTTTCATCTTCGTTCATCTAAAACAGGGCACATCATGGTTTTGGATGGGTTGGAGAGTGGGCAAATACTGGGTGAGTGAGGTTCTTTGATTTAAGTTTTGCAAACAATTCCAATTCCTCTATTTGTTGTTTTTATAAGATCTAGCAGAATATGCTAGAATGAGAATACATATGAGCTTTAAATGAATACAGGTCTGATGTGAACCGAAGGGCTTCCACCACACCAGCACAAATTATTCGAATAGAGACGCTTCACCATGCAGACAAAGAGAAAACAGAAGCCTATATACTTGATCTGTTGTTGTGGCTTCACCATTTGGTAAGAAAATCAAAGACTAATGCAAAAGTAAAGACAGCTACGAAGGCCCCATTTAGTACAAATCCTGAAAAGTTGGAACAAGAGAAAACAGTGGAGTCGACCTTAATTCTAACCTCTGAAGAGCAGAAAATGTTGGAGGATGTGAAGCAGAGAAGGAGGACGCTAGGAATGAGCAAGAGTGGGGATTTTGATATGGAGAGAAACAGGAGGTTGAGAAAGCATGATAGATTAAGTAAGAGTACAAGCCACTTGAATAAGAAGCAAAACAAGGAAGCAGCTGCAGTGAAGAGGCTAAATTCTGCGGTTCCCATTATCAGCTTTGGTGTTGAGAAGGAGAAAGCGTTGGATATCATTGACAGAGTTGATGTGTTCAGATGAGATTAGATTGAATCATACGTTGAGAATGAGATGAAGTTTTTGAGAGCCGATTGACACTGGAGCATTGTGCGGAAAGTAGAGATAGGAACACGTCTTTTTGAGTGTAATGCTTTGGTAGTGTCTACTTATATCCGGTGAGAGGAAGTAGGTGTAAAATCGTATGGAGTAATCATGGAGGCGTTATTGGTGTAGAAGGTGTAAATGGTTCAAGGTTTCTCTGTTCTTTTTCTTCTTTGTTGGCTGGAAGATAATGATATTGTAAGTTTAAGTAGGTAAATAATGCAAGAGAGGGGATAACAATGATGTTACGCAACAATTAGCGCTTGTAATGTTTGTTTGTAGTAGTAAACATATATTAATTACGATGGTTGTGATGTCAATATGATTAATACTTGCTCCAAAAATGGCTGTTAAATTGAAAATGTTGATAAGCGGGTAATAAATAAATAGTTAGTAGAAACTAAACCAACCGAAAAAGAAAGCTCCGAGTGCCTGCCTGGTTCTCTTTTATTGCTAATGCTAGTCTTTCTTTGAAGGGGTAAGATATATATAATTGAAGGTTATTATTTTTATGGTTATGTAGAATAGTAATTAGTAAGTAGAGGAGAAGAGAAATTAGAAGGAAGAGGGAAAGAGGGGATATTCCATTATTAATGTCTTTAACAATGCTTCCAATGCACCACATACGGATATTCCATTATTAAGTCAACATATTCCATTATAACAACAATTATTTTTCAAATAAATTCAACTAATTGAATTCCAAGGTTTCCTCTATATCTATAAATTATGAAGGTGTTTACAATAAATACATCTTACATAACCGCTTTGGTTATATGTTACACGTCAAGTTGACGAACTTTACAGGCATTCATGATTGCTACATTAAAATGGAGGACTCGAGGCTCAACACAGACACATGAAGGGTTTTACTTTTACTAAATGGATGACTGATGTCGTATATGTATATGGATACTTTGCAGCATAGAACAATGTATAATCGTAAAGAATGATATACGTGACGTTCCGCCAAAACCTTTACTTACACTCGCTATATTCGAGTCGCCCCTGTGTGATATCATACACTTCACTCAGTATATTCTAGTATGGCTCCTGTGTGATTGAATCCACACGATATTTCCGATGCTTTTACCTTGTTTTTGAAATCAACCAAGGTAGGTTTAATGCGGTCAACATCACTTCCATGACCCTGTATGCAGAACCAATGAAGGCTAAGATATGGAAATCTCATTTAGTCCTTCTCAAAGAACAGTAACTTGAGTGTAATTCTACGGTAGCTAGCAATAACACGAGCGGACAAGCAGAATGGTGCTTGGGGAACGCAACTCAAGGATCAAGGTGCATATAACTGAAACATGTCTATAAACCTGAAGAACTGTGGGAGTGGGATTAAAATAGAACTAAATTCTCAGGTTGTGGCTGCTCTTTTTTACAATACTTAGGTTTCTTTTTTTATATTTGGGTAAATTAAATGGTTGTCGATCATGAAAAGGACAGTAGTTAAAAAACATGCCAAACAACTGGCAGAAGGCTAAAATTATGTAGACATTGTAGGAAAGATTTGTTATCTTTTTGTATCCTTCAATTACCACATAGGGGAATTTCATTAGTGATGGAAATCTAGAAAGATTGGCTTTATCATATAAAGCAAATTCCAAGCAGAACTCAAGCGAGGTGAAAGCATACCAATTGCCCGCCAGAAGAATGTCCATCTTCAGAAAACGTTCCGTGAGATCCTCCCCAACCCCAGGTGAAGATATTACCCCCTATATTCCAAAAATGTAAATTTTTATTGATTCTGCATTATATGCAGCAGCTGTGAACATAGTAAGGTAATGACATTTTCCCAAAATAAGTATAAACTTGAGCAGAAACATATAACATTAATAAACCAAACGTGTTGATCTATCAGTAAATTAACAAAAATTTCTATGTTGGTTGAAAAGTTTTTTTTTTCCCCAATCAAAAGTAATGACAAATCAACAACACTAACCACAAAGGAGATCACCCTAATAATGATGTATGCTCCTATTCTCAATCTTTTCTTTCCTTTTACACTAGGGCAAAAACTACTTCAGATGATTCTGGCTGCAGGCTAAGCAAAAATGATAAGCATGCATGCCAGACAAATGTTGTTGTAAGTCTAAATATCAAGGATATAGCAAAGTCTCTCTTGATATTTTAGGACACCACACAGAAAAATACCAAAAACCAATGGAAACTTTCACCAAGTACAGACATCTACAATTATATGGCTTTTAATGCGGAAACCAATGAAACTGCATATGCACATGGAGTACTGTATTAGAAAAATTATTACAAGAAATTGCTGCTGTATGCTTCCAACCGCAAGATATCTGCATAAGCAATATAACAGGTAAAGGTCAACATACCAATTTGATTGAATATATCTGTCATAAGCAACTATTGAAATTACAAATGCTTCAGAGAGGGGCAAGTCAATTCCGATCGGATTATTGTGTGTTTTCATGATCTTAATAACTTTTGAATCATGCATTGCCCATTACTTGAAGTTGAAGACTTTGAAACAAAGAGCTTTTGGTCTAACTCTGATAGGCACCAAAACGGCTCGGAAAAAGGCTAGCATTTTACTTGAGAACCTAGGAATGGGTTCTATTAGTAAAATCTATTAGGTATTTCTCCAATAGTAGCAATATAAACAAACCTTGTCAACAGGTGACTTTACAAAAGGACCTTGAACCCTTTCCGGAAAATGAAGTGCATCAATGGAACTGTAAGTTACATTAGCCAACTAAAGTATTAGTCATCTTCAAGCCCAAAACTAAAAATATTCAAAATATTCTGCAGTTGAAAGACTAGGTGTAGTTCTTATGTAGATACCCAATACCAAGGCAACCATTTTCGTTTGATCCCCAAGTGTATAGCTCACCACCACCTATGCAAAATTATTCAAAAAGAAATAGAAAAGAACAGTGACAATAAAATGCTTAGTTTATATTGAAGCAACATACACACTACAAAAATAAAAGCCACAAGGACATAATACTATATCATCACCAGTAAACTTCAGAAAGCAACATTGGCTTCTCAACATACTTATCGCCTCAGGTTTGTTTCTGTCGAATAATGTGCTTTTAATAGGGTAATTTCGTGATTCTAAATGATTTGATGTAATCCCCAATCTTTAGGGATTGCAGTGAGCCGAATATACTGATTAGGGAGTCAACTGCTTGATAGAGATAATGAGGATTTTTTGCATGTGACAAATTGTGAAATATTATAAGAGCATGGTTATTTCCTGAGCCCTAATGCTCTTCATTTTATTTTATTATGTTCATCAGGCTCCTCTTTTTAATTCCTGAAACCCTAATTATATACTTTTTTCTTCTCAATCTTCCCAAGTAATCATGCCAGAATCCACTGAAACCAGCCTTGTCTTGCATGCTTTTGCATCCCTGAATATTGTTATTGCCACAACCGAAGATTTACAAAACAGTCCACCAATGTATCGATTGACTGGAAAGACTTATTTGAAGTGGTCACAATTGATCCGCATCTTCTTGAAGGGTGGAGAAAAATTGCACCATTTACTGGGAATGGCCCTTCAAAAGAAGATCCTACATTTGAGGCATGGGATGAACAAGATTCCTTGGTGACATCTTGATTATGGAATCCAATAATTTCATAGATAAGTGATACCTATATGTTTCTTGGTACCACCAGGAAATTTAGGATGCTATTAGACAATGGTATTCAAAAGTTTATGATGTTGCTCAAATCTAAAAAATTAAAACACAGATTTTAACAACCAAACAAGGGAACGAATCTGTCATCGAATAATCGAATCTCTTGCAAAGTTTATGGCAGGAAGTACACCAATATCAATGTTTAGAATCTATTCAAAGAAAAGGATCATATTTAACTATGAACCTATAAAGATATCTAGAGTTCAGATTGAAAATTGAGATAAGAGACCTATAGAGGTATGCAAGTATTCAACTAAGATCCTAAAAAGGAATTTAGGGTTTAAAATAAGAATTGTGAAAAGAGACCTATAGAAGTGTTTAGGTAGTTAAAGCTAAATTGAGAGACGCCTATGTTTTGACCCAAAATAAGAAAAGAGATCTATAGAGATGTCTTGCTATTTAACTATGAGTATAAAGAGGCAGTCAGGGTTTAAACTAAAAATTGTGAAAAGAGACTTAGAGAGGTGTGTAAACCTAGGCAATTATATAGGTTTTATTCAGAAAATTGAAATAAGAGACCTATAGAGGTATCTAACTGTTTAACTATGAACCTAGAGCATCTACAATTTAAACTAAAAATTGTGAAAGGAGACCAATAGAGATGTTTAAGTATTTAAAACTAAAGTAGAATACCTGGAGAATTGTCTATATTTTTGATTTGATATGAGAAGAAACCTATAGAAATGTCTTGGAATTTAACATCAAACCTAAAAAGTATATAGATTTTAAGTTGATAATTGTTAAAAGAGATCTATAAAGGTGCTACATATGTAACTATGAACCTAGATAGGTATGTAGAGCTTATATTAAAAATTGAAGTTAGGGGCCTAACTATTTAACTATAAACCTAGAGAGACATCTAGGGTTTAAAATAAATTTTCCAAAAAGAGAAGAAGAGAGGTTTCCAGGAATTTAAAATAAATTGGGATACTTATAGAAGTATCTAGGATTTTGGCCTAAAATGAGATTAGAGTCCTAGAGAGATGTTTTAGGTATTTAACTACAAACCTAGAACAATACATAGAATTTAACTGAAAATTGTAAAAAG
This sequence comes from Erythroxylum mucronatum, assembly GCA_027563825.1. Taxonomy (NCBI): domain Eukaryota; kingdom Viridiplantae; phylum Streptophyta; class Magnoliopsida; order Malpighiales; family Erythroxylaceae; genus Erythroxylum; species Erythroxylum mucronatum. The sequence continues at coordinate 100,745 of JAOSBP010000206.1, forward strand.
GAACTTATAGATGTGTCTAGGTATTTAACTAAGAACCTACACAAATATCTAAGGTTTGAACTTTTGATTGATCCAGGAACTTAGGATCCTGTGGTTGAAAACATGGTATCCTTGGATCCCATTGAATTTCCTTCGGAGGAGGAACCTTATAAAGATCTTATTGATTCTTATCAAAGAAAGACAGGATTAACCGAGGTTGTTCAAATAGGCACAGGTCAACCAAACGGCATTCCCGTCGCAATTGGCGTTATGGATTTTCAGTTTATGGGGGGTAGTATGGGATCCGTAGTAGGCGAGAAAATCACTCGTTTGATCGAGTATGCTACCAATCAATTTTTACCTCTTATTCTAGACTAGAAACTGTGAAAGAGACCTAAAGAGCTACTTAGGATAGGGGCATAGTCAGAAATGAGAAGAGAGACCTAAGAGGTGTTTAGGTATTTAACTATGAGCTTAGAGAGGTCTTCAGGGTTTAAACTAAAAATTGTGAAAAGAGACCTAAAGAGGTGTCTAGGTATTTAACTATAAATTTAGAGATTTATCTAGCCTTTAGACTGAAAATTGAAATGGGAATGGGGGGGACAGGTTTTACTACTTGGAAGATCAACGTGGAAGAACAATTAAGAATTCCATAGCTACATCATTTCTTTCTGAGTTTATGTCAAATAAAGAAAAAATTTGGCTTTATAATCATTGTTTAGGTCATCCATCTTTTCCTATCCTTAACACAATGTTTCTTCCATTATTCAAAGAGTCAATTGTTGGGTATTCTTTTGATTGTAATGACTGTAAACTTGCATTGCACAAATGCTTCTTTTCTATAAGCAATACAAGACCTTTCCTTTTTCCTTATTCTTAGCGATACCTGGGCCCTTATATGGTTTCAAATATTTCTAGTGCTAGGTGGTTTTGTACTCGAGTAACATGCATATATCTTTTGAAAAATAAATCTAATGCTAGCACTACTTTTCCCAATTTTTACAACATGATCAAAACTCAATTTCATGTGATTATTGGGTGGCTTCGTTTTGATAATGGCAAAAACTATTGTAATCAAACTTTCTCTTCATTTTTCAAAAAGAAGGGATCATTAATCCTCGTGTTAGCACACCTTAAAAGAACGAGGTGGCTAAACAGAAAATTGGTCACCTTCTAGATATCACAAGAGCATTACTATTCTACAAAAACATCCCTAAACAATATTGGGGAGAAGCAATTTTAATTAGCGGTGGTAATGGGTCAGGTCGGCCTGGCCAACCTCGACCATAGGCCTAAGCCCAGAAAAAGGGGGAAGTTATAACGTCAACACTGTGCAATGCCACCTATGCCATCTTCTCACCCAGATTCTAAAGCCATTTACATTATGGATCTTGAGTTCTCGTATGTTCTTCAAGTTAGAAATCTTCGATTCAACAACCCAACAACCCCAAGAATAGGCCTATTCTCATTTCATTGTGTTGCACGAGTCTTATGTGTTAGTTGCTATTTTTAGTGCTAGGATCAAAGAAGAGAGGAGGAAGCGGCAAGCTGTCCAAAGAAGAGATGTAGAGAGGAAGATATTTAAGAAGGCAAATCTATTGTGAAAATGCGCTGCAAGTGACTTTATTCACGTCTCATAGTGAGGGCAAGTTTCAAAAACCAGATATTGATAAAAGAGTTGATCAAAGCGTAGGGACAAAACGTAGACAATAAAACGTTTACTGAGGAGAAGATGAAGCAAGACTAACTAGGTATATGCATGCGTGGGTGCGTGCGTGCGTGTGTGTGTAGTCAGGCTTCGGACTAAGCTAGGCCATGAAGCTCAAGCCTAAGCTTGACTAGAGGCTCGAAAATTTTAAGAAAAGACCACTCAAAACTCGGACTATTTTGCCAAACCTAGTCTTAATCATTGCTCATCTCATTAATAGGCTTTCAATAAGGGTCTATAATGTCGAACTTCCAATTGATATTCTAACTTTCTTTTCCCAAATTTAAGTGCCTAAAAAAATCTTATTCCAAGAATCAAAATTGTTGCTTTTGTTTATGATCATTACCAAAATAAGAGAAAACTTGATCCACATGCTCTTCGGTGCATTTTTATTAGGTATTCCTCCAAACAAAAGGGATATAAATTTTCCATCCCCCTAGTAGGAAATTTCTTATCTAAGCTAATGTAGTGATGTTACGTTTGTAAAAAATGAGTCCTTTTCCTAGCATTCTTATCAGTTACGTTTGTAAAAAATCAGTCCTTTTCCTAGCATTCTTATCTTAAATGAAGTAAAGACAGGGCAAGGGACTTGCTTCTTCTTGATTTTCCTAATCAACCTATTTTTACTTCTTGATTTTCCTAATCAACCTATTTCATTTGTTTCAACAAAATTGTTTGTCTCCTTCTATTCAACCTATTTGGTTTTTTACTTTCTAGCCAACACCAATTGCTAATAACCTAAGTCATGTGGAATGATGAAGGATACGGGAGAACAAGTTCGACCACTCCAGGTGTATTCTAGGAGTCGAACACAAATCCCTAAATTTGTGCACATACAATCTCCTTAAACAACTGTTCAAACACTTGAAACAGCTTCTAGACCCATTGAATATCATACCACAAACTAAAATTTCTCAACTAGCTGATAAACTTGATCGATCAAATGATATTGAGCTACTTAGAGAGGAAATAGAATATACCAAAACCTATCCCAAAGTAATAGTCTTCCTTACCAACCTTCACACAATTCCTAATCCTAGAAATCAATAAGAGGAATTAGGAAACAAGAAGTGGGAGCATGATATGAAAGTGGAGGTGGAACATCTAGAGAAAAGCAAAATATAGGAGTTGGTTGAATTATCGAAAGGGAAGAATTAGTTGCATTTAGATGGGTTTTAGCTGTGAAGTCCAAGTTCGAAAATTCTATAAAAAGATACAAGACAAGGTCGGTTAGCAATAGGTATACTCAAACGTATAGCATTGATTATCTCAAGACATATGCTTTGGTCGCTAAGATGAATACAGTGTGGGTGCTATTATCATTGGTTGTCAATTTTGAGAGCAACTTATAGTAATTTGATGTAAACTACATTTTTATTCATGGTGATCTAGAAGAAGAAATTTATATGGAGGTCCATCCTAATTTTGAATCTAAAGAGGGAACAAATGTAAGTTAACGAAGGCCATCTATGGACTTAAGCAATCATGGAGTTCTTGGTTTGGAAGATTCTCCAAATAATGACTAACTAGGATATAAGCAGAGTCAAGGAGGCCATACTTTGTTTGTGAGACACTCAAAGTTTGAGGGAGAGATAATGTTGATAGCTTATATGGATGATATCATAATATTAGGTCATAATATAAACGAGATACAAATTTAAAAGGATGTCAACTAAGAGAATTTTGATATCAAGGAACTTAGGAAGTTAAAATACTTTCTAGGCATTGAAGTGGCACATTCAAAGCAAGGAATCTTTATTCACAACAAAAGCATATGCTTGACTTGTTAAAGAAAAAGGGAACTTAAGATGTAAACTAGTTGGTACACCTCCTGAGTTCAACCATAGACAATGAGGTGCTCTAATTGATTCTATGATAGATAGAGGTTCTTATCAAAGACTTGTGAAAATTAATTTACTAGCACATATAAGACCAGATATTCCGTTTGATTAAACTATTGTTAGCCAATTTATCCATAATCCTAAAGAAATGCATCCTAAGTTAGGACATTGAATTTTACAATACTAGAAAAGTAGTCTGGGAAAGAAATCTTATTCAAGAAAAGGAGATAATATGACTTTAAAGGCTTACATTGACGTTGATTATGCTGTCCATTAGTTCATAGAAGGTCAACCTCAATCTATTGTACTATCTTAAGAGGTAACCTTATAACATGTAGTAGTAAAAAGTAAAATGTGGTAATCAAGTCAACTGCAAGTCAATGGCATTGGGAATATGAGAGTTACTATGGTTAAAAATAGTCCTTGATAATTTAAAGATAAAATGAGATAGTTATGATAACAAATCAGCAATCAGTATTGCACATAACCCTACATCACAGGATCGAACGAAACACATTGCTGTTGACAGGTATTTCATTATAAAGAAACTAAACAATGGGCTAATCCGCACTCCATTTTAGTTAAATAAAAGATCAACTAGTAGACATACTCACAAATGGTTTGCAAAAAATTATGTTTCGAAGCATTGTTAGCAAGCTTGGAGTAGAAGATATCCATTCACCATCCTAAAGGAGAGTGTTGAATAATGTGCTTTTATTAGGGTAGTCTTGTGGTTCTAAAAGATTTGATGTAATCTTGATATGAATGAGTGTTTTATTACAAGTCTATTAGAGGAGTATGAGTGTTTCTTGTCAGAATGATCATGAAAAGTAGATCCGAAAGTCTGTTTTTTAGAAAAATATGAAATGATCAAATGAGTTATGAAATTGGATTCAAATTGTTTTATAGAGGTGCAAACCTTAAGCATAAATTATACTTATGTGAGTGTTAATATATGAATGATTACGTGACGAGAATAATGAAAAAATACCCAAAATTGTCATTAAACATGCATTGTACCTAATCCATATGTCTACATATATATGTGCATAAATAAGTACGTGTATAATTATGCAAATTTGTGATATGTGTAAATGTTTATTGCGTGATATAGAAGAGTATTTGGAACGTCAACATCTAGACATTACCAAAACATCGAGACAATAGCTTCTGGAGCGATCTGTGAGTAACCTAGACGGTCTCACTTAATTATTTATTTGTTATAAATTATGTTCTGAGTTACCTTTAAATGTGGACATGATTATGCTGATTCCAGACATTGAAGGTCCTAGGCTTCTGATGTATGAATGTGATATTTGAAGTGCTTCTTGTATGTGAATGTGAAGAAATAAGTGTTACTCAATATAATTGTTGAATACCGAACTAAGGTCCAATGATAAATATGAATGAGATTGTGAATGTAAATGACTGAAACAATAATTGATTGAATATGTGTGATGCATTTCATTACAATGCATTTTATTACATGAATGCATGATCAGATAATGAGAATTGTGACTTGAGTAGCCACCGAAAATGAGCTTAAAGCTCGGAATGTGATTAAGAGCTGAAGGCTTGCTATGTATAATGAGCCCTGTATCCCTAACAGATAAGGGACAGTATTAATGAAACCAGTATCTACAATGAATACGGGACAGTTTAGGCACTCAATCACAACAAAGTAATAATCGAAAGTGAGTCTTACGAGCACTGTATATACTTTTAATACTTGTATTTGACTGACTGAAATATATTGTGGACATGTATTTAAATGAGTGGATATGTGAAATAAATGATATGTGATGCTATATGTTAAATGAAAAGATGTGAATTATGTGTTTACATGTGTTGATATGTTTTATGAATTGAGTGAATCATCGATGATGGTTAACTCATTGAATTTGCAAAACTCACCAAAATTGCAACGTTGATTTTTCAGGAGCGAGAGAGAACATTAGCGACAGAGAAACTCTACAAGAAGCAGCATAATTCTTGTACTTTTGGGAAGAAAAAATAGCTCAAAGGCCGGTCAGCTGAGACTGAAGGATTAGATAAATTTTTTTGTATAATTCCTCTTTCTTGTAGTGTGTTTTGTATTAGGTTTTGAACGATGTACATATTTGGATGGTGTGTAAAGATACAATGTACATATTTGGTTTTTATAAAATGAAAGGAGGAATTCAGTTGGTTTTTAACTGTTGTGTCTTTTCTCTATGATACCTTATAAGAGATTATAAATGATGATGTCATGACTAAGTGATTGTAGTGACTGCTCTAACATCCCATTGTTATAAGTTATGTACTGGAATGTCCTTAGGATATTCCGGTATGCACTCTATAACAGTGGGGCGTTATATACATATATCACGTATATGCCCATGCAAGCCTGTAGAAAAGGGAAAGCAACATAATATGAAACCAAGTATTTCAATCAAAGTTTAAAAGGACTTACTTGTGATAACACATGTATGGTAGCCGCCACATGAAACTTCCTTAGAAGATGGCAACTTTCCTATCATTGATGGTGTTGTCATACTACCATGCTCTCCGAAGCCCTAGATAATTTTTGTTCAAAAAGTAAGGCTACACCAATGAAGTAGACAGCTTGAAAATTTATTTTAAGAGAAAAGTTATGAAAAAGTATCATGGTGTTTACCAATCCTTTACCAAACAAAAAAACAGACCCATTTTCTGCAAAGGAAAAAGTTTAGAGAAACAGCCAGTAACATAAGGAAGCTATTGACCACAATAGAGTTGCCTGGATACCATCAATGAATGCAGAATGAAGCATCCCTGCAGCAACATTTTTGACCTAAGCAGCCATTGCACATAGAAGCCAAAGGGAAAATGATAACTTTATTAAATAGAACTCCAACTATATGAGCGTTTAGTAAATATCAACACCAAAACAAAGTACCTTAACTCCCTCAAGTTGCTTTATACGCCTTGGTGTATATTCACTGAAGAAGTAATATTCACTAATGAGCAAGTAAACAGAAAGTATGCAAAGTGATGACTAGCTACCTTTTAACCTTTTTATGCCAAGAATTCCTTGACAGTCAGATACAAACCACGTAATTGTGCAGGCACCATAATTCCATTCCAGTGAGTTTGTCCCTTTTACCATAAGTTTGTTACGGTATTCATTACACACTTACCACCCCGCACCCATTCCCCCTTCCTCAGTAGAAGATAGCAATGTGTAACAAAAAGCAGAACTTCAAATTGAAAAGGGAAGTTATGCAGCAAATAAAGTAAGTTTTCAATAAAAGAATTGAACATAAAGAAACCATCAAACAAACCTGGTGCTTCTAAACAATCCCAAAAAGCTTGATTCATGGCCATGACCAAGTTGTCCAAAGCTGTCACTCCCCCAACTTAAGGCTTCACCCCCACCTAGAAAAGATAAGATCAATAAAAGAAATTTACAAGTTGTGCCACACTATTTCTTTATCATGTTTGGTAGCCAATGATGATCAGCAAATAGAGAACAAAATATATCAGCAGAAGACAGTAGTTACCAGTAACAGCAACTGAATGCTCCGAAGCCAAAGCAACCTTTTTAATGGCGATGCCATTCAGGCATTCTACTTTAGTTGGCACATTAATTGCCTTTTCTGCTTCTGAAAATCAGTTAATGGAAATGAGGACCATCTATCTCCAATTTCTAAGCATTAAGAACTATTATGCTGAAGCTTTCTTTTTTCCTTTTGTTGATAAAATAGAAATCTAACGACCACAATAATGGTACATATATAGGTGGCGAAGCCACTATTTGCCCACCCTCAAATTTTTTTTAAAAAGAAGATATATATGCATATAGGGGTTGCCCACCCTAAAAGAATATCGTTGCCCATGGTGGATTGGATTAAAAAAAAAACTATATATATATACATTGCCCCCCCCTGAAATAAATTCCTGGCTTCGCTAAACCAACATAGAAGAGTAGATATCCCAATTATTACTTTTTCCAAGACCTAACTGTCCAGTTGAGTTCCTTCCCCACATGTACATCTCCCCATCCACTGCAGGAAAAGCCACAAATAATGAACAAAATCAGGGAACAAGCAAGTGTTTATATTTTTAAAGAAATAACATGAAAACTTCAACAAGAGAAAGTACAACGTGATGGGTTTGCCCAAATCTTGAAAGAACCAAATATTGGGATGGCCTATTTCTACTTGCTACTAGTTCTATGCTAAGTTAGCCTTTTTGATATACATGAATCTAGTAAGGGTGCCTAAGTTACTCGTCTAACAACGTGTCTCTGTTTGGTTTTACTTGGCGTGATTGCATGTATGGGCCCCAAAACCTGAACATTTTATCATTCATGAAGCTGTAGAAGAAAACCTGTAATAGCACAAGAGTGGTGATAACCAGCTGAAATTTGGCAAACTTCCTTCTGAAGTCCAGAAACTTCACATGGTTCCTGTAAGAATAATGCAAATGAACAAACTAATGAACGGCCCACTGGCAATGTAGTGAAAGTGACAAATTAAAAATGGGGCATAAATAAAGACCACATGAAGAAGGCAGTAGTCAACACAAATTGTCGAGACAAAGAAGAATTACTTTCTAATGATAGCAATGATACACAAATTGCCACTTAAGTTATTCTCATAGAAGCACAAACGCAAGGATCAAAAAGTTAAAGAGCTATAAGAGAGTAATTAGGTTAAAGGGAATGAAATTGAAGGTATTACCATGCTATAAGGAATGTGGTCGGATATGCCCAGCTGTCCAAAATCGTTGAGACCAGTAGCGTAAACACGGCCAGTATCTGTATGTGAAAGAAGAAAAAGGTGATTGCCATTGATCGAACAAAAGAAACCAATGAAGTGCGAGAGAGAGAGCAAGAGTTAAAGAGAGAGAGAGAGGGAGCAGGAGTTAACTCGTTAAGAAAAGGGTGTGAGCTCCACCGCAGGAAATAGAGGTGAGAGGAAGATGATGGAAGGAAGAAGAAGAGAGGATGTGCGGTGTCCATTGGGAATCCAAGCTCCCCGCCCTTCCCAACCTCCCATAATCCCCATTTCCCCATACAGCCGCTACTCCCCCATGACTACTACTGTATCCGCGTCTCCCACTCTCACAGTTTCTACATCTCCACATAATCCTCCAACTTCTTCCACCATACTTCCACATCTCATCTCTTTCCTCACCTCTTTCAGTTAAATTCAACAACGATGATCTATATATTGTTTCAAGGTGTTCTTCAGCTGTTGGCTTTCGATCAATTCTCAGATAAACCGTCGCTCAGAGGGAGGACACGTGATCTCATATGTACATATGTACATGCATATATGGATTCATGATTTAACCGAAATCAGGCTTCGGATTCGGGCCTAAAGAATTAAATTGAGTTGGGCTTCTTAGCAAAGCTTTAACCTTCCAATTTTTTGGGAAATTTTTTAGATTGATCATTATCATTCCTAATCACATTTCAATAGCCAGGCTTGTCTATTGCTGTGGCACATATGGCAAACCCGCAACCCCTTCATATGGCAACATAGTCGACTTGTCCCACGGGCCATGATGACATCATCACATCAATTCTTGAAAGAATGAACAACTGCCTAAGCTCAAATGCGAGATGTCAGCACACCATTAGGAGCGGCTGCACCAATAACCCGGTGGTCAGGCCCACCTGATGGAGATGTAAAGTGCAACTTTGATGTTGCAGTTCACGATATGCAAGGGATAAGGTCGTATGGTGTAGTCCTAAAGAGTCAAAGGGATCATTTTCTTAGAGGTTTTTCCAAGTGTTCTAACGCATATTACACCCCTCTTACGGCGGAAGTATAGCTTTCGAAGAGGTTCTATCTTGGATGATACACACAGGAGTTACATCAGTGGAGGTGGAGACCAATTGCCATCAGCTGGTGCAATGGTTCCATGGCTCCAGCATAGGCATCAATGAGTTAGAAGTGATCATGGCCGAATGCAAAGTCACAATTGCGGAATTTCGATCTTTTACTTTTACCTGGATTCCTAAGCATGTTAATAGAGTAGCTCACATGTTAGCTAAAGCAGCTACTCGATACCCCAATAGATATAGTTGGAATTGGCCGTTGGCTTTTTTATTAGACACTCTCAACTGTGATGCTGGATTATCTATATAATTAAACCCATTTTCTTAAAAAAAAGAAAAGTTTTTCAATTAAATCATAAATGTTCAATAAATACTTAAAATGATATAACTTCTTATACTTTAATATGATATTATAGAAGAAAAGGCAAAACAAAATTTTGCTTACAAGCCCTACTCTGCTACAGTGAGAATACAATTGAATTCAACTGAGACGTGGATTCTTCTGCAACACTTAAAAGTCATAAAGGTCAAAGGTGACCTGGATTCTTCCGCAACACCAAGTCATTGAAGGGCCGCATCCGTCCACGTAATATCTGTTCTGTTCTGTCCTGTTCAGAACTTCAGATACTTCTCTAGGCTTTTAGTTTGAGCTTTTCAGATGGATACACCTCGCACCCCTTTGATAGTTTTACTGAAGTTGACTTCCTCCTCTCTTCTCTCGATTCATGTTTAGCCTCCTGATTACGTCCTTCACTTCTTTTTCTACCACTTCTCCTGAAATAAGAAATTTGTTTAATCATCTCATTTACGTAGGAAATAATACTGTCACAAAACCTTGACTGATACAACACCTTAAATGCAAAACCAACCTGAGGCGGGCCAAAAGTAACAGCACGCCTGGAACTGCAGTTCCCTTTGCAACTGATTTAAGGAGTGTCGTCTGCGGCTTGACCTCTGGAATTCCTTCACTACCTTCCTTGGCTCCGACTATATGTTCCACTGCCAAATTCTGCATTGTTTCATTCACGTCACGCAAAGTTGGGATCATAATTAATAAAATGTGACCAAAATTTTCATTGAAATAGTGAGAATTTTCATCTGCACCTGATTCATATGTTCGGCCATGTCAACTTGAGGTTGCTCCTGACCTGTTAAGATTTGATTACGTACTATTGCCCTTTGTGAATACATACTTGTCAACCAGGTATGCTTGTCCAGTGTTGCTTCACCTAGGATGCAAGAAACATAAGCATTGTGCTGGTCGTAGGTGATCCCTGGTACAAGGAAGCGATGGCCACTATTCACAATTATCTGTTGCCAAAGATCAGTAACATAGTCAGGGCAAGTTGCACCCATGTCCATGTATCTTTCGTCAATGTTGGTTTCAGAGAGAGCTTCAGGATGTTTGCATAGCTGTTTTGCAGCATCAGAATTTGGATCCTTGTCAACCATGTCAGGATTGAGAAATGCCTTGTTCTCATCACTGTTAACTGGCTTAATGTTCTCAAGCCACAATGTATCTCGAGTACCTTTTTTACATTGACAAAAATGAAGAATTTCTTTGCATGAACCTAAATGCAAAACACGTGGAGATGAACCTTCCCGATCAATACTTCCAGTCAGTACTGTGTCAAGCTTGGACTTGCCTTTCTGATCCCATTTACGGGACTCGGATGAATAGCAAGACTGGTCAGTAAATGACCCTTCTCGTTCCCAATTGCCCGTACTCAAATAAACTTGAGACATGTAGATGTCCTTGCCACGTGAAAGCATGTTATCAGAATATCCAGTAGTGAGCTGTGCATATGGGCGGTACAAAGTATGGTTGGAAGAGAAGCCACTATTTGTAGCCTCGATCTCCAAACTAGATGCCTCTTTATTACCAGTCATTAAACCATTCCCTGGTGCTTCAAACTCAAGCGGGTCATGAGATTCAGATCCCTCTACAGATTTCCTTCTCACACAAAACTCTCTATTACTTGGTGACACAGGGAGGTAAAAAGCTCCGCAATCATCTGAATGATCAGCAATATCAAAGTTAAGCAGATCTCCAGACACGGAGCCCACAGTGGCAACAGAAGATATCTCCTCATCATCCACATCAGTTGTTCTTGTAAATTTATTCCCAACGGTCATTCTAGTGGCTTTTAATCCAGCATAATGACTTTCTGCACTGCTTTCACCATCAATTGTGATACTTTCACCTGTACAAGTATCAAGGCAAATAGAATCTGACCATCCTGACTGGACGTGACTATGACTTTGTTCACCTGGTTTTGAGCAGCTAACATCCATGGAACCTTCTATAACTGACGCACAATCTTCAAGGTCATGATCAAGCGGTATCAGGTTCAACGAATAATTTTTAAGGATATTTGTCCCTTCACCTTTACAATGAACCCTATCATATGACGGGGCATTTGAGTCAACAGAAGATGGAGAGAACATAGCATCTGGCTGATAATCATACTCCATGTGCTGCCAGTAAACTGAACCCATTGTTTCATTCAAAGACACTTCCTCCAGTTGATATTTGGCATGTTGATCCTTTTGTTGGCTCAGAAAATCCAATTGATGGGGAGAATACTTGATATTAAAAGGACTATTTTTGGTAGCCAAAGGTTCTTCCAGAGAATTTTCTGAACCAGAGTTCATTTCAGTTAAGGTATTATGCAAAGAGTTAACAGTTGAACGTCGAGTACAATTACTTTCTGTGTCATCAGACTCCTTGAAGTGCAAAAGGTAGTTTCCTTCAGCAGCCATGGTTGAATATTTCTGGAATGAAACAACATATGATTAGAAAGTAGGCAGTTGATCCACGGATAAATATACCATACCCTAAAGAATAGAATCCTTAGTTCTATTGCAGTATATACTGGTCAGTATGTAACTCATTTTCCTTCTAAATTTAACAAGGGGTGAAAGAAAGTAAGGGGAGATACACAGGGATCAAGAATTTGGCACCTCTGTTTGTTTTTGAGTTGATTCATGCTCCAGAATGTGACTACTAGAACTAGAGGAACTGCAACCTGAAAGTTCCCAGCTTCTTCGAATCCCTCCAACCATATCCTTTGGCATAGTTATGGTATAGGAAACAATATCAAAATCTGGTACCTAAAGCAATAGCAGTCTGCAATCAGTTTGCCAGCAGCTAGGGAACAACATGAAGGAACCATCTTTGCAAGAAATTAGCAGAAGCTTAAGCAGATAGATCATTAAAATTGAAGAAGAGAACGGTGCCTTACATTTAACTCCCTTGACCTTGCTTTCTTTGAGAGTGAGCGTATACACATGCAAACCTTTCTGATATTTCTTCTCTCAACAACATCAGACGGTGAGAAAAGATCTATGCCATCCAGTCCTAGGAATTTGCAGATCTTTAAATGTAAAAGTGAAAAAATTTAGCGTTCAAACCAATAGAAGTGCTGCCACACAAGTCTAGAGTGCAAGTGAAAGTGATTAAACAACTGTACAAACTACATACATAATTGTAATACATCAACTTCACCGGATAGGGAGATAGCATTCTTGTCCTGCCCAAAAGTTCAGTAAAGGCTAACAGAATACCTTATCTGTAAGTAAAATATTATATTACACAGCACTACGCAGTGATTCTTATGGTTTTAGGTGATTCCAAAATCATGCCATTAGACAATGCAATGACACCTTGTTATCTCCATATTTCTGGGATTAGCTACTAAGTCAGGGAAAAAGAAAATAGTAAACGGAAAGAGCAAAAGAAGATAATTAGTGGAGCAACATATAAAATTGATCCCGTAGCTCTAAACTTCACTTGTGCAAGTTCTAAGAGAAATAGTTGAATGGCCAGTTCAACAGATAGTGAAGCTTACCTTCAAAAATGAATCGACATTCGAATAAGGCGTGTACCTCCCACTACATCTTCTGGAAGCAAAGGGCTCGTACTTATACACCTCCATATATCTTGGCTCTATACCCTTTCTCAACAGCATTTTCCATATTTCTCTTGACACTTCAAACCTATAATGTAACGCCCCAAATTAGGGGTTAGAATATTAAAGAAGTTTAGTACGAATTATGCTTTTTTTTTGTTACATATTGAATATTTGCTTAATTGTACATAAGTATTTTGGCATACATTCATGACATTTTCCGAGTAAATTGGTTTAATGAAACTTCGGATTGATTCGGACTGTATTAATATAATTTTAGTAATTTTTGTATACTTCGAATATTTTTAGAAATTGTTGGTGAATTATTTATTTTTTGAAAATTTAATTTGAGAGTCATTATTTTATGACGGAATTTTGGTGAATTTTCGGAAGTTTTCTGGAAATTTTGAGTATTTGTTTGTTATAAGAATCATAACAATGTTTTTGGTTATTTAACAAGAATAATTTATTAATAAAATAATAATACTGAAATGAATGGACGAATGGCAATATGGCACGAGGTTTACATGCATAGTAACATCTGGTTTAAACATAAAACATGCATGTCCACACGTTACCTGGTGTCTGCGAGGTGGCTTCGTGCATGGAGGAAAGATGGTAGTTAAATAAGCAACCCATCATCGAATGTTCTTCCTTCACAAAACCAGCTCCGTATATTCCTTGGTACTGATTATTCTGGTTTGCTTCATCCACCGAGGCTATAGGTACACTTAGTGTTGGAGTTCTGTCAAAATAAGTAAGTATTTTAATCGTGTTCAGTTATGGTTTAAACGTTGATATATATATACATATGCAGTAACGTTGAGGTATATAGATATACTTATGCTCAGTTCTTTTTTTTCAATATATGCGTAGACGTGAGTATTGTTCGGGAAGTTGAAGGAAACGTTAAGTATGAAGAAGGGTAGTGTTTTAAGGAGGTTAATGATGTGTAAGAGTAGATAAAAAGAAAAGAAAGGAAAAAAATAAAAAATTCTGCAAATTCGGAGGTTGAAGATGATGAATAGTAGATGAATAGTAATGTTGAAAATTTTCTGGGTTTGATTTATATAACTAATGTTGTATTATTAGCATTAGATAAGTTGCAAATGAAAGAGACAATTTAGAAGTGATTAAGTGGGGAAAAAGGAATGAGAAGAAAAAGAAAATGTTG